>OX451215.1:176359254-176726378 GCA_949628195.1 Phasia obesa
AGATTTCACCAAAAATGCAGCTTTTACAAAAATATCGAAATAACAACATATACATACATATTTATGATTATAAATTCAAGTGTAGCGCAGCTTATAATAGTTCAAATCTAACATAATTCTTACATTATTTTTCATTAATTTCATTACCCGTTTTTTTGCTGGTCCCGGCTATAATACAAAAATTAATGACTTCAAACTACACAAAACAGAGTGAATTTCAAGTCACGTTCAGAAACTTATAAGTATACACATGTATGTACACATGTATGTACATATGTATGTACGTTTGTTTGTCAGACATATTAAAAATTTATGCTTAAAAAAGTCGTTAAATAAAACATCATTTTAGTTACTCAGTGAGTTTATGAATAAAATTATTCATAAATTAGCATTAAAAAGAACACAAAAATAGAAACAGAAACAGAATGAAATAAAATTCATGTTTGAATAAACATGTGTTTAACATTATCTTCTTCTTTCTATATTCCATTTTAAAAAACACTAGTGCCCTTACACCCAATAAAAAGAAAAGTTAAGAAATAAATTCAACATCATTTGTAAAATTTTTAAGCTTAAAAGTGTTGTCATGGACACTTTTTTAAAATTTTTTAACCTACAATAAATTTCAACGAAATTACTCTTTCGCCCACACAACATTCATGTTGTAAAAAATTACAAATTTAACACGTTCCAAGAACTTTAGAAAGTGGGAGATAAATAAGTCGTTAAAAGGCAGTAATAATTGCTTATTATTATTTTTTATATAAAAAAATTTACAGTTAATAATATGGCCTGTTTATGAGCATTCAGTTTTACAGTTAAAAAAAAAAATTACACGATTGCTAAAAATATTAACAGCGAATTCAAAGAAGGAGGTGAATGATTAAAAAATGTAGGGTCGCTAAAATTATGTTTTTTTTCAAACTCTGGGTAATTTTTAAATAAAATAATGATACAATTATATTTAATTTTACACTCATAAAATTGAATCTATCTACATATTTTTCTTAGGGTAATTAATATTTCCTATGAAAAATTTAGAGAGTATCATTATCGCAGTTCTCTAGATATAGAATAATTAACAATTACTTTTTATATGGAGTACCCTCCTCCTCCTCCTCCTTGTATAAAATTGAGAGAGTTTCAGTATTGTAGCTCCCTACATATGGGATAATTAATAATTACTCTGTAACGGGAGTACCCGTCCCCCGTAATATACTGAAATGTTTTTACATGCAGAAAGTAGATTATTCTCAGAGAATCCTATATTAAATTTAGACTGTTACTATTTCAGTTCTATAGCTATGGGACAAATGAGATCCACCTATCGCCCATCTTATACCTACAAGATTTTATTAGAAAAAACAAACGCTCTTATCAGAGAAGACTGTATCAAAATTAAAGACTTTCACCTTAATAGATCTCTAGATATAGGATACTATGATAATTTGCGTGTGGAGTACCCGTTTCCCTTTTTTTACAACAGCAAGCTTTCACACAAACATGCTAGTTATTTTTAGAAAAAACTAGTATGTTTGTGCTCCTTAGAATTGGCCATTGTAAATTTACTCATCAACATCTACATCAATGTAGAGCATGTTCTTAAGGGGCGTTTCACAATATAATACAAGTATTAATACTTTTGAATAAAATGCAACCGTAATCTAATCGCTGTTCGAACTTTTTCAAAAGGCAATAACAACTCATCATGTCAGGGTTGCATTTTCCTCAAAAGTATTAATACTTGTATTATAGTGTGAAAAGGCCTTAACGAGTACTCTAACGACATGTCAGAGTATGCATCCAGACGAATACACCAACTGATCTCCTCAAAAAGTCATGTTAAAAAAATATTAAATTAATGTACAAATTTAAAACTACAAATTGTTTACAAAATTTAATTTAAAAATATTTTATGTATATTTTATGAGTCCAAAGCCTCAGATGCTAGTACTCTTTCTTGTTCCTTATTAATAATTTATTTATAATTATTAATATTCTAAAAATGAAAATAAATAAATTTTTAGAGAAGCCTAAGTCAGATAGATATTGCATTTCTCTAGCTATAGAACAGGAAATACTTATATTGTATGGGAAGTACCCCACCCTACGACTCGTACGGGAAAATGTAACCTATTAGGTCACCGTTTGCCTTGATACAAATACATATTTTAATTTTTATATATGTATTTATTTATAATAATTATTATTAATTTAATTATTAATTATAAAAATATTTATAATTATAATTAATTTATACTTATATTGTTTGGGAAATAACCTACCCTACGGCTCGTACAGGGAAAACGTAACCTATTAGACCACCGTTTGTTTTTATATAATATAAGGTTCAGATAAACATACAAATTAATAAATTTATATATATATATATATATATATATATATATATATATATATATATATATATATATATATATATATATATATATATATATATATATATATATATATATCTAATTATAATATTAATTATAAAAATATCATTAATTATAATTAATTTAATTAGTATAATGGTGAAATATATTGCAGCTTGCTTATATCAAATTTATTCAAATGATTTCCAGTTTAAAATATTTTGTTGTTTTTTCTCAACCAGTATACACATAAAAATTTGTTTTGGGTTTCTCTACACATAAGAAATCGGAAAATAACTGCTATTCCCGCTTATGCAGTCCCTGCCGAACAAATCACTTTGTTTTTAAAACAATCCACATCGAAGTTGAAAACTCTAACTATTGTATTTTTCAAGATATAAAACAATAAAACGATGTTCTTGTTAGAAGATACCCTTCTCACCACTATAACTCCACCAGTTTTTTCCCTTTAATTTTAATTTCACTTTAATTTCAAAATAAACTAAATTTTATAAAGTTTAGGATTTAGTTCTCCAGTTATATCTTTTTAAATCAATTTTTTTTTAAATATATGTACATCTTTCTATCTATATCTTTCTATCTTTCTATATGTAGAATATATGTATGTTTCTAAATCTGCTAGTGGCTCTGCCGGTTGTTTGTGTCATGTCTTTTGGAAAATATCCACTGGATCCACTTGATAATTTTATATTTTTCGATCTGTTTGGTAAAATAAAAAAAATACATATTTCCGATGGGCTTAAATGTGGTAGAACACATGTTAAAAAAAGGCTACTTCCGGTTATCCATCCATGTAGTCTCTCAATTCACTCTGTGTCTACTTTAAAATTCCACATTTTTATATAATACTAGCTATCCCCGGTGCGCTTCGCTACACCCATCCACAAAAAACACAATAAACACTTGAAAGAAAAGTATGACCAAATATTAACGCAAAACCCACGCTGTTTTTTGCTAGACTATACGTATTAACACGATAACAATTAACTTTACTTTTAATGGGATGTGCCACTCCCAGTATTCTTATCCAGTCTGTATTTTGCTAGACTATGCACATTAGTATGAGGGTTACTTGTGCAAAGTTTCCAGACTATATCTAATGTAGTTCTCTAGGTACGTGATAATAATTTTTCACTTTGTTTAGGAGGTACCACGCCCTCCATTCAAATTCAGTCTGTGTTTCTCTAGACCATGTATCTTAATATGGGGATTACTGATGCAAAATTCCAAGGCGCTACCTATTGCAGTTCTCTAGATACAGGATAATCATTTTTTACTATGTATGGGGGGGTTCCACGCACACTGTCCCAATTCAGCCTATGTTTCTCTAGTTTATCCGCATGGGTATGGGTTTTACTTGTACCCACTTTGAAGACCATATATACACAATAATAATTTTTTAGTTTGTATGGGAGTACCACGCCTACTGTCCCAATTCATTATGTATTTTGGAAGACTATGCTCCTTAGCACAAAGGCTACTCTTGCAAAGTTTCAATGCCCTATCTATTGTTCGCCAGGAACATGATAATAATGTTTTACTTTGTATGGGCGGTACCACGCCAACTTTTCCGGCTATAACTCATGGACCAATTCACGTACAGACACCGTTTATACATAAAAACTCTGATATTGACGTTAGCTTTCATATAAACTTTGCAGAAACAAAATCCGTTAACGCATTCCAGAGAACATCAATTTCTAGCACAATGCAACTTTTTTTTTATATATATAGAAGATTATTCTGTAAAATCAAAATTTTCAGAAATATATGTATCCGATCTAGTTCAGAATCTGAACATGGACTTTATGTTGTTGGAATCTACTAGTACCAGACTACTTGGGTCACTGGAATTGATCCAATTCATGACTTATTTATTTATTTATTTATTAAATGTTACAATACATTTAATAAATAAATAATTTATTTAATTTATCGAGCATAGTAACGAAGACCTTCACTCATTGTAGTGAAACACCTAGAGTATTTGGTGGTAATCGAACCCACAACCCCCCGACTATAGACTAGCACACTACCTACTAGACTACCGGAGCAACCCTAATAGACTATTATAAATAGGCTAATTCATGTCTTATAAAAATACCTACTAGATCCAGTTTAAAATAAAATTTTCAATATATATTTTTTCAATAATACATATAAATCTTCGATATAGGTTTAAATTTAGAAGTAAAATCGCACTTAAAAATTCAACATTCATCATTCGTTTTTCTAAAAAATCAAAATTGAAAAAAAAAAAAAATATAGCTCGGATATTGATCGGAATCAGGACGTAGAATTTTATTGCTGGAATCTTCTAGCCCTGTGCTTATTCCTTCTCTCTGTTTGTTTTGAACCAAGCTAGCCCATATGTTGGGCGTGGTTTCAGTATAAGCGAATATATTTCTAAGAAAAAAATGTGCTCGGTTAGTGAGGTCAAAAACAAAAGTTCATTATTGCAAACGATCTGTTTTTACAAACTCTGAACAATGTCGGGACTATTTATTTTGCATCTCAGGTCAAGTTTGTATCTGTATGACGAGTCATAGTTTCAATTTCAGGTAAGGGCACAAGGGCTCTTTATACATCAAGTATAATTTCAGATAATACTGCGTACGGTGATTGCGATTTTTTGGGAAATAAGCTGATAAACTAGCGAGGTTAAGTTTCAGATCGGTTCAGCCATTGATTAGTAACTATTATAGGGTTATAATAGGTAGAACTGATCAACCCTGGACTGACAATGCGAGAACTAATATACTCCTAGGTTTGGAAAGAAAAGTTCTTATCGTTATTGCTGTATTTATAGGTTATTGTTCGATTACAGCCATAAATATGTTTTTTCTTAACGATGAAAATCCACTTTATAGAAAATATGGCGTAACGATCTTGTTTTGTGTACTTATAAGATTTAACTCGTATACGAATTGAAGCCTCATGATTATCGTTCTTATATTTGGTAAATGGGTCGAAGGAAATATCGCTATTGCCCCACAATTTCATTGGAAGATTTTGTTCAGTGATGAAGCCGTGCCATATTTGTCGAAACACCAGAAAAACTCAATATTAGGTGCGCTTTGGTAGGTACAATCATTGATAAGTATTTCTAAACAACAACAATGTTCAAAATGTTATAGTTATTGGTGTGCGGTATAGAGACATATGCTTACTAAATTTCTCGTGCTTCAGTTGGAAGACATTGGTATTGCAGACTAGTGTTGGCAAAGTATTGAGTAGGAGGTACCGAGTATCGAGCATTTCATATTTTTATAAGTACTCAATACATCAATTATTTTAGGGTAGAATTTTTAGAAATAACTGAAATAGAATATTTTTCGACTACCGCCCAGTATTCTGTTCAGTTTTTCATGCGGAATGCTGTCAAACTACATACATAAAAAATTTGTATGAAAAAGTCATAAAAAAAATGTTGCAAAAGTGGTACTCTGTTTTTACTGTGGAAAAATATTTAAATGTTGCTAGCAACATTTTACTAAAGCTGTGAAATAAAACAACAGCTTTTGTTAACATTTGTAAAACAATGTACTATATTTAAAAACGATAAAATCGTAAAATTCTTCCAAATCGCGAGATAGGCACCACATTTTTAATATCAAGTCTTCCTTGTGAAATAATAAATGTTGCTCAACATTTTTCACCAATTCGAACAGAGTATTGAGTACCCAATTGAGAGGTATTGAGTATTATCGAATAATTGAGATTACCAGAAACTGACACAACTGTAGCAGACATGTGGTTTTAGCGGGAGGGTGCCACACACATAGCGCGCGATATGTGTTTAAGCAATTACTGAGAGCAACATTTGGAGAACAAATAATTTCAAGAAGTCGACCTGTTAACTCGCCACCTCGTTTATGTGTTTTCACACCATTAGAGTATTGTCTCTTTAGATATGTAAAGTCCAAGGTCTCTGCACATGACCCAGATACCAACGAGCACTTGGAAGTGAATATTCCACGCGTTATTGTATAAATGCACCGTGATTTACAGCAAAGGTGTGTGTGAAAAATGAACCTTCAGGTTACATTATGTACGCCCTCGCCGAGGTGTGCACTTGCCCAAAATCATATTAACACTTTTGCCTTTTTTCTAAAGACAACACTACTTGCGCAATTTTTGGCTGTCTGCAGAAAACATCCAGAATATATGGCGGGAATCGAACCTGCAACTCCCAGACTGATCGATTAGTGAGCTACCAAACAGTCTATTGAGGCACTGCCAAAGCCAATTGGATGGGTATTAAAGAAGCTTTTCTTCACTTTATTTCAATTTAAAATTCTCCGCCTCTATAAAATACACCCTTTACAATTAAATTGCAATTTTATCTTCTCAACTGTTTAACGTTTGCTTTTTAACTTCTTTAAATATTTAAAATATTTAACTATGTATGTTTAATAAATCCCATTGGGTCTGCCCAACCATTCTGCATTATTGAACAAAATTTAGAAAGTTTAAACAAAAGTGTCATGTAAATATTTAAAAACAAAAAAGTTGCTCTAAAAAACTTTGTTCACAAAAAGAGAATCCTTCAAATGTTGGTGTTTGTATTTATATATGTGTGTGTGTGTGTGTGTGTGTGAGTTTTAAAGCAATTTAGGACAGTTAAATTAGTTTAAAAAATTGCTGGAATTTTCATTAAACATATCAGTTTCTTTTTTATTTATATTTTTTCAGAAATTTTTCTGTGCTGTTATCCGCAACTGAAAAAAGGTAAAAAATTTTTCTGGTAAATTAAAAATAAACAGAATATATAATTTAATTGTGTTTAGATTTATTTTTTATGAAGTTCGGTTTAATAGCAGCAGCAGCAGCATTTCCCACTGTAAATAATTGGCGCCAATAATTGTGTAGGTTTCCGTGGCACGCTTTCCGTTTTCATTTATCTGTATAAATTGTTAAATAAAATTGTAGTTTAGAAATACATACATCTGTATATCTAAGCATATACATAAGTACATTCATATACATATGTATACGTATAAATGTTTGTATCTATGTATGTTTGCTTGTATATAAATATTTAGTTTAACATGAAGAGTTTGGATTTATTTTGGGAATTTTGGTAAAGTTTCGCTTTTTAAATGAAACTATATGTTGTGGGTTGGTTTTAAAATATAAAAAAAAAAATCAGATAGGTTTATTTTGTAATATTTGAGTTGATACCACATACGAATATAAATACAATTACTCCATTCACAACCTAGTGTAGATTGTAAGTTGTACGCAATACAACTACGTTAGTTGTAGTTTGTGTTTAGAAACGTCAAAATTATAGATAGGAAAGACATAAAGAAAGAATAAAGTTTAAGTAATTTTATTTTAACAATTTATATAATAAAAGCTTTAAAAAAAATTCATTGCAAGTACTGCTCTGGGATGGGTAATTGAATTTTTATTTGTTTCTAGAAAACTTTCAAGTAGTACTTGTATAATCAATTGATAAAAAAAATCCATAAAAATATTTTAATCATTAATCGCACTTAATTTTAGTGTTTTTCTTTTAACTAGTAAATAGAATATATCATTAGAACTTTAAAAAAAAATCTGGAGTGACCTACACTCAAGTATGGTAAGCCAATGGAAACAGATATTATTATGTATATATTACATAAAGAATATAAGTACAAAGTATATTCGAATCAAAAAATAATTATTATTGGTTTGGGGTGTTAAGTAAACTGCCCCTTGCCCCTTCCCGATTATGCCCAAAATTTATACAGCTCTTCATCTCCATATACCAAAGTCACATACTAAATTTCATTTTGATATGTCAAACGGTATGACCTGTAGAGCGTTCATAAAATTTGGGAGTGAGTAATCTACCCCTAGCTCCCTCCAGATTATTCCCAAAATTTATACAGCTCTTTATCTCCATATTCCAAGAGCATATACTGAATGTAATTTGAATATGTCATACGGTATGACCTTTAGAGCATTCACAAAATTTGGGGGATAGGAAACTACCCCTTGCCCCCTTCCGATTATGCCCAAAAACTATACAGCTCTTCATCTCCATATACCAAGAGCACATACTAAATTTCATTTTGATATGTCAAACGGTATGGCCAAGTTCCCTCCAGATTATTCCCAAAATTTATACAGCTCTTTATCTCCATATACCAAAGGCACATACTGAGTTTAATTTTAATATGTCATACGGAATGACCTTTAGAGCGTTCACAAAATTTGGGGGATAGGAAACTACCCCTTGCCCCCTTTCGATTATGTCCAAAAACTATACAGCTCTTCATCTCCATATACCAAAGGCACATACTAAATTTTCGTTTTATATGTTAAACGGTATGACCTGTACAAACTCCACAAAAATGGCCTACACACCCACCCACCCGTCCACCCACAGAAATCACCGCGAAAATAGCCAAAATGGATTCAGGAGACCTCATAACTTATAAATCAGTCGAAATCCCGAGCTCAATTTTTTTCATGATTACTATACTTTACCTAATCCGACATATGGTAAAGTAAAAACAAAAATACGAAAGTATACATTTTTCCATTCCTGGCAATACAACATTAATTAATTACAAAGAGAAAAACAACAATATTTGTGGAATTATTGTATAACCTGAACCTACAACAGGTTGTGATATGAACTTATATAAATAAAATAAATAAATTTGATAGAAATTTAAAGTTTCTAAAACATAATCAGGAAACATTTATGCAGATTTGTTTTAATTAAAAGGTGTGTCAAAATATTGCATTTACAAAAATAACATTCATAATAAAGTTGTAAGGGCGGTTTTCACAACGTTCCAATAGCAAGAGGTAGAATGTTATTGGATACATTGTCAACTTTTGGCTATTAAAAACGTACAATAAGCCAAATTTGGGCCATAAGCTTTCGGATAGGTGTTCTTATTTTAGCTTATTCTTTGGAGCTACCAACGTTTTTATCGCTCTTAAAGTTGCCGTCTTTAAAAGTTGCCAATACTTTTTTTTTTTATAAATTTGCAGCAAAAAATATATCGGTATTTAATGCGGTGTTGCCATCACCTAAATAGCTTCCAAAATGCCACACCGTCAAAAAAAAAGGTTTTTTGTTGCTTCGAGATAATGTATGAATAAAACAAACTTTTACAAAACAGAATCAATGTGTAAGATTAAGACATTTGTTTTGTATGGCTTTAGCTCCTTATTAATTTAATTACATGTACGTTAATTTAAACGTACTCACAGAACAAAACACAATCAGAACAAAATAAAAACATTAAATTAATGTTTTGTTTATTACGGTAGCGAATGTATTTATGTATGAATCGGTTTTTGAGAGATATTGAAAGACTGCTAGTAAGATTTTTTGTTTTTATTGGTGGTTATTTATAGGTCGATTATGGATAGCAACCGAACTTCAGTTGCGTTGTCAAAAGGCAACGCAACTGGCAATTAAATTGGTATTACGTATGGTAACTTTTTTCAGTTGCCATAAAGTTATCGATAATGTTATTTTGACACTCTAGCAACTGAAAATTAATATAAACAATCAAAAAGATTTTAATAAATTTAATAAATAAGCAAGAAAAAAGTAATTTAAAGTAAATAAAAAAATAAATAAATAAAATTATTATTTCCAAAAGACGACGTGTCCATTACTTTTCTTTCTTATATTATATTATGTATATTGTTTTTCTTTTCTTATATTAAAGAAATACATATAACAATTTTTAGTTGCCAGTTGCCATACGTAATACAATTTCGGCAACTAACAACTCAATTCAGGTTGGGTTGCTATCCATAATCGACCCATTGGACTACACAATAGTAGTAGGAAAACAATTCGAGAAATTCAAGCGCAAAAATCATGAACATTATTAAAATAAAATAAAAGAGCATTAAAAAAAAGTGTATTTAAAAATATTAATCATGAACAAAATCGGCATTCGAAAACCGAATGAACTAAATCAATAACTGAAAATAATAACTTTATGCTTTTTTAATAAGTTTATGCTTTTATTTTTTTCTCATTACTATTATTATCGTATCGTGAATAAAACCCCAATTGTTTTGTTTGCACACTCCAACATTTAATGTGTTTTTGATTTGGTTTTACTCTTCATATACAAAAGTTAAAAAAAAAATTTGAAAATTTTTTATTTTTTTTTTGCATAAAATGTTTTCTATACGTTTTGTTTGTTTTCATACACTGATGACATGTAAAACTATTGACATACAGTAATTATTAATCCTTTTGACTGTTCACTCTTTGTTCTACTTGTTACCTCGGCTATATTTTTTTATGAAAGGTGTTAATCATTCTCAAATATTTTGAAGACTCTATTTATTATAATTTCCTAGCTAATTACAAAAAAATGATACGATTGCCGAAATATTATTTTTTTTTAGGAAAATTGAAATTCGTGTCAAGAATTCTAAAAATGTCTATGGAAACACAAACTCTATTTATCATCCCTTCAAAAATCTTCACATTAAAGCAATCTTTTAGATTAAAGAAAAATGTTGCTTCCTGTGTTGAATCTACTATGATATTATTGTAGTCGAAGTGCAACTATGGCAAACCTAGTAAGACGGGATTTAGACGATGATTGAAAAACGTGTGTTTTTGTTCAGGGTAAAGAAAAATAATTTTTTATTTAAATCATCGTCTAAATCCCGTCTAAGATTATAGTATTTAAATTGAACATCTTAAATCCTTGCATTAGCCTTCTAAATAAACCCAACAAAAAATTAAAAAAATGGTAATCGATTATTGAATTAGGCATTTTTGGTGGAAGGACTTCCTAATTGGATTACCAACTTAGTGCCGAATTACATTATTCAACTTTTTCGCTACAATCTTTCTCGTTTTTTTTTCTTTAATATTGCATTTGTGTTTATATTGTGCAATTTGTATTGCAGCAATTTGTATGAATGGATACATTTGTATGTGATATATTGATATATTTCGAAATTTAAATCTCATACTCCAACCAATTACGTTAACAGAGGTCTGTTAACATGCTAACATAGCGCTGTTAAGCATATAAATCCTGGGAGTATATCTTCCAAATGGAATTGTGACCACATTTTTGGGCAGCTAAAAATTGATGAATTTTAAAGGAATTAAATCCTTTTGTGACTCCTAGTACTTAAATCCATTAAAAATGGAGTTCTGATATACATTTTTAGAACTTTATAAATTTTCAGGTGGTTTGGTTTGTGTCTAAGATTTAAATTTCGAAATTTATCTTCACACCCATCCCTCTCGCCTACTAATAATAATAATTGTAGTGACAAAAGTTGCATAATGTAATTTTGCACTTAATGATTTTAACAAGGCGTGAGACTAAAATAACCATTTTTTCTGATTCGATTACGTAATTTACATTTTTCAATAAAACGAAATGCAGTAATTTTTTTCTTAGGTTTAAAAATTTTAAAGCATGTTTTGCAAATATTTTCAAGCAATTCTCTTTTAAGAACTAGTGCAATAACTAATTAATTACAATGCAATAACTAATTAGTTTTTCCAAAGTTTAATGCAATGTGTTTTGTAATCGAGTAATAGAATTTGGCAATTACAAAAGTAAGTCATTATATGGCAAGTACTTATTTTGGTAATGCCTAATTTTATGCTGGAAATTGAGTCAAAATTAGTGTGATAAAGGAACGAGTTGTGAGTACCAAGTATCAATTGTTTTGGGTACTCACTCATTGATCAAAACGATAGAAGAAAATCTTAGTAATCACAAGTTACAGAATTTAAAGGGTGTGAAGATAAATTCGTCAGTTAAATACGTCCCACACCTCTGTTAACTGCGTTCCACAAACTGTAACAAAATTTTTTTACAAATTGAAGCGTAAAACTAGTAGATTCGAGCAGTATAATTTCTACGTCCAGATTGTGGCCAGTATCGGAGATATATATATTTTAAAATTTTGATTTTTCGAAAAAAAATATGAAAAAATATGAAATTTTTGAGTGGATCCAATGGGTATTTAGAGAAGACATGAATCGGGTCACCGGAAAACTGAAATTAGCCTAAGACTAGTAGATTCCAGCAGTATAATTTCTACGTCCAGATTGTGGCCAGTATCGGAGATATATATATTTTAAAATTTTGATTTTTCGAAAAAAAATCTGAAAAAATATGAAATTTTTAAGTGGATCCAATGGGTATTTAAAGAAGACATGAATCGGGTCACCGGAAAATTGAAATTAGCCTAAGACTAGTAGATTCCAGCAGTATAATTTCTACGTCCAGATTGTGGCCAGTATCGGAGATATATATATTTTAAAATTTTGATTTTTCGAAAAAAAATCTGAAAAAATATGAAATTTTTAAGTGGATCCAATGGGTATTTAGAGAAGACATGAATCGGGTCACCGGAAAATTGAAATTAGCCTAAGACTAGTAGATTCCAGCAGTATAACTTCTACGTCCAGATTGTGGCCAGTATCGGAGATATATATATTTTAAAATTTTGATTTTTCGAAAAAAAATCTGAAAAAATATGAAATTTTTAAGTGGATCCAATGGGTATTTAGAGAAGACATGAATCGGATCACCGGAAAATTGAAATTAGCCTAAGACTAGTAGATTCCAGCTTCCAGATTTCCAGATTCCAGATTTTTTTTTCGAAAAATCAAAATTTTAAAATATATATATCTCCGATACTGGCCACAATCTGGACGTAGAAATTATACTGCTGGAATCTACTAGTTTTACGCTTCAATTTGTAAAAAATTTTTGCTACAGTTTGTGGAACGCAGTTAACAGAGGTGTGGGACGTATTTAACTGACGAATTTATCTTCACACCCTTCAGAATTTACTTGAATAAAAATATAGTTGTTGTCTCTGCTGAAAATCTAATTTATATTCACACACACGATTTGACTTAACAATTTCCAAAACATGTTCTAGATTTTAAATAATTTCTCTAGTTATAATTAATTTTCTAAAATCTTTGTCACGGCAAGCTAAACAAAAAACAGGTCACAATATTTTTAACAAGTTTTTTCGTGTGGATACGAAACCACATATCTGATGGTATATTTCTAATTTTGTTACCGGTTAGCATTTCTAGTTCGTGATTAATAATAATCAACACCTACATATTGTTTTATTTTATTATTTCACTAACTATTATTGGCTTTCTACCGTCTCTACGTTAGAAACTGATAGTATTTTTACACTAGAGAAAAAGGTAGCACGAATAAGTGGAATATTGGAGGTGTTTGTTGGTCGGACACAAACTGTGTTAAAGTTGTGAACATATTTTAAGATGTGGGTCAATGTGTGTAAATGTAAGATTTTTATCTACTTTTCCCCACTTTTTATCTTTATATAAAAACTTTTCTATTTTTGTGAAGGAAAAGCAAACTTAATTTTTCACTATAAGTATTTCTGCTCCTATAATTCCTTATAAAAGAATTATTTTTTTGTCTTTGTCTTAACTTTATTTATACGGCAATATGAGCCATATGTGAGCTATTATTATTTAACAAAACTTTTCTTTCTTTTCGTTTTTCCTCTTAAATAAATTGATTTTCCTTGAAAAAAAAAAAAACTTTTTTTATATCACAAACTAATTCTTCTTTTCTTTCATTTTTCTTTTTAGGTAATAAATCTTTTGTTTGCTTTTAATGAAATCATAAAGTGAGTATGATGATAATTATTTAATTTTTTTTCTTAAACAAATAATAAATGAATTTTTTGGCTGGCACAAAGGATAGAAAAGGAAATATTTTAGTTATAACAGAGTATTTGAAGATTTTGGTCGATATTTGGCATCCAGCAGAATTTTTAAACATTTTAATAGGAATCGATTTATGTAATATAACACAGGGCGACAGCAAAAAAAAATGTTCTGCAACGTGGTTTTTTGGTATCAATTAAGATACATATGGACGTGCCGAAGTTATCTTCGAGTATCTCCAAAAAAAATCTTTTTAGGCAGCTGAATATTAATAAACAGTTTTTATACAAAAATTAAGTTAAAAATTGTTAAATACAGTGCTTCGATTTCTATATCAATTAGCGTCAAAATATCTATCACAGAATAAACATTCCACCACTCCAATACCGAAAGAATTACAACGCTTTTAGCGAATTTGTGGATATAAAGGGTGTTTTTTTATAGATGTATAGAACTTTAAGTTGCAATAAAACAACGATGGATTATTCGATTGACATGAATTTTATTTATCAGAAAGATAATCTTGTGGCATTACATTTTAAATATGATTTCTGGCATATGACCGCCACGGCTGGCGCGAATGTAGTCCAATCTGGACGTCCAATTTTCAATGAGTTTTTCCAACATTTGTGGCCGTATATCGGCAATAACACGGCGAATGTTGTCTTCCAAATGGTCAAGCGTTTGTGGCTTATCCGCATAGACCAATGACTTTACATAGCCCCACAGAAAGTAGTCTAGCGGTGTTAAGTCACAAGATCTTGGAAGCCAATTCACAGGTCCAAAACGTGAAATTAAGCGGTCAACAAACGTGTCTTTTAATAAATCTATTGTGGCACGAGCGCCGTCTTGTTGAAACCACATTTCCTGGACATCATGGTTATTCAATTCAGAAATGAAAAAGTTAGTATTCATGGCTCTATACCGATCACCATTGACTGTAACGTTCTAGCCACCAACGTTTTTGAAAAAGTACGGACCAATGATTCCACCAGCCCATAAAGCGCACCAAACAGTCAGTTTTTCTGGATGTAACGGTGTTTCGACATACACTTGAGGATTACCTTCACTCCAAATGCGGCAGTTTTGTTTGTTGACGTAGCCATTCAACCAGAAGTGCGCTTCATCGCTAAACAAAATTCGCTTATGAAATCCGGGAACAACGGTAATCTCGTTTTGGGCACTATTTGCAAGCGTTGTTCAGGCGTGAGTCTATTCATGATGAATTTCCAAACCAAACTGAGAATTAATCACTTGACAGCTGTTAAATCGGTCGCCATCTTGAAAAGTAATGCGAACATAAAGTTCTATACCTCTATAAAAAACACCCTTTACATATAATAAAACTGCTTTTACCTGGGTACTCGCAAAGAAATAACATGGTAACCATAATCTAAAAGCAACATATTATGATTAAATATGGCTTTAGTCCAACCATATTATTATTAAACATTATAATATAAACTTATTATGGTTAAATTAACGATTATGGTATGATTAAAAACTATGAAATATATTATGAAATCATTTTTAATAATAAAATTATTTTATTTATTATATTTATCAAAGATTTCAGTTTTGCTAATTTATGTATCAATGAAATCCCCATGTAGATTTTATTGATACAAACATTTGGTAACTGTCATTACAAAAATAAAATTAATATGAATTTGAGTTCATTTAATTAAATAGAGTTTGAAAGCGTTTCAATTTTATTATTTACATTTTGAGATCTGACTGTTTATGATGTATAGATTTATTCAGAAATATTTCCGTATCAAACTCTTGCATTTTATCGTACCGATTTTGACTAAGCACTTCATCAATATCTGCTTCAATATTGTCTAATAAATTCCGTTTCACAGAACCAGTGTTACCCTGTGTAATTCTAGTGTTAACGCGCTTAACCTAACAAATGTCTTCTATTCATTATAAACATTACCTAACCACTGCTAATCTTTAATTTTCTTCTCAGGTTAAAGAAAATATTTCATCTTGACTCTTAAAAAAAAACACTTTACATTTCATGGCTCTTAAGAAGTCATAACACCAAAATTAGGTCACATTTTTAAATGTCATTACACTACTTCAAACACATTTTATGAAGATGACAATAAAATTATAATGTACGAGTATGTTTTTTCTTAATTTAACACGGAAGACATAAAATTAAAAAAGAAAAAAATCTTGAAGTGAGCTGACAGACAAAACATACTCGTACATGACACAAGTACTTTTTGTAATTTTTATAAAAAAAACACACCTTTATTTTTTTCTAAAGTCACTTGTGTGACTACATATAAATAGGGTTTAGGCAAAGGAATTTTCCGGGAACAGATAAAATAACATTCATAGTAATTTTAAAATATGCGGTTTATTTTAAAAACATAATATTAAATTATTAAATTATTTATTTCTTCTGCATCTATTCCCATAAATATTTTTTAGTGGTGGCACCTAAATTCAATAGTTCAAGAAAGCACACAATTAAAATTTTGAATTACATGCTTGGAACCAGTAGGATGTTTAGATGTAAAGAACGTCCAATTCAAAATGTCATAACTTGACTTACCACCATGTGAATCAAGCTAAGCGACACAATAAGTAGCAATCTTAAAATATCAGGCTGTCAGGTCCATGCTCATAACCCTTGTTTGGGACTCTGAGATAGTGCTGGCAATTTCTGTTACTTTTGATTACTCGATAGTACTCAATACTTATCAATTGGGTACCCAATATTACTCAATACTTTTGTGTACATAATAGAAACACACAGCCAGAATTTTAACGAAGTAACTAATTTTGAGTATTGAGTACTCAAAAAATGATCAAATACTCGGTACTCGATACCCACTACTCAATACTTTGCCAGCACTACTTGGTGAGCATCTAAACTCCCGCCACAACATCGGTGGCTTTTGTTGGAGTGCATCAGCATACCGGACTAAATGGACTTCCTAGGATTTAGATCAATGCCACATCCACCAAATCTCCTTAAGGCTAACGGTTTCCGTGGTACCAGTCGTTTCGACACTGGTCACACCACGAAGATTCTCAAGCCTCGGGACTTGCGGGACTATATATCCCGGAAGCATTAACAACTTGACGTGTTAAAAGTCTACAAGACAATATGCCCCCGGGGAGTGTCCAATGCGAAATTGATGATCCCATGCTGGCAACTAATAGGTTGTGTGGATGATTTGCGATGTGTAGCGCATAGTGCCGTGAAATCGGAATATCATGTCTTTGTCATCCATTTTTGATGTAGGAAAAAAAGTGCGAGATCGGCTACTGAGAATTCTTTGGACAGATTATGCGTTTCGTTGACGAAAGATTTACGACTTCGAAATCATTCCCCAACGGAACCTAAATTCTGGCTATTTTTTTTTAAACAACGCTAGCCGCGAAGCCTTGGCTTGTGTACAGAAAATATTCAGAGTCTTTGGCGGGAATCGAACCCGCAACCACCAGACTGATAGACTAACGCCCTACCAACCAGTCTATCGTGACACACATTAGGGAGTAATGTATAATTGTTGAGATCACATTCTTTTTCTTCAATTCCAGTAAGCCCTTGTAAGGTAGCGTTATCGAGGAGGCTGGGACGCTAAGCTGATGTCACCCTGGTTGGGGTACCCGGTCTTAGTTAGTTTTTTTTTGGGAATAAACAGGTGAATAGACTAGCCAGAGATGGCTCTGTTTTGGGCGTCTCCAAAGTAGTATCGATCCTTGTGCCGCATTATAATGAAAAGCATTGGTAAATTGGAACTGAAAGGATATCTTTAGGCTGCCGGCAGTGTTGACCGGTAATTGTGAGATCGGTATGCAAGTTAGTAGGCAAGAACTTTCATGCAATAGACAGTGCCGTAGCTACCATATACATAGTAAGGAGGAAGTGGTCTTTAACTCCTATGGTTATGTCCGACACTAAATTTTTTTAGCCACAAATTTCTTGGAGTCAGTCTAGGATGACCCTATTTACTGTGATCCACACTTATTTTGCAATTTTATTTATTGAATCTTCAAATATAATTGAATCAATAAAAGGTGTTTACCTCTTAAAACTAAATTATACTTAATTAAGTCCAGCCAATGCTGGGCTCAAATTCATTTTTCGGTTGATGTCATCATTTTGGGGTTCGGCCAAAAAAGGTAATATCCCTCCTTCTTAGTCAACTGTAGCCGCGGTTGTTTAGAATATTACGAAGCAGCGGGTTTGGTTGTGTTTCGAGCTTTTTTAAATACGTTAATGCATGTTTCGCGATTTCTGCTTCAATCAGTGAATGACACGTTTAAATTTTTGTTAGAGTATTTTATATACCATTTTGCCGCCTTTGAATTTTTTCCAAGTTTGAAGCTCAGACAGAGCCCCATTACTGAATCCCATAACGCCATATTGGCTTGAGGGTCGAATTGTACACACTTGGATTGGTACATTGTCTTGACGAGTGCTTTGTCAAAAAGGAAACCCTTAATTCTTCTTGATGAGCATAGCGTGGAGCCACGCAAACCAAACAAACTTTTAACTGGAAGAATAACGGTGTAAGATAACTTAGAACTTCTCTCGATTGATATCAACCTTATTTTTAAATCTCACTCATCAAGCTCATCAGTCCTTTAATTATTTATATTTGATTAATTATTTATATTTAATTATTTATATTTAACAGTGTTCTGTAACCAGTGTAGTTATACAGCTTAGGGTACTCCGATTTTTATCTAAGCACCATATTCACATTCCTTCCTAAGAGCTTCTTGAGAACCATTCGAACTTGCCCGCCAGTAACTCTCCTCTGTAAGATCGTATTTGCTATCATAGCACCACCCATTGAAATTCTCGATTCCAGCTCGCAAAATATCATAGCAGATAAGTCGCTGCTTCGACGCTCCAAGTGAATTTGTTTTTCTTTTTTAGTCGTTTTAATAAGTTCGTGTTTTGAGAGATTTCTGTTAAATCTGTAGATTCCAAAGCCAAGTTTTAATGATTATTTTTTATAAACTCTTTGGTTATAAAAAGATTAAAGCTATTCCAATAAGTAAATCAGCACCTAAAATAAAATTTTCTGACATCTTGTACTGTACGCATTAAAGAGACTTGCAATAAGTTGTTATGACATGAGTTTAACATGACCTATTGATCTTTAAAAGTCTTCTAAAGAGGTGAAATAGCGACTCTTTACTAGTTTTAATTGACTATATGGTTTTTTCTTTAAGTTTTTATTTGAAGGTAGTGTCACTGGACACTCCTTGTTATAGTGATGCACTGATATGCTTTTAACGTTGACAACTTGTCTACACAACTAATGCAGACAGACAACAGCGATTTTTTCTTATTGTTTTAGTGATGATATTGTGACTGAAATGTATGTGTGTATTTACGATGTTGAAGAATAGTTTCAAACGAGAATCTACTAAGTTCATTGAAGCATTGCGATACGTTCTATTAGGCATTGACAACAGCTCTGCTTTCTGTCCCTTCAAACTAAATTGATGTTTTGGCGTTGGTGGGGCCTAAAGTAAATACCATTTGACAGACTTTAACAAACAACATTTGTGTCAACTAGCGACCATTAATGCTGGCTGGTCTTTTTAATGACAAAAAACTGAAACGAGCAACCAAAACTATTTGATTTAATTTAAAGTTTTAAAAAAAAATACCTAAATGGCTGTTAAATTAGGCAACTAATAACATTTATAAAAATATTTAGGAAAACATAAGTTTAATCACAATTTAATAAAAAAAACAGCACTTAACTATTTAGAAACATGGCAACAAATAGAACAAAGAAGTGCTTTCAGCTGGGTTTTAAGCCAAACTTGATGAAGAAGAGAGGGTTAAATATACATATGCAGCTATAAGGCGAAGAATAATAAGTTTTTGGAAAACAAAATAGACAATTTTGGTAGTTGATTTTTTTAGTCATTTAACGCTATAGCGAGTAATTATTCCTATAAGGAAAGCTCTCAAATTTTCTATCATGTATAATTTCTACCGTAAAATACAAGTAAATTTGTTATTGGAATCATTTCCGATCGAAAATTTGGGAGTTTTGTCATGGGAATAATTATTCGTGATAGGGATGTTTACTATTTTATCGAAAAAGTTTTCTTCACATGGTTGTATTTTATCTGAGACAAAAACCATCAAGTAAATTTTTGGCATTTCCTGCAAACGCTTTTGGAATCCTCTTAAAATATGTATGTGGTAAATAAAATTTATTTAAGCTTTGAGATTTGTCAAACAGCGCGGTCATTGTTTTTGTTATGAGAAGGTCAGTGTCAGTTTTGTTCGTGCTTATGATTCAAACATTCGGTGAAACCCACTAAATTGTTGTAAATCTTGTATATTAAAAAGAAGCAAGATTGCTTCTCTTAAGAGAATAACGTTCTCGATTGTGGGAAGTTTCCCTTTTAGCCAGGGAACCTCTTGGGTAGATTTCCTTTTTCCATCTGGCAACTTTCTAATGCCAGCATAATCTTTTCACAGTTTTATCAATTTCATCCTTTCTTGAATAAATATTTCATTCTTAAAAAATTCGACTTTTTAGACGACTTTTCCCGTCCTACTTATTTTTCCACACAAGGTTGTATTTCATCTTAGACACAAACCATCAAATATATTTTTGGCATTTTCTTTAAACGCTTTTGAATACAATTTTTTAAAATGCTCTTAAAACATGTGTATGGCAAATAAAATTTACTTAAATTTTGTCGGATAATTATTATTATTATCTTGTTCAGAAACTGATCTTCGTCAAAGAGCGCGGTTATTGCTTTCGTTATGAAAAGGTCAGTGTCAGTTTTGTTCAGGCTAATGGTGGAATCCACTAAATTGCTGTAAATCTTGTATATTAGAAGTATTACAAAGTAGTCTTCGTACGATTGCTTTTAAGTCACTTAAGAGAACAATCGATTGTGCGAAATTTCCCTATTAGCCAGGGAACCACTTGGGTAGTTTTCCTTTTTTTTTTTGATCTGGCAATTCTCAAATGCCAGCATAATATTTTCACAGCTTTATCAATTTCATTCTTCCTTAAACACATATTTCAGTCTTAAAAAAATTATACTTTTCAGAGTTTTGCCGTCCTACTTAGTTTTTCTGCACATGGTTGTATTTTATCTTGGACACAAACCATCATGTACATTTTTGGCATTTTCTTTAAACGCTTTTGATTACAGTTTTTTGAAATACTCTTAAAATATGTCTAATGCAAATAAAATTTATTTAAAACACTACAAATTCAATCGTGAACTCATTATGACTTTGCTTTTGATGATGATAAAAAAAATCTTTTACTTTGCTTTGATTCATTATTAGCCAACCAAAACTAGTTCAATTGCCTGTATTTGTGTTTGTTACGTTTTATCAATTTTTATTTCTCTTTCTTCTCACTTCAAAACAATTTTTTAGACAAGTACCACTTAACTGTATCTGAATCAATATTAAAACATTACAAGCTCTCGAAACAAGGTTACTGAAAAGAAAATTGTTTAAAAGAAACTACTTTAACTACTCAGATAAAAGAATTAGAGTGCATTAAAGCAATTAGCCAGATCTTAATCTCAAGACAATGTGTACGATTTTTTTCTATTAAATTAAATGTTACTTATAAATAATAAATTATGTCATAATAAATAATGACATTACAGCGGACAAGATACTTTCCTTAGTTAGATAAGAAAGCAAGAAAATCCTGTTGTCTAAGGCTCGTAGATAAATACTTAGAGTATGTTTGAGCTTTTTGTGAGCTTCTCCAGCATGAACTCAACCGCCATCAGTGATTATAGGAACTCGGTTCACCTCAACTGTTGTCAGAGCCTCTTAAATAAGTTGTAACTGAACGAACTCTAGATAATCGTTGCAATTACTGAGCTCGGACTTGCTTCAACGTTTCATTATCACAAAGTACTCTGTGTGCTATTGGTGTTTCCAGACCTTGAAAGGTTTTGCGTTTTCTAAGTTCACTTATTGATGTTCTCGAGCTCTAATTGCTAGACAGTTGGTTCCTTCATTACCAATCATTCCAAAGTATCGTGTCAAACAAATGATGTGCAGTCTACCATATTTTTAAAAATGTTTAATTGTTTAAAATGTTATCGTCTTAATGGCTATTTAACTGTCTGTTACCGTAGATGGTAGCATTCGTTACCCTAATAGAAGCAGTGAGCTAACTGACCCATACCAGAACTGTGAGGACCTCCTGAAAGATTGTGATATATGGTCAGGGTCAGAATAAAATTTCAGATTCTGAATGATGATAATTAATCTGTTAAAAATCCAAGTCTTGTTTTTTACGTCAAGGTTCCGAATGCCAAAGAATTTCTATCTTCTTACATTATTTAGGACATTAAAATTATATTCTGATGAAAAGAGTTGGAACCCCGATCGATATCTTCATTCATTACACGAAGGCGGCTTGTCGTTAAGGTAAACCTCATAACTTAAGCGAATTTTTGTAGTTTAGACAAAAAAGTCTTGTTGCAGCTCTTGTCCATTGGTGTGGCCTAAAGTACTGAAACGTAGTTTACAATTGAATTTATTTATAATTTTATGGTCAAATTTTTATTATTGGATATTAAACCACCATCAGCCATACGTAGAGTGCGGACAGAGGAAACTATTGCAGCTGTTTTCGCTAGTGTTGTTGATGACCTTGAATTATCGATTCAGCGCCGCTCGAAGCACATGGGCTTCTGTTACTTCACTAAGTGGAAAATTTTGTTGAAGGTTTTGGGTGTAGAGCCTTTTAAAATACAGCTGGTGCAAGAATTAAAGACACACGATCTACCACAACGGGTAACTTTTGTTGAATGGGCGCTGGAAAATTAGAATGAAGATCAACTATTTTATCGGAAAATTGTGTTCAGCGACAAAGCTTATTTCTGGTTGAATGGATATGTAAACAAGGTAAATTACCGTATTTGTTGTGAAGAGCAGCATTGCAAAAACTCTCAATGCATCTCGAAAAATGCACCGCTGGGTGGATTATGGTGCGGCAGCATCATTAGACCGTACTTTTTTAAAAACAACGTAGGTAGAAAAGTTATTGTGAATATCGAGCGCTACATTGCGATGATTACAAATATGATTTTAATAAGACGGTATCAAATGCCGCACAGCACGCGAAACAATGCAATCTGAGAAAGCGTGTTAATCTGTTAACTTCTATTCCCGTATCTCATCAAAAAGGTTTTCTTATAATAAAGTTATTAAAAATTATTATGAATGGGAGATTATAATTAATTTTATACAATTTGCTCAATGTTTCAAAAAGGTATCACTAAGACGATGAGTCTTGACCCATAACCCAAAAATATTTTCGAAAATTTTAAAGTAAATTTAATTTATGACTTTTATGTTAACACTTTAAGGCTCATATTTATAACTTGCCTTTAGCTAAAGTTAGGATTTTGTTGGAGCGATAAGTTGGGCCTAAGTGAAACGAAAAATATCTGCAATTTTCATAAAAATAAACCGGTTTTTGAGTTAAAAATACTAATTTCGAATTATTCGATTAACCGAATAACGATTTCTATATTTAGTTTTTTATATTCTCTAAAATCGAATATTTTATATTATATTCTGTGCTTTTATTTTTGTTTTAAAACCCGGTTTTAAAAGAAAAACTTCAAAACCGGATTATATTAAAAAAATTAAACCGTGTTTTTAAATATTTCGAATATTTGATAATTCAATAATATAAAATATTAAACTTTAACTCGCAGCGAACAATTTTAAATTATTATTTTCTAGTTGTATATTAGAATTTTGCCTTCAAAGTAAAGGTAAAATGCTATAAACACAACTGAGACTAACGACGAAATTGTTCTATCCGAATATTTGTCGAAAAAAATAAAATACATTTCTATTTCTTATGCCCAAGAACCACGACTAAATTGGTGCATAAAGCTCGCTTTTCTGTTAATTTTTTAAGTCTTTTGGTAAATAAAGATGAAAAATTATTTTTTTTTTTATTTTTAACCTTCAATTAAAATAATATTTTTTTAATTGTATAATTTTGTTTTAAATTAATTTTATGTTAATATTTCTTCTCTTTTAATTAGTTCTTTTTTTTTGTAATATGGCCACACTATCAAGAAATGTAAACAAAAACTTATTTATAAATTAATTTATTTGTGTAATTTCATCATAATTCAAATAATATTGAACAGTGAAACTATCATCGAGACAATGATTGTTTATATAAAATGATGCGAAAGTTTATGAATATATACATATAAAACAGGAATCTGGGTAAGTGTGCCCACTTCTTTAAATTTTGTTCGTCCTCATTGAGTTATAGTTACGCAACGAATTTTTTTCGTCGAATTCGTCGTACAGTGCGAAGTTCGTCGTTCGTCCCGGTTGTGTTTATACCATAATTTAATCAAATTCATTTCTGGTTTCTATAAACTCGACATCAATTTGGCTGACGAAGGATAATGTATTTATTGTATTTAAAATGTCAGACTCTAAGTATGAATGAAAATATTTTAATAGGAATGAATTGTTAAGTCAGCTTTAAGTTCATTTATTCTCTCTACCAAATCCAAAGGGTTGAAGGAATATTTTTACTTCAAATTAGATGATCAATTTTAAAGAAAATTTTAAAAAACTGATTGTTCATTAAATGAATGTAAATACATACATTTGTATGTACATTTTGTATCTGCTAAAACAAAAAAATCATATTTACGCCGCTGATGATGACGATGACAATTGGAATGGTAATGATAAAGAAATTGTGGTTGTGTGCAAATTACTCTGAGGTTTTTCTCTTTATTTTTAGCTTGACAATATGATTATAGGACTGATTAAAGTAAATTATATGTAATAAAAATATAAAATAATTTCATATATAAGTATACGAGGGAAGACCAAAAAGCTTTTACGAAAACAAACAAAGAAAAATTGCGGTGAAATGTGAAAAGAAATCAACTCAACCTTTGGACATTTCAGCGCAATCTTCCTTTAGCTCGATATACTTCAAAGTTTCTATGTCACTTTTAGCTTTCTAACTTAATTTGGATACTAAAATAAGTGTTGTTAATACCTAAAAGCCAATAGGAAAATTTGGACAAATTTTTGTACTTTTAATTTATAGAAAAATATTGTAATTTGAAACGAAACCCTTGGTGTCTGAGGCCGTATTATTTCTTTTTTTTGGTATTTATTTCTTTTTTCAAGTTGAAATATTTAAAATTTTTTAGTTTTTTTTCAAACAATTGCATAATTTATTGTAGTTAATCAATTGATAAAAATATAAATGATAAATGTTTCCAAAACTTTCGGAAACGTCTTTTGCAATTTAATATTCTTCAGAGAAAAAGTTGTCAGAAACATGTTTCTTTTTTTGTAACAAAGACAACACTGCCTCTGCGTAGCTTTTTGCTTGTCTGTAGAAAACACCCAGAGTCTTTGGCGGGAATCGAACCCGCAACCTCCAGATTATTATACTAGTGTGCTACCAATCTATCAAGGCACTCTTAATGTTTCTTATATATTTATTTCTAAAGGCTTTTAGTGACTTCCATCGTAATGTCTTCTTTTAGTATTCAAATATATTTGTTAGTGTTCCTTTTGTTTTACATTGGAACTCTGTGTAATTTCTGTAGTTATTATGACCGGAATATATTGCAGAGGTTCTTAAATTAAATTTTTTTATGTACCACTGTACTTTGTTACCCTTATTTTATTAGCCAAGGAGTAACCTATTAATGTCACTTCGATGTCTGTCCGTTTCTCACAGGCTTCTTCTATCTTATATTCACTCTTGAAGAACATTACTTTGGGCGCTATATTAACAAGTTATGTTTAAAATTTTATCAAAAAAATTTAAATTAATAAACTAAAAAACACTAGCTTTAAGCCTTGTGTTGTTTAATTTTTATTGCATATTTTTAGGATGAAATACCAACAATACAATAACACGGTATTGTGTGCGAATAGTATATTGTTGTTTTATGTTTTTTGTAAATGATTTTAAATATTATGTGCGTACAAAAATTAGTGTTGTTAACTACTTAAATAATAATACAAATATTTATAGAATTTATTGTAAAATTAAAGTGTTTACGGTGGTAAGGAATGTATGGGAAGGTTAAACCTTCTTTATTAAAGAACATTATTTTTATATTATAATTGATGAAACATTTTCTTGTATATAGATCTAAAAAATATGTGATTATAATGGGGGAACCAAAATGTAATAGTCATTCATGTCATTTAAAAATCTACGAGCTAGTAAACTTGAGTGAGTTTTAAATTTATTCTCGAAGAGATTAAGGATATGTTGTTCAAGTATTTCACAATATTTATTTGCATTTGGAACTAGTTACTTGACATTTTATCAACCATATTTATCTGCTAACCTCATCCTATTTAATATCCTCTACCATGTTAGACAACACGATATCAATTAGGAATATCAAAGAAGTTAAAGAAATGCAATGCTAGGACTCTTCTATTTTTATTAGCTAAAGAAAGCATTCATATAGTTTTTTTTTCTTTTAATTATTATTTTAAAGCATAAACGTTTAAGAACCCCTGCTCTTACATTTGTGTAAAGATTGTTTCCCCTGTCATTTGTTCTAATAAAACTGATTCATTGTGTCAACTCTTATTTGCATCAGATTAACTATAATCATTTAAAATTGTATATGACTGACAATGCTAGTGATGATATACTTATTTGAATTTGTTTATTTATACGAACAATCATATGCTTACGAGTATTTATTTAAATACAAAAACAAAAATTTGAACATTACGTTTGAAACCCCTAAATTATATTTAAATTGTTTGTGTGAACGTAAAGTGATATTAAATAATCATTTAAATATAATAAAATAACAAGATTTTACAAATAACAGGATTACAAATTGAAAAATTTTTAAAATTTTAATTTTAATGATACGTATCATAATTCCAGTAATAACACTATAAAATATAATGGCCAAGGGCAAGACGGACTTACACACGAATCGGGACATTAAAATGGCCATAAATAAGTTGCTGAAAATTTCCAAATTTTCTATTTGTTTTTAGAATGTTACACACACTTATTTTTGTAGTCACATAAAGTTAAAAAAGTATAGAGAAAAAATAACAATATGCTTTTTATTTTATTATTTTGTTGATATTTCATCCTAAAGGTATGCAATCCTAAGGTATTAAAATAAAACATTATGATTATCAAAAACGCGACCCAAAAGCAATAATCCACAGTCTTTAAATCGCACGAACGAGGGGCTCAGTGATCAGGACTACTTCTGGAAGTAAAGTTGCCATCAAATTGATTGCTCAGCCCGCTCTATGGCAAGTTGGCCATCTTGTAGAGCTTGCAAACTATCGATAGTCAAGAAAAAATATCGATACTAGCGATAGTATCGAATATATTTATAAATTATTAAATTAAATTTTTTAATAATATACAAATGATATATTACGAATTGGTTTCATATTTGTTTTGTTAAAAAATAAAAATCTAATAATGAGATCTATTTTTAATAAAAATATGTTCATATAAATACCATCTAGAAATTGGTGGTCGTAATAGTCGCTTCAATAATTTTATTTATAAAAATAGCTACCCAATATTTCTTTTTCATAAAGACCAACTTATGCCCTAGTGGGCTAGTAGGTATTCTGCTAGTATAGGTATCAGTCTGGGGGTTGTAGGTTCGATTCCCTCGCTCACTACAAATACTGAATTTCTGCGTTACTATGCTCGGTAAATTAAGTTAGAATAGAATTTGTAATTGTATTAATTAAATAAAAAAGTTATTAATTAAATTAAAAAAAATATCAAACATATTTTGGTTTTAAGCTAGATCTTCTATCGGAATTAATGATCCCTGTTGCCCCCATATAGGCAGTTCGGGAGATTCAGAATATTTAAAATTAAAGTTTGAATGTTCGTCCTTCCTTAGTCTACCTTTTTTCACAGGAGGAATCAAAACTCTCTGGTTTTAACCGACTTCAAAAAAAGAAGGAGGTTATTAATTCGCCTGTGTGTTGCTTTTTTATATTTGTGCCTTCGGTGATTTCAGAAATGATTTTAAAATTTTTTTCTTTATTAGAAAGCTGATGCTTACAGACTGGTCCCATTTTAAAAGAAGTTTAAAATTTTTAATATTAAAGGGTGCTCCCATACAACATACATGTTTTTTGCGTGTATTATGAACTTTATAGAACACCAATTTAAATTAATTAATTAAAAATTAAATTTAAAATTAAAGGGTTACCTTTATCATACTATCCTTTGAACCGTTATAGAAAAATACTTGAAAATTGCACAGAATGTTCGTTACTATGTCTGTTATAAAACGCATCAATATTTAAAATTAGAAATTAAAGGGTGTCCCAATAGTTGGTTTAATTTGATATATATATCGCCAAACATTTTAACTGTTATAGACAGACAGTTGAAATTTATATATATATATATATTGCTAAGTTCGCTATAAAAAAAGTATCAAGTTTGAATCTATATCTATATGTCCCCATTATTGATGTAATTTGGCTGTTATGTCCCTTATCTTTGGAACCGTTATAGACAAACACTTGAAAATTAGACAGAATGTACAGTACTATGTCTGGTATAACAACAAGTAGAAGTATTTAAAATTAGAAATTAAAAGGTGTCCCAATAGTTGATGTAATTGTATGTATATGGACACACGGTTAAAATTTACAAAGAATATGTATGAATAAGTCCTCTATAACAGCATTTAATATAAAATTTGAATTTAAAGGGTGTCCCAATAGTTGACGTCATATGGCCCTATCTTTTGAACAGTTTTATTGACAAACACTTAACATTTAGACAGAATGTCCCAGTAGTTGGTTTAATTTTATATATATATGGCCAAACTTATAAACCGTTAAAGATAGACGGTTGAAATTTACAAAGATACAAATTATAAATTAAAGGGAGTCCCAGTAGTTGGTTTAATTTTATATATATATGGCCAAACTTTTAAACCGTTACAGATTGCTATGACCGCTATAACAAATGTAAAATTTGAATTCGGAAATTGCAGGGTCTCCCAATAGTTAGTGTAAGTTTGACCTTTTGTTTGTAGGTTTGACCTGAAAAAAAAAAACAGAACCCCGGGGTCTTGTGCCCCTATATAGAAAATCGACTGTTATTTGCTTTAGATTTTGTGCTACGACATTTAAAAAATTCCGCTACCGTCTTAAAGAAACATGATTTTAAGTTTGTCTGTTTTGAAGTCGGTTTTTTCGCAAGATTTATATTAATTTTTTTATTGATTAACACTTTTTCTATAGCCTTGAAGTTTTCAGAAAACCTGTTTACAAACTATAGATTTCTTTTAATTTTTTACATCTCTTGATTTCAACTAAAAGCTGTTCAATGAAGCAATTCAGTTTAATGTGAAAATTATAAAATTCTCTATTAAAAATCTAGTTTAATATTGGGCAGCATTTACGACTATTCGTGTTAAAGTACCACCCCATCAGTGTTAAAACAAAATTACGACTCTTCCGAAAATATTGTAACACTACAATTATCTCGTATCGCTGCAATACTCTTACTGCAAAAAAACGCCTTTCTTTTAACTTTTATTTCGTACTAACAGATACAGCTTTAATATCGTATTAAAATGTTTTTGTTGTCTAATATTTTCCTTTTTATATTTACAAAAATTCATTGCTGTAAATTAATTAATCAATCGTTTTAAATTTATATAGGCGGTTTCATTCAAAACAAGTGTTGGTTTTGGCGTTATTTTATTAAAATTGGGCTGCATTGTAAATTTGGTAAACAGCCGATACAACATAATATTGGAGCACCCTCTTGCTGCA
The DNA here is from genome assembly GCA_949628195.1 of Phasia obesa. Classification (NCBI taxonomy): domain Eukaryota; kingdom Metazoa; phylum Arthropoda; class Insecta; order Diptera; family Tachinidae; genus Phasia; species Phasia obesa. The sequence continues at coordinate 176,389,163 of OX451215.1, forward strand.
TGGCTTCTAATACTAAAAAAAATTTATTCGTTCACAAATCTGTTTCCGAAAAATATTCAATATGTCATTAAGAAATCTTTACGTACTCAATTTCTTTGATTCACATTGTCATTATAACAATACCAAAAAAAAAATCAAAATACTCATATTTTTCAGACACAATGTGTGTCAATTGCTGCATTGAAAAGTGTTGCAACCAACCCATCATAATCATTTACAAAACTCTATTGATTCGTAATGATGTGTTCTACTTTTCATTTTTATTACTTGAAAGATTAAATACGTCTGATAATTCGATTTTTTGTTTGTGGTTTACAATTTGAAAACAGATTACATAAATTCTAACTTACATTATGCTGCTGAATGTGGTAAAATTCTAATTTTTTAAATATTTTTTTTTCAAAAACGAGAACAAGTATTTACTCTAGTGAACTTGTGTTCAAATTTTGGTTTCTTGGTAAAATATTTTGAATTAAAATAAAAAACTATTTTTTTTTTGGTTGGATGAATAAAAAACTGCTGAAACACAAGGACGTTGAAGTATTATTTTTTTAAAGTAAATCATTTTTGAAATTTCTATTTTATATAATTAAAACAAATAAAAAAATTGTTTTTACAAAAACATAGAGAAGCACTAGATTGTTTTTTGTTGTTTAAATTCCAAATAGTTGTATGTACATATATCGGGATTTTTTTTCGTAATGACGTAATTTGAAGTCACTTGAAAAGAAAATCAAGAATTCAGTCAAGTGCAAATCAGACACACACACACACGTAGTGTTGCGAACTATGTTCAATATATAACTTTAAAAGTGCAAGATTTAAAACTTTAATGGGGAACCCTATAAATTTTAATTTTTTATTACCTTCTTTTACACATTTCAAATGTCTGCTTGTTAAGATTCAAAGAATATGCATATATACTCGTACGTCCCAATTACTTCGTCTATGGGCGTGACGGAGTCCCCACATTAAATTATTTTCCCAGTTTTTATTATAGCGAGCAAACTACATACCATGTGGAAATTTCAAGCAGCTGCCATTAACGTTTACAAGGTAAGCGTGAATTCATCGAAGTCGCGACTTCTAGGAAACACCCTTTCATTATACCCTTCACCACAGGTGGAAAGGGTATATATAAGTTTGTCATTCCGTGTGTAATTTCTACAATATTCATTTCCGACCCCATAAAGTATATATATTCCGGATCCTTATACATAGAGGAGTTGATTAAGCGATGTCCGTCTGCCCGTCTGTCCGTCCGTCCGTCTGTCCGTGTTAGTGTGGTAATGTCATTTGCCAAGGCCCCAGAAGAGATACAAAAAATTTAAGCCCACCAATCTGTCAGGCATAGTTTCGAAAATTTTAGTATTGCAATTCAGTTTCACGTTTTTTCAGGTTTTTTTAAAATTTTTTTCAGCTTTAATGATTCTGTTTTGCCTTTTTTTCTCAAATAATTATTAGACTGTGACAGGTAGATCGCAAGGAGTGCATACAGATCTCGGGGGATCAATAACCCCCTGCGAGGGGCGATTTTTGTTTGTTTTTATATTGGTAGGGTTTTTCTGCTTTGATTTGTATTAGTGACCTTAATAGAAAGCAATACACATAGAGGTAGCCAATGGACCCACAGGGTACGCACTGATAAATAGGAGCAGTTAAAAGGACCCCCCATGTGTCAATATGAGGAAATTCTTTTTTTTGGAAGGATTTTTTTTGCTTTAGTCTGACCATTCTAACTCAATATAGACTGCAGAAAGGTCCTAAATTTAACAAAAAAAAAAAAAAAAAAAAAAAATCAATAAAATTTAAAAAAAAATTTTTTAATAAAATTTACAAAAAAAAATTTTACAAACAAATTTACAAAACATTTTCAAAAAGATATTTTACAGAAAAATATTAAAAAAAATTTTTTTTAAAAATTTTCCAAAAAATTTTGGAATAAAATTTTACAAAAAATTTTTAAAAAATTATTTTTATAAAAAATTTTTACACACAATTTTCGAAATATTAAAACAAAAATTTCAATATTTCTTTGAAAATGAAAATCATGACTGTAACATAACATATAATTAATATTAAGATTATACATATGTATGTATGTGTGTATATAGAGTAACATATTTTTTTAAATGCGTTTGATTTTTAAATAGATGATATCTCTGTTTTAAAACCTAGGTGCATTAAACACATAGACATCATCAGGATACCGACTACAAACTGTCAAAAATAAACTACACACGTTTATAGGTAAACGATTCTTTTGAAGCCAGTAAAGCTACATGGCTACACGACCACCGTTGTGGCTGTCGTCAACTTAGGCTAATTGCTATTTTATTCAACAAAAGAAAATGTCACAAAATTGTAAATTACAAATTCATATACAAAAAAAGTTTTGGAGGAAATATTTAAAAGTTTTTGATAAAGTTTTTTAATTTTATAAAAGCAAAATAAGTATTTTTATAACAATGTCAGAGTTTACGATGTAGCTGTCGGCTTCAATATCATTAAGTAGCTGACAACACGGCGACAATTGTAGCAAACGGAATTTGTTTTCATTTGTCTTCTATTTCTTTACAATATGGATAATGCTGTACATGTCCGTATAAATAAAATCACCGTGGTATAGAAGAATCGGCACGGCCGAATATAGTACTTTTACTTGTTTTTATTAATTTTAGTTTTGTCTATTGTTGTTGTAGTAGATACTGTTACGGTTCCAAAATAAGGCTACAAACCTAAAATTGCGTTGCTTTCGCCTTTGATTTATTTTTTGTTATAGCGGGCATAATTTTACAAACTCTGTGCAAACTCCTACTACGGTCCAAAAGTAAGGTCTTATATGTGAAAAAATCAAGTTACTATCGGAACACCCTTTAATTTTTAGTAACTGTTACAGCGGCCATTGTACTACACTTGCTGTGAAAATTTCAAAACTACCTATTACAGTTCAAAAAATAAACCCATATAGTAAACAATCACGTTACTATTGGGACACCCTTTAATTTTAAGATTTATTTTTTATACCAGTTGTATAATATAGTTGTTTAATTAGTGAGTGTAAATTTCAAGTATCTTCTTCCCTTGGGGCTGAAAAATAAGGCCATTTACTTGAAAACTACGTTACTATTGGAACACCCTATATTTCTTAGAATTTTTTGTTATAGCCGTTATAGTAATACAACTTTTAAGAACATTTTAAGAGTCTACCTTTACAGCTCTAGAGAGCGATGGCGCTGACAGACGGAGAGACATTGAAGCGAATTAGAATTTTGTAAAACTAATCCTGTTTTTCCGGAAATTTTAAAGTAAAACTATAGTCGGAAAAAGAAAAACTCTAACCGTACTATAAAAAAATATATTGTATATATACCTTTATTCATAACATTTTAAATCACGCTTAAGTTGAGTTCATAAATTCTTAAAACTATAATATTCTTCATATAAAATACACAAAAAGCATTGTAAATAAACAAATTGAAGAAAAGGAAAAACATATGGAATATTTTCAATAGTTCTCACCTCATAAAAGAGTATGGATTATTATTTTCTTTAATTTTGTGAACTGAATCAACATTTCCACACATTGAATTTAGCATACAGTTCTGTATGTTTAACCCTGCAGTTCTTGTGGGTGCATATAATAAGTAATTTTACTAGCCACTTACTCACACCATCACACAGAATTCCATCTGTAGCCAACGACTCTTTATTCTATACAGCGTGGTATGCCTGTCTCCCATTAAACATAAACATATGTCTATAAAAGGGAATAAGAGTCGATGAAGGAGTCTGCATAGAGAAATTTGAGATCAAGATGACAATTAGACTCTTAAATGACTGTGGAATATTTCAAGCATAAAAACTTGGATAAACTGGCTAAGGTATCACAAAAACAAAATGGATATTCAAATATGTATCGAATGCAAAGCTGACACAAATCTGGTACAAGAAATTTTATATGACACCATGTTTCGACCACTATCTTTTAAATTAGTGGATGTGTAGTCTGTTCTTTGTTTTTTTCTATTTTCCGCAGTTGGTTTTTAGGTGACACAAGGGATCGTATTTATCAGAGCCAGCGGTGTCGGATAATAAATATTTTATCCGAAACGAAATGGGAAACTTTTAAGTGAAATAACACCCATCGAATACTACCCAAAGAAAAAAATCACAATGAATGTAAAATAATTTCGAAGTCAAAAATATAAAAATAACAGATACACCGTAAAATAAAATAGTGTTCTATGGTGTCCTAATACGAAATTGCAAAATGAAGAAAATTCCAATACCAAAAGTCCTAATAGAAATAAAAGAACTTCTCAGCACATAAGGGATAAAAAATAAAAATAATTTCGAATTTAAGAGGCGAAAAAGTTTTTCCTCTGTATTGTCGACTTTGGGACAGTTGCAAGGAGTTACTGCTCTGTTGATTTCCTATAAAGGTCACAGATTAAGAAAAGTCAATTATTAAAATTTCAAGATAATGTAATGTTCTGTCTTGCTGCTTTTCCAATGTGTTTTTAGTCTGTCAAAATTTGTTCGGCATTGTTTTGTTCGAGAATACATATGATGTTGTCTATCTATATACATATAATAAAATAGTAACTCAGTTCCGTCTGTCTGTCTGTCAGTCTGCTTTTCTTTTACGTTCGTATTACGTAAAAACTACTGGAAAATTTTTTGAGGAGATAGGTACCTAAGTATCCTGAGAAGTGGAGAAAAAGATGTAAAAGTACGCAGTTGAACTAACCGGATATGTATACTTTATTTTTTATAAAGTAAAAAAATACATTATATGCAGCATAGTTTAAGGCGAAACGCCTTTGCCGGTATTGCCACATAACACTAAATCGCCGGCGAAAATAATCACAACGTGCAATTGCAGTGTTGCCATAAGTGAAGCTTTACTATCATTCTAACCCCTCTATCTTATCTACTACTATCCCTTTCTAAAGGAAGTAACACAGTTAGTATAGGCATTAATTGGCTGAGTGTTACTAAAAACGTAAGGGTCTTTGGTGTGGAATGCTTGCAAGGCAAAATAGAACAAAATACTGCAAGGACGCTGACGAAGTGGCGGACAATGCTAGTTTATCTATAATAATGTTTCATTTTATGTTTTACCATCAGTGTAAAATCTATATTGTTGTTTGTTACTAGCTAAAGGGCATAATTCATTAAAAATTAGCTATACGGCATTAATCATTAGTGCATTTTCAAGTATTCTTTGGTCTGCCACGCCTATGTATGCCTTGCGGATTCGTTCAAGTGTGGCACGGCATATTTCATCAAACCGTTTTTGCTGTGTGTCGTAGTGTGAATATTTTATATTTTCTTCTTTTGTTAGTTTCAAAATTTCTCCGTTGCTGATTGTTCGCGATCACCATATTCTCCATATTTAATGGATCAATCGGAATAGCCCTTTACAAATGGCTGCATTATTTTGAAAATATTTTAATTCTGCCCCACTATGCAGGGAAGTAACGCGGTATTTTTGAATATCAAATAGTATAAAAAAAATAAAAAACTCCAACAACTTCTTCATTCTTGTATTAAATAGCTTATGGCCTCGAAGATTTCCGAACTACTGGGCATTGTATTACGTGTCTTGTTATAAACATTTTTTTATTCAATCCTTCGTTCTATTAAAATCTTTTATAAACATATTGCTTCTAATTTGTTTATAATATTAAGATCACAAAACAAAAAACAATAAATTGCATAGAAACAATGAGAAATGTTGGCATACAAGAGAATACGAACACGTATTTTCATAAAGGAGTTTATATTTATTATGAAGACTTTATAAATGAAATATTTCTATAGAACATAAACCAAATGCTTTTTTGGGTTTATAAAAAAAATGTAATCATTAAATTTATCTCTTTAATAAATAACGATTTCTTTTTTACTCTTCTTTCTTCTTTCCTCTTGTTCAAGGCATATTTAACCAGGTGACTGCACAAGGCGGAGCTTATATTAAAGAGAAATTTTTTAAATTTTTTTTATATGGAGTTTGACATTAATCAGGTTTTTTAAGAGAGAATAATATCTATTTTACTGTCAAAATCCATATAAAAAAAATTAAAAAAATGTTTGCTGAAATTTCCTCTCCCTTACGCTATCACCTTGTTAAATATGCCTTGCTCTTGTTCATTAATGATGTTCTCACTTACTAGTTAAGTGTATCAGAGTTGCTAATCTAACGATTGATCGTTACTTTGTGTATCAGGGTTGCTATATCTAAAGATTAATCGTTACTTTGTAAACGATTCTTGCTGCAGTTATTAAATTTTATTTGAGAATTTTTTTATTTATTTATTTTTTATTTAATGTTACAATACAATTACAAATTATATTTTAACTTAAATATCGAACGTAGTAGTGAAACACCCAGAGTCTTTGGTGGGAATTGAACATACAACCCCCAGACTGATAGACTAACACACCATCTACTAGTCTACTGGGGCAAACACAATTTTTTTTTCAAATGTGCCCAGTTAAAATAAAATTAACGGAGTTAAAACAGTGGGTGTGGCACAATAATACAATGCATCTCTGATCTATTGAGGTTATGATAAATTTTTTAAATATTTCAAAAATAAACGGAGCCATGTGACGGTCATATTTAAATCCGTATTTTCTCTTAATGTACATACTACAGTTTCATTACATATTATGTTTAACGGATACCATTCGTGCTATTGTACACAAAAATTTGGCACGACTCAAGACTTATGTGATCATGTAAACCGGCCTTTAGTGACTTTTCCGAAAAAGCAATAGGAAAAATTGGAACTGGAATAACTAACATATAGACATACAAATACACATTTGAGCATGCATGTTAATTTCTACGCCCAATATTGCGTGTAGGACCGACTTCAAAACAGAGAAAAATAATCTTTTCACCTGCATTTTAGTTTTGCTCGCAGCTTCAAAAGTCCGACATTTCTAAGCCGATTTTGATTTTCCTTTTTATTTGAAAGTTTATGCTTACAGGTCGATTCCATTTTCTACTTCTTGATCTGCCAGTCCGCAATCGGATGTTGGCGACCACACTATTTTTATTAAATTAAATATCTTTAATTTAAATATACCATTCCAAAAAATATAAAATAAACATTAAAGGGTGTCCCCATTGAAAAAACGATATTTTATCATATTTACTAAGCGATTATATAACTTCGTTCGATGCATCAAGTACTAAACATTAAAGGAAGTCCCCATAGACGACAAAATTTTAAAATTTTGTGTGGATTAAATCCACAAAATTTTAAAAGGGATTAAATCCACAAAATTTTAAAAGGGATATTGAAACATAGTTCTGTAAATTTAGTCTAAAATTTCCCGTTTACAAATATAAAAGGTGATGCCAAGTTTTCAATATCATCAAATCAGTAAAATTACGTACTCTCACTTTCACTATTTTTCACACTCACTATTTTATCGCTATTTTCCTTAGAAAATGAAAAAGTATCCCATATTTGAACCGTGGTACTAAGGTACCTCCCACAAAAATTTTAATGAAATTTATCTAGTAGTTTTTACGTGATGTAAATACAGACGAAAAGACAGACAGACAAATGACAATTCCAAAAATTGGTGTTTTATATTCCATATCGGATAATACCTGTACCAGCAAAAAAAATTTAAATATATTTCATGACACGGTCCTGTTGCAGTTTTGTTTTATGTATAACGTTTATCGTGATACATAAAACGATTATCGTTATACATAAAACGATTATCGTTATACATAAAACGATAATCGTTATACATAAAACGATTATCGTTATACATAAAACGATTATCGTTATACATAAAACGATTATCGTTATACATAAAACACAGAATTATCGTTTGAACCATCACTTTACAGAGTTAATATGTCCACCGTACGGTTATAAAAACACAGTTTAAAAATATAGGGTGTGCCCATGTTGTTTTTTTATTGAAATTTTATATTTTAGATTCGATACCCATGTACTTGTCTGCCCGTCTGTCTATTATGAAGGCGGCGAAGCATACTGGGTTCCAGCTACATAGAGTTATTAAACAATATTTATTTTCGTATAAAGAAGCATATTTTATTTTATAACTATAATTTATCGCATTTTAAAAACTCCCTGTTTATAAATAAATACAGAACTCTTTAGTTTTATTATTTCTAGGAATTTCGTCTCGTCTAGTATTTTTTTTTACATAAAAGGGAGTTACAAGTATTAAATATACAAATAAAGCAAAAACTAATAAATGTTCATATGACAAACCATAAACATTTTATATTTACATATCGCTCACTTAATCATAAACAGTCACAACTGAAAATTTATCAAAATCGTTGTTTTGTCATAAACTACTTTACAGGTTAAATTTGTCTAGCTGCCTTCTTTAACAGGAAAAATACTCGTAACTTAATTTGATTATATAATTACAACCATGTTTTTAAGGTTCCGTAGCCAAAGGGTAAAAACGTAATCGTATTGCTTTCGTTACAATGTCTGTCCGTCTGTTAGCGCCTTTTATATCTGGTACCATAACAGATATACTCAAAATGTCGCAGAAGTTGTATTACTATGGTCACTATAACAAAAAATACTATAAATTTGAGAGTGTTACGATATGGACAAGATTTTACCCATATGGCCTTATTTTTAACCATAATAGGTAGAATTTTGAAATTGCACAGAAGGCCGCTATGACATAAATGACTAAAAATTAAAGAGTGTTCCAATAGTGACGTGATTTTTAAATTTTAACAGAGTATGTTTTACAATACATCTATACATGAAATATTTTCTGAAAATTTTGTTGCTTGTAATTAAGTGGTATACAAAACAGCAATTTTTAGAATTTTTGTCTATCTGTGTGTCTGTGTTTACACCACTTATTTGGATTTGAATAAAATTGTGTAAGGAGGTACCTTGGTATCTTGGTTCAAATATAGCATACTTTTTCTTCGCAAAAATATCTCATTTCCAAGAGAAAATAGAGAAAATGTAGTGAAAGTAGGCAATTTTACCGATTCCACGGTACTTTAAACTTGGCACCACATTTTATTTTTTTCAGCCGGAAATTTGAAACAATATTTACTGAACTCTACAATAATTTTAGAATTTTATATAAATTTTATAATTTTATCCAGGAATGGGTACTTCTATATATAGAAAATATATATATCATAACTGAAGCCCTATAAAAGTAAGAGACTTAAAATTTGGAGTGGAATTTTTTCAAAGCAAAATCGCACAAAATATTATCAGGGCGACTAAGACATGGCGGGCACAGCTCGTATTTACTAGTATAGGAAGTATCAAAAATAGGAAAGGGTGTTTCCTAAAAGTCATCATTTTGCTGAATTTGGCGTTATCTTGTAATCATTATTGAAAGAGAATTGAAATTTAAATATTTTTTAAAGGAAGTAAAAACCAGTGATTAAAAATGCTTGACTATTTTCAATGCATATGTATTTGCTTAACTGTTGTGTAGAAAAAGTGTGCTGCAAAAGCAAAAAGCAAATACAAGAAGAGCAACTTATTTGCTCTCTTTGTCTCTCATTTGTCTCTTTCTGCAGCAAAGCAATTACTTTAAAAACATTTGCTGTTGCTAAAGCAATAAGTTGTTCTTCATTTTTATTTTTGCTTATGCTTAACTCTTTACTGTGAAGTAGTGGCTGTCTACTGTTATTTGCTGTTACTCGCTGTTTCAGTCTTAAGTTTTAGAAAATTCTTTGACAGTGAGAGATTAAAATTATGGCGCCACGTGTAAATCGAAAAAAAACTTAATTTTGAAGATTTCCAAAATAAAGATTTCCAATATTGTTTTACAGCAACAGCAAAAGAATAAACAAACATTAACTTATTGCTTAAGCAACAGGAAACGTTTTCAAAAAAATTGCCTTACTGATTGCTTTGCTGCACAAAGAGACACATAGTAAGCTTAATCATATGAGTTGCTCTTCTTTTTTTGCTTTTGCTTTTTTACTGCTGTTGCTATTTTTAAGCAAGCAATTCAAACCCTGGTAAAAACATAATAAAATTAAAAAGTAAAGAGACCCCCTTAAAAGACGCTAAAAATTAAAATCTTGAATTTTTAAAGTTGTATATTGAACATAGTACGGAATCCTACGTGTATGAGTTTGACTTGCACTTGACCAAGGCGAATTCATAACAAACTCGACAACTCTTCCAGTGTCAAAAGGTAAATTTGTAACATTTAATTGTTTACATTTGTATTATTTGTTTTTTGACATCGGGAAATGATTTATACAAAAGCAAAATGTACATATTTTTATTACAGAGTTGTACTTTTTTTCGCCGCAAGTCTACCTGTTATGAATCAGTATTGGGATTTGTGGTACAATTGTACCAGATTTGATACAAGTGAAAAATGTTTCATACACTGGTACACTTCATGCCTTTTTGGTACATTTCATGTTAAATATACTCAATAAACTTATTTGTTTAATCAATATATTTTTATTTTTTCTTAGAATAATAAAAAGAAATAGGTAAGTATTTTGACAAAATAATTGTTAGCAAATTAGGAGCAAAAAACAGAAATTGAAGGTCAATTATCATTATTTTACAACACTCTGGTATGAAAGTTTTAATTTGTCCTATTTCAATGTCAAGCTACTGTATTTATGTTTTGATTTTTACTTAATGCCAAATTTTGGAACAGTTTGTGCTGACTTGGTACAATTTTATTATTGATGCGGTACAATTTGAATATTATCAGATCCCAACACTGTTATGAATATGCCTTGAACTTTACTGACTTTTTAGAAACAGTTTTTTACCTCTCCTGAACATCTTTGAATTTTGAGCTGTGACTATTTATGATTTAGTGTGCGATATATTCTATTTTTATTTTATTATTTTTTCTTAATTTTTAATGAAAATGGAGACGAAAAGTTATTATTTTATGTTAAAGAAACATTATGAATGGTGCGTTTGTTTGCGTTGTTTCATTCTTAAAAGTGTTTCAGTTCTCAACAGAGATGATATTGACTTTTTACCCTTTTAAAGTTGCTGTTCTCGTTCCATGCTTATATTTTCTTTATTTTTTTTTTTTTTTATTTATATTTTTGTATTTTGTCTATATTTAGCAACCAAGCTCACCATCCACTATGCACCATCATAAACGTCAACGTTTTCTTACTCTGTGTTCATGATGACACGACCTTCACTTTTTGCCATACATTATTCTTCATTCATGGTTGGTGTTTTTTCTTCAAATATCTTTTTTTTGTTGTTGTTTTGGAGGGTTGTGTTTTTGTTGTTTATTTATTTGGTTCTTAACACTAATGAAATATTATTATGATAGATGAACGGAACGTATGTAAAAAAAATATAAAATTTTGAATGGATGCGCCACTGTTTAAGTCTTAGTTTTTTTTTTTTTTTTGGTTATGAAGGGGGTATTAGAGTGATGGTGTTAGAGCTAGTTTGCTGTTATTGGTTTTACTAAAACATTTATTTACGAGAATTTTATAATAACCTTATGATGAACTCATTTTCAAATTAGTTTTTCATTATTCCAAGTAATTTTAAACTTGCCAACAGAAATTTTTCTTAAGTGATTAAAAGCGTATGGTGTGAGATAGACAGGGAGTTGTAAAATAAATAAAGAAAAGAAATGATTTATAGTTTTGATTTTTCAGTAAGAATTATTGATGCTTGCTTAGATTGATTTACAAAAAAAAAAAAACGATTTTCAGGATTTTTGGACTTAATTGTTTTTTTATTATAACCATTTTTAAATAGTTTAACTTTGCTGTAGAAAAAAGACGCTTCCGCACCTATTATTATTTTTTAAAACCCAACAGATTTAGACTCTTAAATATTAAGTGAAAAAATTTGTTCAACTGTTTGCTGGTTAGAAAGAAATAAATAAATCAGTGTTACACTCGTAGGATGCAATGGTCAGTACAATTTAAAAAAAATACTTGCTGTTAATGTTTTCACATCGTATGGGGTATTAAATATCAAATGTCTGCCTATAACTTTTAAAAGAGAAGGCCAAATTTCACAAATTCGCGACATCTGGGAAACTCCCTTTTATTTTTAATATTTTTTTATTTTCGTTACTTGTTGTCAGAGGATGTTGTAAAATATAGCTGTTTAAATTTTAAGTTTTAGCCTATTACTGTTCAAATATAAGATCAGAGCAAAATTGTCTCACTATCGAAACACCCTTTAATTTTTGTACCTGTTATAGAGGACAAATTATACATATGTGCTTTGTGTATATTTGTGACCTCTCGTTCCGATTTAAAAATAAGGCTCATACATACGTTAATTGGTGTTACTTTCGCAAAACCCTTTAATTTTTATTTATTTTTTTTTGCTATAGTGGACATAAATTAACACACACTCTGTATAAATTTACGTTTAAAAAATTAAAGTCATACTTGTGGAAATCGCATCACTATTGGTACACCCTGTAAATGTTTTTAATAGTTCTTATAGCGGTCATGGTAATATAATTTATGTGTAAATATCAAGAGCCTACCTGTTTCGGTTAAAAAAATAAGGTAATATACGCGTAATACATGCCTATGTAGGAACACCCTGTAATTTTAAGTAATTGCTACAGCGGACGTGGCAACACATCTGCTGTAAAAATTTCAAGAATCTACCTGTTAGGGTCACTGTCGGAACACCCTTTAATTTTATTATAAATTTTATAGTGGTAATATAAGATAAGGCAATATACTTGAAAAACATGTCACTGTCGGGCCACCTTTTATTTTTTACTATTTATCATAGAAGCCATGGTAATACATCTGCTGTGAAAATTTAAAAAGTCTAACTATTATGGTTTAAAAATTAGGCCCTATACATGCAAATCATATCACTGTTGGAACCCCCTTTAATTTTTATTTTTTTCTACGTAGACCAAGCGAACTTAATTTCAATTACTGTGTGCAAATTTTAAGTCGTTGCCTCATACAGTTCAAGAAATAAAGACATATACGCGAATAGCACATCACTTTCGGACACCCTATAAGTTTTAGTATTTATTGCTATATCGGCTATAGTAATACACCTTCAGTGAAAATTTTAAGAGTCTACCTATTATGGTTCAAAATGTAGGCCATATACATGCAAATCACGCCACTATCGAAACACCCTTTAATTTTTAGGTTTATTTTTTTAGACTTGTTTATATAGCGAACTAAGTTTTAATTACTGCTTACATATTTTTAGTGTATTCCTCCTACAGTTCAAGAAATAAGCACATATTCGTGAATAACACCTCTCTATCGGAACACGTTATAAGTTTTAACATCCCTATGACTTGTCACGTGTCTAGATATTAGGGACCGGTTTGAGGTATAACTATTTCTATGAAAGGTGCATAGCAAGGGTTCAATTGACACTGATACGACACTCATGAAAGATGGATGTTTGACATAAAGAAGTGATGTTAGAGTAGTTTAGTAAATTTTAGTAAATTTTTTTAATGCAGAACTGGAGTTTATCCCCCTAGGCTGAACCGGGGCTTCCTTATCCTCCTCTTTATCACTGCTGCAAGCCCTTCATATTGAGCTATCTTTGTCACGATATCCCATAATTTCTACCTTTTAATCGTTAACGATCTCAAGTACGATTTGTTCTAGAGACTGTACACGAAAAACAAACGTTTCATGCAGTAATTGAAGTGTGTCGCTAGCTGTATGACATGTAGCACTGTCTTGTTATAACCATATCGAGTAAGTAAATATCATTCAATATGGGCAGAACAGTCGTAACAGTCGTAACAGCCTCCGCTTGACCAACTTCGTGGAGGTATGATGCAATACGACGAACCTTCGTGCACTGTCAGTAATTTTATGACGGCCGTTAAAAGGCTCCTAGTGAGTTCTTGATCTAGTAGGCCGCCAAAATTAAATCGAGCGACCTTTCAACCTCCAGCTTTAATATAGATTTACCTGGGTATATGGGGTTCTGTATGGGTGGACATCTTTTGTCTTCATTACTGGGAATTTTCAAAATTCTAATTTTTATAAACAGGTTCGTGAGAATCCGACATCGAGGGATAAGGAAGACTCGCAAAAAGCGAAAATGTTAATACCAGAAGGAAATCCAGACTTCATTGGCCGAAAGAGACGCATGCGAATACCTCTCAAAAGGTGGACAGGTTAATCTCTAAGGGTTAATCGCTAGAGGTAACAGCTTGGATACTTTGAGTACCATCTAGCCCAGACTGAAAATCAATGCAGGTGGTACTGGAATGTGTCTGTAAGAGGCTAGGATTGTAGCCCACTTTGTCAGTGTATGTCCAGTACACTAAGTAGCATAAGGAAAACTCATATTAAATGTTGATGCCATAAGGAATATTAGCCTTAGAGAGTGATAACAATTACATGCGACTCCGTGGTAAGGAAGAAAGTCGACAGTTGCCACTCGACAGTCTGAAACGGCTTGTAAAATGCTTTCTACAATCGGGATTCTAAAAGGAACGTGAACTTCTAATCTGTTGAGATAGAATCTGACTACAATTTTAGTCATGTATATTTGAGCTTGCAAAAAGAACGATCAGCTATTCTGTTGCGATCACCTTTTATGAATTCGTTTTCCATTAAGTTCTTCTCTAAAAGAAAAGCTTGAGAAATTCACACACTCCACTAAATAAATTTAATTTCAAGTATTCTCTAATTCATCTGACAACCTACAATACTATTTAATATTCCACTTGACTTCCTAATGTTGGAAAGTTCTTTAGAAATGCGCTAAAGTAGCTCACACTGTGATTGACGCGGCATAGTTTTATTTTCATAAAAAAGAAAAATAAAATATATAGTTTATCATAGCTACATAAAGCATAGAAATCTCAAAACATAATACTTAAAACTCAAGTAAAACTTGTCAACTTATTTCAAGCTTAAACTCATCATCATCATCATCATCAATCCCATCGCATAACAACATGAAAGAAGTGCATCAAACGTCATCATCAACTTGAACACTATGTGAAGTACGATTTGTTTTTGTATTTTTTCTTTCTTTTATTTAAGTTTAGTTTAACTGCAATGGACGATGTGTACACAATGAAACTATTTCTGTTATTTTCTTGGAACTTTTACTTTGGAATTTGCCAAGAAATATTTCTCTGTTTTGCTGCTGCATGTTTTGTAAAGTGGGAGATTTGGTATTCTGAGTTCGATAAACTATTTAATATAGAATTGGACTTAAGTTATATATTTTCTACAAAGTAATTTTTTTTTCACTCGTCTAGTTTTTGCCTAACTCTGCTTAAAGAAAATTTATATATTTTAAGGATTCCGCACGCGATCCTCTTATAAACACTCATATGTCTATGCGTCCGTCACATGGTTGTTCTCTTGAACCGTATTAGAAAGGCATCTTAAGTGATTACTGAAGGTATATTAATTATGTACAGTGTTTTCCCAGGTATGCAATTTTACTAAAAGTTTGGCAGCTCCTTAAATTTTTTTATACGAAATTTTTATACACTAATTACAGAATTTACAATAATATAAAAAAAATTATATAAAACTAGCTGTGTCCACACACTTTCTGTGCGTCCTGACAATATTTTGTTCGATATTTTGTTATATAAAATTACCCATCCCTGGATAAAATTCTAAAATTTATATAAAATTCTAAAAATTCTAAAATTCTAAAAATTATTGTAAAGCTCTGTAAAAGACAGTCAGGAAATGATTTACACATTATTTTAAGGCAGCGCCATCTGTTGCGCAACATTGCTTAAAATATACTGCTTTCAAAAATAAAAGATGCCTTAACGTATGCGGTATCGGTAAAAAAACTCGGCGTACTTTCACAGCTTTTTCTTTACTTACTCTTGGAAATAAGATGTTTTTGTGGAAAAAAGTATCTTATATTGGAGTCGGGATACTAAGGTATCTCCTCACAATTTTTTTTAAAATCTGTCCCGTAGTTTTTACGTAATGCGAACACAAAGATAGAGAGAGACAGACAGACAGGAAATAAGTTACTGTTTTATATGAGCGTTGCAAAAACCTCAGTAATTACCCATAGACGGGTACCCCCTATACAAAGTACTTTTAAACTTTGCTATAGTAATAGTGCCTTAAAATTTTATGTAGATTACTTTTAAAACAACAGACAAAGTCTAAAAATAATGTCGGGTTAGAAGCAAGGGGAGCGCTAGCATCTTTTTATATTATCTTTTAAATATAGTAAATCTAAAGATTGGAGATTTTGATGTAAACTTTAATCTATTACTGTAGTACATACGAAACATTGGGCCTCATGCAATTGCTCGTAAGTCGTGTTCAATCAAACAGCAAGAGCTTTTGCTCAATTTTGTATGCATAAAAATGAGTTCAAACCAATTGCAATTACTTGAGCAAAGGGAGATCAAACGTCTTTGTTGAATGATTTTTCTATGACAGTTGTTGGGTTTCGGAATGGTGTCATTAGCCATGGGCATATTCCATAGCCCTCATCCCCGAGAAGTAATGCATCGTTCGTTGCATTTTGCATTATTCTACAGACCTCACTGTTTCGTAAGATACGTGAGTCATGAACTGAACCAGGCTAGGATATGTCAACGCTTGTAAAAAGTTCTTTTCCATCACAAGTTCCATCACAACTTCCGCAATAGTTCGCGACACAGTTGATTGATGGACTCTAATATCTGTGGCTATACCATTTTGGAATCCAGGATCTGCACAAAATCTTAAAAACAGTCGAATATTATCAATCTTGCTTCCTCTTAACCCTCAAAAAAAGTAATTAGCCAACCCGCAGATGCTACTATCATCAAACCTATGTATTTATCATTTTATTATTAATTATATAAAGATATTAATAATTAAGAATACAAACCTGTATAATTTTTTATCCTCACTTGCTAAATTTGTTTTACGCTGTTGATAACATTTTGTATTTCTTTGTGGTACAAAATATTCAGCCATGATTCCTTTTTAGTGTACGCGATTCAATTATAAGGTAGTCTCAACAAAATTTGAGCAAGAGCTCACAAAAGAAAGCAAAAGCTTGTTTTTATGCATATGAAAATGAGCTCAAGCTCATCTCACTTAGTTCAAACTGAGCACGACGAGATCAAACATGAGCTGTGAGTAAAAGCAAATACTTCAAATTTTATTATGCATACGACAAGCACCTTTTATTCAAAAAATCGAGTCCGAGCTCAAGCTCACGTTTTATGCATGAGACCCATTTTATATGTGAGTGCTAATAGCAATTGGCTAGTTGGCAGTAAATGGCATTGGTCTAGTCTATTAGTCTGAGGTTTGATTCCAATAAAGACTCTGCACAGAAAAAATATGTACACCAATTAAGGGTTTTAATTGCTTTCAGATTAAAATTTAATTAAATAATTATTTGATTCCATTAATTGTTTAATCAGGAACTGCTTTGGTCTGTTTTCAACAAATATATATTTGGATCGATTAAAAAATTAATTGAACTTTAATTTAAAACTGATTACTGGTTTTATTATCAAAAATTTATAAGTTCATATTTACGAGACCTACTTGTGTGCCAAATTTTAGCTCTTGAGCTATAGTGAAAGAGCCGAATAAGTCGCTGTGTATAAACTGAAATAAACATTTTTTTACACCTTAGTATCTCAGACAGCGTTCAATGTAACTTTCAAACTTCATCAACAAGTTTACTCCCATGAATTAATTGTCTTTGTGTTTAAAGTTCCATCATTTGGTGATTTGTGGAACAAGATTAACGTGAGTACCTGCCTACTCGGCCAAACCTCACGGTGGTCTTACCACCGAGTGAAACTTAGGCGTAGACTAGCGCCCCCATTGTGTAGTATAACAACACTTTACGATTGCCACCAATCGCTTTTTGTGTGTGATACAGTCACAATGAGTAGCAATTTATATAATATGGCAAGCCTTTCCAAGGCAAGCCTAGATCCACATTATAACCTCTTGCTTAGGGGTTTGGAGACTATCCAAACTCCGTCTGTTGAGAGTGCAACAGCACACTTGATCGACCTTGCACCTTACCTACATAAATCGATCTTAAACCACAACCACCACGTGTACCCCCGAAGGGGACCTCACCAATAACCGGTCACAGAGAGGATAGGCTCTCTGTGGGGCCACCGGTTCTCGTGGTACCAGTCTTTTGGGCACTGGTCGGGCCTCGAAGAGAACCCGTGATTTTTACTCACAGAACTTTTCTTCCAGATTTAGGCTCTAGGAACCCTAGCGTCTGGTGCCCCTATTTTCCCCGAGTGAACCGAGTCAAAGCATTTGCCATTCCTGCAGTGACAATTGGAACCCCCGGGGGTCATCATTTGGTGATAAAGGGAAAAAGAGCTATGAAGGTGGTAAAACCAGGCCGAATGGGTTCATTAAATACAAATACGGTGTGCATTGTCTGACACTTGGCCAAGCGTCTTAGCCTTCTTAACGTGGATCAAAAGTTATGTATTTAGTGAGATATGGCTTGTTTTATTTAGAACATATTTAACTTTATATACCCAAAAAGCAGTAGGATTTTATTCGATTATAAATTTTTATCAAATTTTGTAAACGCAGTATTCGATATCCCTGAAACAATTCCGTCAAAATATATAGTTAAACTTTTTTTATTTTGTTTATTAAGGTATATTTCAAAAACTTTAAGTAATTTCAAGTAAAAACATACAGGGTATTTGGTGGTCGAGTTTGTCTCTTCCAATACCTTTTCCTAACATTGCCAGCACCATCAATTCTCATTACCCGCAGTACAGCTGAAAATGGTAAATGAATTTTATAGAATTCTTCGTAGAGCTAAAGAAGCAACCACACTCTACTTAAGTAAATCTTAAATGGAAGTTTGAAACGAGTACAGTAAAAGAATGAAATATTTCCACTCCACCATTTATGTGAACAAAAAAAAAAAAAAAAAAAAATAAAACTAGAAAAAAAGTTGGCATTGCCAAATATAAACTCTCCCGGCTGAATGAAAGACACTCGTAATTTCTGCTAAATCAAGTTTTGAACATGTTGTGACGTTAAGTTGGCTGTTATGCAGTTAAAACATTTGAAATCATTTGAAATTAAATATAATTCTTTTAAGATCTAGACAATTTAGTTAAAACATTAGGAACACAGCATCAGCAACAAACGAGTACTGAAAACCATAGTCGCAATGATTATCACCATCATTATCATCATCATCTGCATCTGCATCGTGGTTATTTGATTATTTCAATTTGATACGAATGAAGAAGAACATGTGTACATGTAAGTTTTCATGTTTTATTTACTCAGTGGAGTTGGTTTTATCAGCATCAACATCAGTTCATACTCGTAATAAAATCATCTATTCCAGAATATTTTATTTTTTAGTTCTTTTTTAGGGTTTTTGTTTTTTATTTTTGGTTCGTTTGTTTTTGTGCTAAAATAAACAACAGCTGCAAAAAACTTTAAATTAAAATTAGATTTTATTTTTAAAATAAAATTTTTTGAATAAATTTCTTCACATTTGCTTTAAATTTTTGTTTTGTTGTTAAATTAACATTTAAAATCAATTTGCTTTTTGGTGTCTCATACAAGCTCTATTGGATTTCTATTGGTCGTAATCACCGTCATCTTTTTAATAATTATTAATTATTTCTGTTATTTATGATTTCATTATGCGTTCAGAATATTAATCATCATTAATCTTGTATTTTTAATAAAGAACTGTATAAATAAATGAGTTCTTGAAATAAAAAAAAAAAAATTAATTTTAATTAAAATTATATCTGATTAACTCCGAAGCAAACCAAACTGGGTATTAAAAATACGCGAATTATACTCAACTTATTTTTTAAAATTATGGTCATGTTAACTGCTTTTAGTTGCGTTTGTTATTTAATTAAAACTGAAAAAAAAGAACAGAGAAAAACATAAATAATTTTTTATAAGGATTTTGTATAATAACGCACTGTGGTTTAAACTCTTATCATTTAGGAAATAAATTGATAACTTTTGAACCACTAAATATAAATTCAGAGGTATTTTTTTAAAAGAGACTTGTGGGGTACATCTCACAGTAGCGGATCACTCACGGGCTTAGGTTTTTTTTTTTGAAATGTCAGAAAAAATGTTTATTTATAATTCAAATTTTAATATCTTAGAAATTTACATAGTCCTTGAAAATATCCACAAAATAATTCTTGCAAAAAAAAACCGACTACAAAACAAATATATGTGCATCAATTCTAAACTAAAAATTTAAAAGGAAGTAATCTGTAAGAAATAGTACCCAAAAAAATACTTTTATACTTGTTGCTCTAACGGACATAGTTTTATACATTCTGTACATTCAAATGTCTATCCATAACGGTTCAGCAGATAAAGTCACATACGGCAAATTACATTAGATATGAGATTTTTTTACACTTATTATTACTGACACAGTAATTAAAAGTAACGGTTCCAAAGATATGGCCATATAGGTTAAACAATATCACCTAGGGGACACCCTTTAATGTACAATTTTAAATTAAACACTTATTTTAAAGGACAGATTCTTTGTAAATTTCAAATGTCTGTCTAAAACGGTTCAAAAGTTTGGCCATATGCATCAATTTACATCAACTATTGAGACACCCTTTAAAATTTTAAATATTTATAAATGTTATTATACGGGACATAGTAGTGGAGATTCTGTCTAAATTTCAAGTGTTTGTCTATAACGTTTTAAAAGATAGGGCTATATAGGTAAAATTATATCAATTATGGGGACACCCTTTAGTTTCCAAATTTAAATTATATACTTGATGTTATAACGGACTTAGAATGACAGGTTCTTTGTAAATTTCAAACGTCTCTCTGTTACGGTTCAAAAGTTTTGCAATATACATCAAATTATATCAACTATTGGGACACCCTTTAACTTATAGTTATAAATATTTAATTTCTGATTATAAATATTGGACATTCTGTCCAATTTTCAAGTGATTGTCTATAACGGTTCAAATGGTTCATATATTTAAATTGACGTCACATATGGGGACACCCTTTAATTTTTAAGTTTATTTTTTTATTAATTTCTGTTATTGGCAGCTATAGTGATATGCGGTTTTTCAAAATTTTAAAAGGGTGCCCTTTACGGTTCATAATACACGTAAAAAACACGTATGTTGTATGGGGACACCCTTTAATTTTCAAAATTCTGAACTTCTTTTAAAATGGGACCAATCTGTAAGCATTTCCTTTCTAATAAAGAAAAAAAATTAAAATCGTTCCAAAAATGACTGAGTTCTGCGGGCACAAACATAAAAAAAAGCAACATTCAGACGAATTTATAAACTCCTTCTTTTTTTGAAGTTGGTTAAAAATGGGCTGCATTATCCCTTTAGTTTGGAAAGAAATTGACTTAAACACATTTTTTTTTGCTATATTACTACACTTCTGACAAAATCTATATAAATAAAATCAAATGTCGTTGGTAATCGCTCTCTAAATCTCTAAAGACCTGCAGCACCGATTTGGCCAATTTTTCTTTAAATCTTCATCATAACCAAACTTAGGTTATTAGGGAAAAAAATGACCACGCCCACTTTTACGCCCAATTTTACTTTTAAGTAGATAGAGAACTATTATAGGTAGAGCATTGAGATTTTAAACCGATAACCCACTTATTAATATACATAGTTTAGCGAAATACAGGCTGGATTGGAATAGTGGGCGTGGTACCTCCCATAAAAAGTAAACAATAATTATCGTCTATCTGGATATCTGCAATAGGTTGAGTCCTAAAATTTTGCACAATCAACCCTCATACTAATGTGCATAGTTTTGAGGACTGGATTGGAACGGTGGTCGTGGTTCCTCCCATATAAAGTGAAAAAATATTATCTTGTACCTAGCGAACTGCAATAGGTAGAATCTTGAAACTAAGCACAAGTTACCCTCATACTAATGTACATATTCTAGCAGATAACAGACTGGATTGGCATGGTGGGCGTGGTACCTCCCATATAAAGTAAAAAATTATTATCGTGTACCTAAAGACCTACAGCAGGTAGGGTCTTGAAAATTTGCACATGTAACCCTCAGACTAATGTTCTTAGTCTAGAAAAATATTCGATATAGATTGGGGCAGTGGGCGTGAAAAATTATTAATATACAAAGTGTGAATTATTATAACTATCATAGTAATGTGAATAATCTAGCAAAATACAAACTGGATTAGGATAAGAAGAGTGGTACCTCCCATAAAAAGTAGAATATTATTATCGATTTATTACGCATAGTCTAGCAAAAAACTAATTGAATGGGAGCAGTGGGCGGTATACCTTGCATATAAACTGAAACAGTTTTTATTCGTGAGAATAGCGTGCGCTTTCGAGTTAAAAGTGTGCCATCATTTTCTTCCAAGTGCTTATTGTTTTTTTTGTGGATAGTATTTTTTGTGGGTTTAGCGAAGCGCACCGGTGATAGCCAGTTAAGAATGAAATGGAACCAATAAGATTTATCCAGAAATCTTGTTTCGTTTAAAAGTCGCGAACCTTTAATTGGAAAAATGTAACAATACCATTGTTGGGTTGGGAAACCGCCTCGCTAGTGCCTTCCAAGGGATTTTAAATAAAGAAGAACCAATTTTTATAAAACAATATAATTTTTTCAAATTAGACTTTCTTATATTAAAATTACTATAAACAATTCAAATAAGGAATATTTATAAACATTTTTGTAAATAAAAATTTTTATATAAAATTATCTTACTTTTTGGTATGGAAATCACTAGAGTTGTTAACTTAACAGTATTTAATAATATATGTGACCCGGCCAATAAAAAGGTGGCTTATGACTCAAAAAATTTTTTTCCACTTTTTGGTGTTGTTGTTGTTGTTGCATTGTTTATCTTTAACAGCTAATTTTTCAAAATTTTGTTTTTGAGTCATAAGCCACCTTTTCCCTTTTCATAGACCGGGTCACATATAATTAAATTCTTGTGTACTAAAATGGACACCACGCCGAGCCAAACTAGTTATAATTCTAAAGTCAAAAAAATATTTGGCGCGAGCTAGGCTGCGCAAGTGGCGTCACTCCGAAAAAACCTAATTTTTATATTTATCTACTTCTTTATGATATTTAAAAAAACACGGTTTGTTTTTTTGCGGTTATGCCAGTGGCTGCAATAACCATTTTTTTACATTATTACATTTGCTAAATTAAATTAGCTACCAAGGTCCCTCCATAAAGAGTCTAAAATAGGAAACCCATGTGTAGGGTGGGTTAACTAAAAACAACTATTAATCGAAATATCGATATTTTTTCACTAAAGCCTGTTACTTTGTTCAGTTTTGCATGCGGAATGCTGTCAAATTACATACATAAAAAATTTGTTGGAAAAAGTCATAAAAAAAATGTTGCAAAAATAGTACTCTGTTTTTACTGTGGAAAAACATTGAAATATTTCTGGCAACATTTTATCAAAACTCTGAAATAAAGCAAATGGGCATTATTTTATGTGGAATTTTTTGTGAAAAAATTTTTAAAATAATATGGTATATTTTTAAAAGCAATAAAATCGTAAAATTCTTTCTAATCGCGAAATAGACAGACACCACATTTAAACGTCAAATTTTTCTTGCCAAATAATAAATGTTGCTCAACATTTTTCACAAATTCGAACAGAGACAAGGCTTAAAGTATAAATATATTTTCACTAAAATATCGATCTATTTTCACGATGCAATGACGATGTACATTTTCGATGTGTTTAATAGCGATATACCGTTTTTTGTTTTATAAATTTCACCACAATCTTCTACAGATGTGATACAGATTGACGTGTGAAAATCATTGTCTACAAATAAAATATTACCAATAAATATCTTTGTTTAATTTAAGGTTTTTGATATATTTATACCAAAATTTATTATGTGTGTTGCAAGACACCCTCAACACAAAATGGTACTTTTTCTTTACTCATATGGTACTTTTGAATTTTCTTAAAGTTTAATGCCTTAAAATGTTAAATAAATTAAATTGCATAACAAATAATTTTATAAACAAAAAAATCTTTTGAAATAGTACTTTTGTCAAATGTCCTTTGGTGGATATATACATATGTATGTATGTCATTGCGATTTGAGGTTAATGTCCCCATAGATCTATCTTGGGATTGGTCAAATAATATCGATTAATCGAAATATCCATATTTTTCATAAAATTGCTATAAACATTTAAATTATTTTACTGCTAACGTTCATTATTTTTTTCTGTACCTTGAAAACCATTTTTTGACGTATTCGACAATATCATTGAGTAGGCACCTTCCGTTTGTTTGTTTTAGGCTATAAAATGGGTAAAAATAATTTTAACTTTTATAGTTTTGTAAATTATCTAATCTTGATTTAGAATTTAATACACATTTGTTAAAGACCTAATTTTATGTTACAATTATAGTCTTGCTTAAATATCAAAATAGGTATACGCTAACATCTTAGCGGATAATATGTAACCGCGCAAATAGAAAGGAACCGAAAGGTAAAAAGTTAATTTTACAGTAGAGCCGTTTAATGTTTATTCTTTTCTTTCCTCATTTTTTACGAGTGTAACGAATTACACAATGAAAAACTAATTCTTTCGGCCTCGAAAATACTTCGGGGGCCACTTCCATTCCATCTTACTAAATTAAGCCCCAATGTTTAACCCTTTAAAACTGTCATATTAGAGACTTTAACTTTTTCAAAAAATTTTAAAATTTTTTTCTGTACGAAATAACTAAATTTTGGACACTAATTCGGATTTGGAGAGGTCCGGCCCACTCCAGTAAATTTTAACACAATTTAAAATAAAATTTGGGTTAACCAACCCTTAGGACGTTTTCTCTTTTTCCCCCGGGGACACTAATTGTCATTGTTGATACATTCTAATGCTTTGACGCCTACTTTCTGCATGGGTATATGGGGGCACCAAACGGAGTTAGTGGTGAAGAGTTACTACAGTACCCACCCATGTTGGCCCTGAATCTGGGAGTTTTTCGAGGAAGCTGGTAGTTCCACAGACAGCCGCCCATCTCTGTAACTGGTTATTTGTGAGGTTTCTTCAGGGTTGAGGGTTAACAGGGATGGTGCAATTTGGTCAAGTGTGCTGTTGCACTCTCAATGAGCGTGTGGAGTT
The DNA here is from genome assembly GCA_949628195.1 of Phasia obesa. Classification (NCBI taxonomy): domain Eukaryota; kingdom Metazoa; phylum Arthropoda; class Insecta; order Diptera; family Tachinidae; genus Phasia; species Phasia obesa. The sequence continues at coordinate 176,414,286 of OX451215.1, forward strand.
TGGTGATCTCCAAATCCCAAAACAAGGGGTTAGTAGAACATGGATCCAGGCTTTCCATGCTCTATAGATTGCTGCTTATTGCTTTACGAGCACAATAAGGCCGCTAGTATACGCTTAAATTTTACTCAGTGGTAAGCCCACCGTTAGGTAAAAGCGTCACGCTATGTAGTGACATTAAATCTTGACCACAATTACCCCTTTCTCTCTGCGCGGTCACATATGATGATAGTGTTGCATAAAAACATATACAAATTTAGCTTCTTATAAAAAAATAAAAATAAAAAAAATACTTTTGTATATAAAACTGACCTTTTCTAATGATGTTTGTCTAATCCCAATTCTTTTCTTGTTATTTTAATTTCAGAACACAATACTACAACATTTTGTTGGCAACCTTCATTGCGTCAGCAAACATCATTACAACGATGTGGAGTTTAAGACAAATAATAAAGAAGGCCAAAAACACTACGAAAGTTAAGCAAAGAACCACTTCTACTACTACAACAACAACAATATCAACTGACCAAACGAAGCTGTAACATTAATAAGAAAAAAAAAGCTACGAAAGAATAAATAGCAAGGAATAAATAAATAAAAAAATATAGAACAAATTACTTCTAAACTAACTCGGAAATAAAGAATAAAAAAAAACGAAAAAATTAAAGAAAAACATCGTCTACGAAATTAAATCGAATCAAATAATTAACAGTTTTTAAAAAGATTACAACTTCCCAGCTTTAAGGGAGAAAGAGAAGAATAGAGAGAGAAGTACTGCATTTATCCTTCCTGTTTAATACTTTTTAAGTAAATTTTTCCAACTTTTTTTTTCATCTATAAGTATAAAGAAACGATCACAGACTTTTCCGTCTTTTAAGTGGCTGCATTTGAAACAAATCAAACATTCCTACGAAAAGCAATCAAAATACACACAACTGCATTTAATTCAATTTTCAAATTATCTCTCTCAATCGTTTCCATTTAAATGTAAAATTCCAATAAAAAAACATCATTTGGTTTTTTTGCGTTTACTGTGCGCCATCACGATTTTAACGTCTCTAGTGGGGTATATGGATGTGTGTGTGTGTGTGTGTGTACCTGTGAATCTGTGTAAATGCTGCAATAAATTTTGTTATTTTTCACATCCTCTTTTCTATTTTAAACTCTTCTCTTCATACGGAAACGGAATTCAATAAGTCACTTCGAAATCAATTGAATTCCTTCGCAAACAAAAAAAACTCCAAAAAAAGCTTTAAGCTCTTTGGTTTTTTTCTTCTTCCTTTTCTTTGATTTGAGATTTATTTTGTCACGTGTTACAAATACACGTTCCATTCAACACATTGTTGTACAAAATGTCAATGATCGATAGGAAAGTTGGTGGTGGTGCCAGCAGCGGCGGTGGTGGTAATGTTCCCGAATTGGCTGTTAGAGAAGCTGATGATTTTCATATGCATGGATCCAATATGAAACATTCGTTGAGTACGCCATCAGGTGTCGATGGTACACCCTCAACGCCACGTCATCGTGGTGGCAAAAAAATTACTGTGCGCATTCAAATGCTCGATGATACAGTGACAATATTTCAAGTACAGGTGAGTTTTTAAATTTAATATAAAAGATGTGTGTAACGATTGGCTTAGGAGAAAAAATAAAAACTTACAATGCTGACGGCAATTATGAGGAGTATCAGTTTCTCTTATATAAATTAAAATAAAGAAATTTTTCAAACACATCTATAAAAGACCCAAAATAAATAACTTCATTGCACAGTGGGGAATATGAAATAAGAAATTAAAAGAAGCCTTTAGTTTCTACAAGCAAAGAAAAAACATGGTTTAGGTAAACATAATCTATGGGCAAGATATTATGATTAAATTATATGGCTGTTATCAAACCATATTATTATTAAACATTATAAAATGAACATATTATGGTTTAAACCATATAAAACGATTATAGTACGATTAAAAACTATGAAATGTCATATGAAAACATTTTACTTACTAGACCACACAGCTAGTAAATAATCAAGGTAATCCATACCAATTTTTAAGACTCTTACGTACTTACTGAATAAAATTCTAATATTTATATACAATTCTAAAATTTTAAAAATTATTGTAAAACTCTGTAAAGCTCTGTAAAAGATGTTTAAAATATTTTAATAACAATGTTATTCCACAAAGTCATAATACAAATGAAATACAAATTTTATTCAATTGTCTATTTGGCAGTAAGTAATTCATATTTTGTCATTATTTTAAAACACTGCTACCTGTTGCTTTCAAAAACAAAAGATGCCTTAAAGTATGCAGTACCTTAAAATCGATAAAAAAAATCGGCGTATTTTCTCTGCTTTTTCTCCACTTTCTTTTGGAAATAAAATATTTTTGCGAAAAAAGGGTATCCTATATGGGAATCAGGATACTAAGGTACCTCCACACAAGACTTCAGTAAAATACATTCAGTAGTTTTTACGTGATGTGAACACAGACAAAAAACAGACAGAAAGGAAATGAGTTACTGTTTTATTATATGTATAGACTAGCTGTGGCCGCCACTTCGTCAGCGTTCTTGTAATAATTTGTCTCATTTTGCTTTCAAAGCAATCCAAACCAAAGACCCTTACTTTTTTAGTGCTTCAGTTATGGTTTACGTATTTACTTTATATTTAAAGGTTCTCATCCCTACTTAAATAATTCAATACATAAACCATAACTGAAGCACTAACCGTTTTGCATAGTTTGAGCATACCGATATGCATAGTTTCAGCATATCGGTTAGTGCTTTAGTTATAGTTTATGAATTTGTTTTATATAAAGGGTCTCATCCTTACTAAAATAACTGCGTACTTTCACTTCTTTTTCTCCACTTTATCTTAGATATAAAATAGTTTTGCGGAAAATAAGTATCCTATATTGGAAAATTTTGTTAAGATACATGCATTAGCTTTTACGTGATGCAGGAAATGTGTTACTGTTTTATTATATGTATATAATATTTTTATCAACTATTTAAGTTAGTTTATGTTGTAAATAATAAAGAAGTATGTATTTGTGGAACACGATTAACGTGAGTACCTGCCTACTCAGCCTAACCTCACGGTGGTCTTACCACCGAGTGAGTAGTATAACAACACTTTACGATTGCCACCAATCGCTTTTGTGTGTGATACAGTCGCAATGAGTAGCAATTTATATAATATGGCAACCCTTTCCAAGGCAAGCCTAGATCCACATTATAACCTCTTGCTTAGGGGTTTGAAGACTATCCAAACTCCGTCTGTTGAGAGTGCAACAGCATACTTGATCGACCTTGCACCACATATACATAAATCGATCTTAAACCACAACCACCACGTGTACCCCCGAAGGGGACCTCACCAATAACCGGTCACAGAGGGGATAGGCTCTCTGTGGGGCCACCGATTCCCGTGGTACCAGTCCTTTGGGCACTGGTCGGGCCTCGAAGAGGACCCGCAATGTTTATCGCAGACCTATTCTTCCAGATTTAGGCTCTAGGAACCCTAGCGTCTGGTGCCCCTATTTAACCCGAGTGAACCGAGTCAAAGCATTTGCCATTCCTGAAGTGACAATTGGAACCCCCGGGGGTAAATGAAGTATGTATATAAAATTACAAAAATAATTGTTTACACATTTTTTATTATTTTTCTTTTTATAAAAAAAAAACAAAAACAAAATCAGTCAAACCCGCTGAATAAAATCAAAATTTTTTTGGTTACATATGAATAAACTTAACATATTTTTTTAATATTAATGTGTTATGGTTAAAAATATTATATAATTTTGGAATATTTTTTAAACTTTGGTGATTGTTTGAAGTTAAGCAAAAATTGTATAATTAAAACCAACCATGAATGAATTTTTTTTTGTCAATCATTTAAATTTTTAAAACTTTTATTATTTTTATTTCCTGAAGATGCTACCCAATGGTATAGCGAAATATTGAGAAAATAAAAATTATTAAAACATTTTTATAAAAAGACCTAGTGCTTATTAAAAAATAGAATTTAAAACCAACCATGTTAACTTTTTGTAGTATCATATTATTGATGAAATCTTAACAGAAACATTGGTATGGTGACAAAAGAAATGTTAGAAACAATTAAAATTAGTTCATCGCAACCGTATATTGTTACCATATCACAACCATGATTTTTCATTACGTGTAAAACGATTTAATTAAAAGTTTTGTTGGTAAATTTGGTACAATTGTTCTCTTTTTGTACAATACAAATGCCCCATTTAATACAATTTTAAATATTATAGGGAAATATAACAACGCCAAACCTAAAAAAGACTTATTTATACAAATGGAATATGATTAATGTTTGGCCCAGAGGGCTTGATACTGAATTTATCTATATTTTTAAATATAATAAATCTGTAACAGGACCGTTTCTACATGTGAAATATTTGTTGAACATTTTTGTGCGGAATATGGAATAGAAAATGACAATTATTTTAATTTTTGTCTGTCTGTCCATTAGTATGTTTGGGTTCGCAACACGTAAAATCTACTGGAATTTTGAATAAATTATTTTATAACCTCGGTTCAAATATAGGATACTTTAACCCGTAAAACTATCTCATTTTCATGTGAAAATAGAGATAAAACAGTGAAAGTATGCAATTTTACCGATTTAACGGTACGGAAATTTTGGCAGCACCTTTTAATTTTGTAAGCGGGAAACATTAGACACTATTTACAGAACTCTACAATAAGTTTAGAATTTTTTATAAACCCTATGTTCCTGAGTAATTATTACCCAGGGATGGGTATATTTATATAAAGTAAATACATATGGTTTATGCAGCACTATGAAATTAAGAGTCTTAATATTTATACTCGATTACTTTTAAAGCAAAATCGAATAAAATATTGTCAGGACGCTGACGCAGTGACGGTCACTGCTGGTAAATAAATAATTTTAATACTTAATTATATGTCGGTTTGAAGTATGAAGTTGAGACGTTTTACCTGTAGAAAATTAAATCGATATAGTATAACCAAAAATTGAAATTTAAATTCACAATAAATAATTTCTAAATCTGAAACCGAAAAAAAACTCCAAATTTCCCAAAAAAAAAAATTAAATTAAAATCAAAATTGCAATTTCCCTTTAAAACCAATCAATCAATCAATTACACAAAAAAGTCGGTTATAATTGTTGACCCTGTTATAATTGTTCCGGGAATTTTTTATAAATAAAAAACGTCTGTTAATGACAGAGCTATGTGCAAAAGAAAACACTATTGCCTCCTTTTCATATTGGTATTTTTTCGCCTTGATAGACATAAAAATTGTTTTGCACCAATTAAAGGTTTTAATTAGTTTCAAGTACAAATTAAATTAATTTTTTAATTAATTCAAACATATACTAAATTAAGAAAAAGTAAAAAAGTAATATTTTTATTTAACAGATAATTGAATCAATTCAAAATTTTATTAAATTTGTATCCGATTGAAGCACAAATTTTTTTCTGTGTATATATGTATGTACATTAGGGGCGCCACAAACATATTTGGCCCTAACACAACTCGCCGGCCAATATTGTTTTATTACCCTAGGCGGAAGTGAATTAACACATGACTTGTCACGTGACTAGTTCGAGTTCTAACACCTTCTATAAAAGCAGCTCCCTTCCTCTTCTCCTCTCTTAAACATGTGACAGATACTCTATAATAGACTTTCCCTTACTCAGTTTCTGTTACTATCCAAATTTCTTAATCCTTTGAATCAGTGATGTATAATATATTCATTAGCAATGATTTATAACTTCTTTTACCATTTCTTAATTGGCATGGCATGGAATGCTGCACCACATGGTAATGAAAATATATTATTTGCGATATATAATGAAACTACAGGCTTAGACAGACGAAAGACTTTATGATAGACTAAGATACATCTTTAGATGTATCAAACTAAAAGATGTCAGCTTCGTCATTGGAGGCTAAGTGTGGCACAAAAAATGGAGCGACTTGGGATTAGTAATTTGAAGGAAATCACATAAATCACATTGGATACATAATCTCAAAGAAAAACATAGCTAACGTAACCATAATCTAAGAGCAACATATGATTGAATTATATGGTTATGCTGACACCATATTATTATTGAACATAATAATATTGTTATATAAGAACTATATTATAGTGTAACCTAAACAGACCATTGTAAAAAACAACCAGAACTATCCTAAATAAAATACTTTAACCCAAAAAATTCTTGGCTAAAAACGAAATTTTGAGAAGAGATAGAAGACTTTTCTCGCAAAAATCGAAATTTTGCCAAAGAAGTTTTACCAAAATAGCAATTGTGATTATAAAAAAAATAATTTAATTTAAAAATCGAAATTTAAATAATCGATTTTCACCATATATACGAAGTTTCACCAACTTCTCTAAATTTAGGACAAAAGAAGTCTCTGGAATAAAATCTAAAGAACGAATGCTTTGAAAGGTGAAATTTACTGCTGCATTGACGAGATAGATAAGTGAAACTTCTTTGCTAAATGTACAAACGACATTTTCTTTCCATTGAATATTGTGCGCGAAATCAAATACCGCGAAACCTCTTGCATACTCTCACCGATAATCAGTAGCCATGTTGTCGACAGTTTTTGAGCACCTCGATCGGAATTTGGGCAACAAACATTAAATATTCGAACAAAAATAACGATCAAATAATTACAGCTTAACGTTCATCGTTGCTACATCAGTTTAGCGTGGTGTACAAAAAAGTAAAAAATATAAATAATTACCCAATGATAAAATAACGTAACCGATATTTACTATCGAAATATGACCTTCCCTATTGGAGAACTCTTTTTACTCGTAATAGTTCTAAGGTGTGGCACATAAATTAGTGCTTTTGTTCGCAACGAAAACTCTATATTAAATTTCTCACTAACGAAAAGAGTTCATAAACATTTTTTGTGCCTCCTTTGATAAAAAAAACTTTATTACTTTTTCGTTAAGTCCTGATTTCAACAACTTAATACTTTTAATGGTACGCCAAATATATTGTATGCACCGCGCCGCCGTCTACTGCAGGAGTCGTAAATTAAAAAAAATTATCATTCTGTTGTAATGCCGCAAAAGAGTGGTAATATCATTGTGTGTCGGAGTAGGTGGAAAATAGTATGAGAGCAGTTAAGTAGTGTGCTTAAGTTAAACAAGGCATAAAATACGTGCAAGAGATGAATGCCTTTTGTGACTTAAATTATGGAGAGGAAAGAACTGTAATAATAATAATAATAAAAAGCTTAAAAAGCGGTAAATAACAAACATTTAAATAGTTGTTATTGCACGAAAAAAAGTTATATTTACTACAATTTTGACACAAACGGTTTTTACACTATAAAACGGAAGTTAGAGAAAATTAAAGAAAATTTGATAAAATTCTCTAAATCTGTGAACTTCAAAGTACTTTTTATAAAAGGTACTTTTAAAGAAGTTTTTTTTTGCATAAAACGTTTTTTATTAAGGATATTTTTTACTAAAGCTACTTTTTATGAAAGGTACATTTTGTGAAAGATACTTTTATGAAAGGTACTAATTAAAAAGGTTTTATATAAAGTATTTTTTATTAAAATTGTTTTTTTTTATAAAATAAAAGTATATTTTATAAAAAAAAAGATATTATAATAACAGGTTTTTTATAAAGTTTAGTTACGAAAGGTTCTTTTTCTAAAAGGAACTAAAAAGGAACTTTTTGTAACAAGAACGATTTATAAAAATTTCTGTTTGTGGAAAAGAACCTTTTTTGATTTTATTTAAAATGATTTTTATTAAAAGGTATTTTTTATAAAACGTACTTTTTGTAAAAAGTACTTTTTTAAATTCTCTGTTTAAAAACGTTCTTTCTATACGAGATAATATTTATCAGACTGTTTTTTATACAGGATAATTTTTTAATAAGAGTTTTTGTACTAAAAGGTACTTTTTGATTACGTTATTTCATTTTTGTATAAAATATTTTTTATTAAAGATATTTTATACTAAAACTACTTTTTATAAATGGTACTTTTGTGAAAGGTACCAATGTAAAAGATACTTTTTTATATAAGGAACTTTTTATTAAAGTTGTTTTTTTTTATAAAATGTTTTTTTAAAAACATTTTTTTTTATAAAAACTATTTATACAAAAGGTTCTGTTTCTGCAATAAACTTTTTATGAAAGAAACTTTTTGTAACGGGAACGCTTTATAAAAAATTTTGTTTGTGGAAAAAAGGTTTTTAAGATAAAAATTATTTTTATTAAAATGTATTTTTTGTAAAACGTACTTTTTGTAAAAGGTACTTTTTTAAAGATTCATTTTAAAACCCTTTTTTTTAAATAAATTTTATCAGACAGTTTTTTAAAAAAGATACTTCTTTTAATAATTCTAGTTCTAAAAGGTACTTTTTAATAAACGTAATTTCTTGGTAGATCCCAAAGGCTGCTTTCGCGCAATAAGAATAACTTAAAGCTACTTACAGGATGGCTTAGCGGATATTGTGGTCTTCGATAGCATCAATATACATTTATGTTTTAGGAAAATAATGAGATTAGTTTTTTCAAGTACAGTGAGATTTCGCACAAATTATGGCGCTTATCGTTCCTTCGGATCTAACAAAATTTCTAGAAGTCCGTTAGTTGTTGCAGGGGACGTAAATGATCTCTCGCTGAGCTGTAGTCTATAACCAGAATACAAAAGCTAAACAAAAGATTCCTATTCCTTAGGTTGCGATACTAAGGACCTATGACTTAGTAATAATAAAAAGTACTTAAAATGAATATTTTAAGGTGTATTTATTGCAGGTACTTTTATCAAAGGTACTGTTTATATAAGGCGGTTTTATAACAGGTGCTTTGTATTGTAGTTTTTATAAACGGACTATTTTACATCAGGTACTTTTTCTGAATTAAATAAAAGTACCTTTCTAGTCTAGTGCAAAACCATCCCAAAGCACGGATAAATTATAGGTCTGCACGGTCTTGCGGCGTCGGACTGACAAGAAACGCTGCTTAGGTTGCGGTACTAAGCACTAAAAAGGAATATTATTTAAATGTGTTTTTATTGCAGGTACTTTTATAAAAGGTACCTTTTATAAAACATGGGTTTATATTAGTTGCTTTGTATTGTAGATTTTATAAATGGGCTATTTTACATCAGGTTGTTTTTATGAATTAAATAAAAGCACCTTTAATAAAAAATTTTACTTTTTTATAAAATATAATTTGTATAAAACTTACTTTTTATAAAACGTCATTTTTATAAAAGGAGTTTTTTTTTAGGTAGCTAAGGTTAGGTTGCCTAGGTCACCGGTTGTATATTCGAAACTTTTCTTGTGGAGTCTCTCCTCCTCTTACTTATTTTAAAAAAAGTATTAAAGGTACTTTTTATGAAATGTATTTTTTTTATAAAAATGCACTTTTAATAAAAGGTTTTTTATATAATGAAATTTTTATAAATGTACTTTTTATAAAATTGATTCATCGAATTATAAAAGTATTCACACAGGAAAAAATTCAATGCAGAATTTATACTAAATTTATGGGAAACCTGTTGTGTCGCATTAGATATTTTGCTTACAAATATCCTGAAAAAGTATCCAAATTTAAAAAGAGGCAATAAAATTGTAATTGTGAATGCAAAAACAAAAGATTCTCAAAAAAAAAGATAAACATAAAAATGTAAGGTGGTACTTTTGAGCGCCCTTTTTACAAAGAATAATTTTTAGTGTTTCTCATCTCAATTTTATCAATTTAATATATTCTTTTCCTAGCAACAAAATTTTTTGAGTGTAACCATAAAACACACTTGAATTAATATTAACAAATGTCTGAGCCGATTTTACTCCATTTATATTTGCCTTTTTGCTACTTCCATCCATAATATTCGAATTTAATATTTTGCGGTTAAAGTTGGCTGGAGTACTCACTCGTATGTGGTTTAAGACATTTGTTTTTTATTCTCTTTGCGAAAAAAAAACCCAGTATTTAAATAGCAACAAAACAAAAAAAGACTTGATGTTTATGTTGTAGTTGTAACTTACATTGGTGTCTGTTGTGGCTGCTGGCTGTTCTTGTAGCTGCCTCTGATATTTGTGGCTGTTAGTTTGTCATAAAGTTCGAGTACAAGTACCTACCGATATGTTGTTTGAACGTGTACGTACGAGTATGTGCAGTGTTGTAGTCTTGAATGAAATAATTTTCATACGTAAGTAATACCTTGGCGCGACCTAAACGGTCAACGACCTTAAATAATTTTTTTATGTCTTTTTTTTTAATCTTCAGTTTATTTTTGTGAAACGTGCGAATAGTGCAATTTATATTTAAATGTTGAATATTTCTTTTAAGGGTGCAGATATTGGTTTTATTAGTTTTGGTTTTAAATTGGTTTGTTTACCCTTATCACATTGATAAGTTATTGCCAAGTTTTTTATTTAGTCATCTTTTGGCCAACTTTAATGTTTTTATCATTTATACTTTATTCGTTTTGCTGTTTTTTTTTTTTTTGTTAGAGTGTTTGTAAATTTTTGAGAGTAAATCTATTTTATATCTGTTCGATTATTTTGCCCCTAAACTAGGTTTGGTATGGTTAAAGCGACCAGTGTTTTTAATCTTTTAAAGGGTATCCCAAATGTCATGGTCCATAAAATGTTAAAACTCTTAAAAAGAGTTTACAGTTGACATTTAAGGGTAAGTAGGTTAGTAGACTAGGGATGCAATGGTACTCTTTTTTTCCAATGCGATACCGACAAAATAATTAAAACATAAGTTTGGTTGGACTAAAGCCCTTTATTATAATTTGCCAATAGCTAAAGTTAGGATTTTATCGGAGAGATACGTAGTTTTTCGTTATAACAACGAGGATAAGGTTCGTTACTATAACTTGCCTTTAAAGTTCATTATAGTTACAGGTTACTAATGGTTAAAGCTAGGATTTTATTAAATCGATAATTATTTTTTTTTATTATAAGTACACTTTCATCGAAAAGTTGCATATAAGCCGTAATAACGAATAATAACTATAGGCCACTTTATTGCTCACTTTAGTTAACGTTATCTTTAACTAACACGTACCTTAAAGGCGAATTATAATAATTAGTAGTATTAAAATTTAATATTTATAAAAACAGAGTATTCTCAAATTTTGCTCAGAAAGACAATATCGGTTAGAAACTACAGTAGTGTACTAGTCTATCAGTCCGGGGTTGTAAGTTGGATTCTCACTAATCTCTGGTCTTAAACTGGTTAAATGCAACTATGAAAGGTAAGGAAAACTTCAAGTATCATTGGACATGATGAAAATCTATGTGCTTGCTGAAAAAAGGCTGTGAGGATAGCGTAAATTATCTGTAATTTTTTTTTTTAAGACAACACTAGATCTGCGAAGCTTTTTGATTGTCTGCAGAAAACACCCAGAGTCTTTGGCGGGAATCGAACCGCAACCTCCAGACTGATAGACTAGCGTGCTACCAATCGGTCTATCGAGCCACTCCAGCATATTGGTTAAAATTAGACTTTGGACCATAGACAGACACATATTAAATGAAGAGGCTATGGGGACCTTAGCCTTAAACAAATTGTAGCAATTACGAGAGCCCTTACGATGAGGAAGAAGATCAACATTTATTAGTCTTCAGTCTGAAGTCACTACAGTCGACAGTAAAAAGCTAGCGATAACACTAGAAACAATAAAAGTAAGACAGTCGTAAATTACTAATTGGGTAGCAGAGAAATCATTAAGTAAAAAATAGGGTCGAAAAGGGACTCATAAAGAAAGTGGTCTGCTTCAGTGCCCCTTCTATAAAATAAAAAAATAATTAATACTGCTCCATTTCTTTTTCAAGATTCGCTACGGGAAAATATTGTGCTAGAAAATATGCGAGAGCGGAGTAGGTATAGATAATTCTCCTTATGAGAATTAAAGCTTAGAATTGACAGGAGCTCATCTTTCTTGGAGTCTCTAATATTTTTTTTTTAAAGATGCGACTAATCTCACTACATGTAAGATTGTCAGAACTAATACATTACATTGAGGTTAAGTAACTTAATTAAATGTGTTCTTTGGTAGGTTAATAGGTAGTGTGCTTGTCTATCAGCATTGGCTTAAAAATGCCATTATGGGATGTGCAGTATCCCCTCCACACTTTCTGTTGCCCTCAGAATTTTTTTTTTAAATTGTGATATATATATATATTTTCATAATTTTATTTTCGAATAAAAATTGGGTTCCGGGGTTCTCCCCCGGTTTTAAATTCGACTCCCACCGAATATTCTGCGTGTTACGCTACAACATGTAAAAGTCTTCTTTACTATGCTTGGTAAATTATGTTAGGATCAATTACACAGGGCAACAAATAAAAACTTTTCGACAAATACAAAAAATGCTAAAAAATAATTTATTCCTGCACTTTTTTTGAAAAACATTTAATAGATATTTTTTACTTTACTTTTACAGCATAAATTTTTAAGGTACAAAAATTTAAATAAAAAAAATATAAAATTCTAAAATTTTTGAAAAATTCTAAAAATTATTGAAATGCTCCACTTTCTCTTGAAAATAAGATATTTTTGCGGAAAAAAAGTATCCTCTATTGTGATCAGGGTACTAAGTTACCTCCTCACAAAATTTTGTTAAAATCCATCCAGTAGTTTTTACGTGATGCGAACACAAACAATGAAGGACAGACAGACAGACGGAAATGGGTTACTTTTTTATGTATAGATAAAAGGTATGTATCATAATCTCCTAAAGCATCAGATCTTTAAATAATAGCTAATTTTTACGATTCCGATATCTTTAAAACTGGGACAATTTTTAGATGATGTTAATTAACGGAATAGCGTTAGATGGCTCAGCAGTTGTTTTTCTAATTGACTTTGTAGCCTCTCGAAATAAAATTTCCATCGTTATCCACTCTTCAGTTCTATCGGGTGGGTAAATTTTAAGGGCACAAATTATTTAGGAAACTATTTCTTTTTATTTTGATTTTGTATCTTCCAATGGTTCAAATTGAGTTAGTCTGAAATTGAGAAATGTCAAATTAAATACAGAAAAGAACTTGACGTTTATCCGTCCATCTCCGTTGAAAGGATATTTTTAGAATTCGAAAAATCTAAAATTTGAAACATTAACATTTTACTGTTCACATTGATTGTTAAGTACATGTTATTTCGAATTGTTTGGCAATATAAAAAGCAATGTATCTTGTTTCAATATACAAACTGTTTGTTCTTCTTGGGGGTTACACCCAAAAATTACCGAAAGAAAAAAAGAAGAAGAATAAAAGAAATTGCTTTAATATTTTAGGTTCCATTTACTTTAATGTGATCAAAGTTTTTGGCTGAATGCCAAAATGAAAATTTGTAAGCAGCCAGAGTCGTTCGTACGTTCGTTCTTTCGTTCATTTAAATCTAGTTGTTGGTTGTTTGTTTTCTTTTTTGCCTGCATTATTCAGTGACTTACTTTTTTTGTATTCTCTGCCTCTGGTGGAATTATTTTAAGGATTTCTTTCTTATTTCTCTGTGATGTAGCCCATAAAAACTTGTTATTGTTGCTTTTTCTTGTATCCAGCATTTTGGTAAAATTCTCATCTTACCCTCCGTTTGCTACGAGTTTTAGTTCATTTCCTATTTAGAACATCCGTTTGTAGAAAATTTAGTACCTTTTTAATTTTCTCCGTTTTGTTTTTGTTGTTGTTGTTGTCTACTTTCTGCCCATTAATATTTGTTGGGCCTTTTATTTACTTGAAAAATTTTGCAACTCTGTGGCCCTTTTATTTTTGTTTTGCAACTTTTCACATAATTGGGAGAAGAAAAAGAACTTTTATGGTCTGTGATTTATTGCCAAACAGATACATTTTGGAATATTGTGTGTTCAGTTGCATTCGGTGTTTTTTTTTTTTTTTTTATTTCTTTGGGGAAATTGAAGTAAAACATATTTTATATTTAGAGATAGTTAACTTATTGCCAACAGGAAATGTTTAACGGAAATAAGAAACTGATGCTTTTATAAAATGGAGTAGTGGTGAGATGTGTCTGCAGAAATTGCCAAATAGTTTTGATATGGGATTTTCAAGTAGATATGGCCTTCGTAGCATTGGTCAGATTAGACCAGTAGTTCAAACTTTATGATTTTGTAAACTCGAGATTAAAGGCAAATTTCACTTGCCTCCTACATAAGAATGACAAGGAAGGTTGACATCAAGAAACATTAAGAAAAGTAAAAATACGAGCAGGAGAAAAAAAGAGGAAGGTCAGACTCCAGATATCGGTTGAAAAAAAATTATAACAAAGCTTTAGAGAAATTCTTAAGATATAAACCGAGAAAATCAATTACTTTTGAAGAAGTGCGTCATTCCAAACTCTATCATAAGCTTTAGAAATATCTAGAGCCAACATATCTGTGCCATTAAGGAATAAGTGCTTAAGTCGACTTAAGCAAAATTTAAGTTAGTGGCACCATTGGAATCTCCGTACTCCAAAATACCCATGGGCAAAGTTTCAATTATTTTGTACCATTTTTGAGTTATAGCGAAATTTAATTTTACTTATCTTTTTTCAATGTCTAAACGCATTGGGAAAAAAGCTTAAGAAACTACAAGCTATTTTTCCAAATCAAAAAATATTTTTTTCACAACTTATTAATTGCAACGCCTGCGTACTTTTCCTAGATCTAAAATAATTTCCAAAACATACGTTTGACTTCCACGTGCGAAGTTTAAAGATCAGATATTTTTTAAAAAAATTAATTTTTAAGTTTAAAATTGTTCTCCTACAAAACTTAAAAATCAGACTTAAGCACTTTTTCCTTTTTGCCACAGATATTACTTTCACCGATATGCCACATTGAATGACACTATCTCACATCAGACAAATTGTCCTCGTTGCAACAAGCACTGACTTGTTGTTATTACTAAGATCGGATCCATTAAGTAACGGGTCAAAGGAAACTGACATTTAAGGGCCTTATTATGAGTTGCATTCAATCTTCGCTGGCTATCGAACATCGAATGTCAAAAATTTCGTTTTATAATGAATTTTCAATCGAACACATTTTTGCTTTCGATGCTTATTGAAAATCCAAGTATGTATATGTCAATTTTTTATTTTTAAATGCCAGCAGTAAATTATTTTATTTTTTGTAAGTACAAAACAACAATTAGGAAAGGTCGTTTTCTTCAATGGAACAAAACCCACAGCTGGCAAAAGAAATATGCACAAAAGTTCAGTGGCAAAAATTGGGAAGAATCCAGGCATTAGGTAGATAGTATGGGACACCCGTTATAAAATAGTAATACAATATTTATTTATAGGGCCAGCTGATAAATATGTACTATTGTGAAGAATCCAATCACAATAGCGCTATTTTTATCAAATTTGCGCCATAATACCAAATAGAAATTTGTTCAATCAGCTCTTTCGATCACAGCCGATGAACGAAAGTTTCTCATAACAGGCACCTAAAAGTTTTTATTTTCAATATCTGCAATTGAATTATTAGATAACAGCTTTTAAGGGAAAACTTTCATTGACAATATAATATTGATACACATAAAGTGGGCGTTAAGTAAAATTGATCACTTTTTGTGAAATTAATTTTTAGGTCGGCAAGTGTATTCTGTAGAAGTTTAAAGACGATATAACTATTTTTGTTGCTCCCTTCTCCGTGTATAGTTTCATCAGAACGGCTATAAGCTGTATGATAAATTATCTCTTGTGGAAGACTTTAGATCAGTTTAGAAGGACGACAACAAAGTGCTTTAAGGTTATTGGCTTTTCCTTTTTTTTGGATTCGCATTACATTATCATTCTATGCTGCAAAATCGTAGGTCGGAAAAAACTTGATACGCAGTAAAAAACGGCTCTATTAAAATCGCTCACATTCATATCACGCAGAGTTTTTTACGCCTTGGGTGCTTCTCCCTTCTCTTACAATAGATCTTGCGAGTCTTGCTGACGACGGCACAAATTCGTTCTGAATTCAGCCAACAAATTTGAAATAGTTCACAGGAAATAAAGAACATGCAAAATGGCCATTTGGGATGTTAAAAATTTCGCATTTTTTTTTAAACAAAATATGAGGCTACTGATGTCTTCTTATCGAAAATAATGTCGTTATCTGCCTAGCGAAATCGAAAAACGTCAACTACGTCCTCTCAATTATATTTTGTGTGGACTAACATATCATTAATTTGACCGATATTGCCTCGCATTATGTTCGCATACAGCACTTTCGATTCTCTACTGCATACAATGGGAAGAATATAATCGCTGTTAGTTGATTTTGATGACACCGTGGCAATTAGCATAGAACTGCGATCCTCCTCAAAAGAAACTAATTAGGATAAAGCAAAAAATATGGACGGTGAGTTTACATCACCACTGCAAATAATAACCATGCCCTCAATAGTTCGTGTAAAGTATACCCAGAGTTGTGTCAGCTGTATGTAGGGTTGACAGACGGACTGGAATGGCCTGGATTTTCAAGTGGAATGGTGAGGTTCCAGGTACCAGATAAAGAAAGCCAAAATACAACTTGTCCAGTTAAAAAAGAAATTCTTTAATTTTGAAAAATATTTTTTTTTTGTTAATTACTTGGAGCAAAGATATGATTTCGGAGATGAGTCACTTTGCAACAAAATGTTTGTTTTAAATTTTAAAGGATCTCTTTTATCATGGGATAACTTATCATAGCGTTGTAAAGTTTTGGAAATATAAAATGTAATTGACAGCGACATATTGTACACTGATTTCTGCTGCCTTCAAAAAGCCTTTGATAATTTTCCGAAAGATATTCCAACTAATAAGATAATGTCCTTCTTTTTTTTTAAATGCGATACAAATATAGTAGAAAATATACTTAAATTTATCTCATTTGTTTATTCCGTTCCAATTAGCAATCCCTTTTTGTGAAAGGCATTTAAGTATTTTTAATAATCTAAACTCACAAGAAGTCCTTCGACCTAATACAGGCTGAAATTTTAATAAAAATAAATTTTATTTTATTTCATTCATTTATTTATTAACAATTAATTTATTTCGATTCGAAATGAAGTGCATTTTTGAATTGTCCAGTTATTTTTTCAAAATCCTGGTGCATTTTTGGAATTGTCCAGTTATTTGACTTTTGATATCTGGTCACCCTAGCTGTATCGCATGTAAAACAGTCATTTTTAAAGTACAAGTCGTACAAATCTCTATCATTCAGTTTCGCACAAAATAAAAAAATTGGCGGCGTTCTATCCTTTTTTATTTTCTACTGAAAGCAGTACCGTCGCCCTTTCGAAAAAATTATGTATCAATGATGCTGTCAAGCCATCGCTCGTGAAAATCAAGAAATATCTGTAGCATAGTTTATGATACCTTTCAAGCCCGGGGAATATATGCCTATGATTTAGTCAGAAGAAAAGCTTTACCAATCGGGTCAATGAATATTTGTACATCATAACATAGAGTCGAAATTAATAATTTATCATTATTTAACTGTTTTCTGTCTATTAAACAATAATGATTTGGACGATTTGTGGATTATACAGCACGTAAAAGAATTTCATAAAACTTGGGTTAAGTTTTATGAAATTCCTGGCCGTGTGCTCTCTCATTTTGGTGATCTATATTGGACCCATAGATAAAGTGAGTGAACAGCACATAGTGGGATATTAGGCAATAAAAATGGAAACAAATCCGTAGTTTATAAACATTTTATAGAAGAGGTGTAGTCGAGCTAAAGTTTGGAGAGGATGACTCAAAAATAAAAAATTAGCAAAAGTTTTGGTTTTTTATGCTTTTGAGGTTTGGTACTTCAAATTGTCTTCGATACTTGCGCCTAAGCGCATATACATATATTTAAATTTTATTTTTGTAAAATCGCCCATTGTGCAGCATTGAATTTCTTCAAGTCGAGAGTATATGTGATCAGCAGCATTTTCGAAATAGCGCAATGGAAAATTTTATAAAAACAGTGAGGTTTTGTCAGAGCAACTATACGGGTCTTTTGTACTAGTGTAGTTTAAGCTCGACAGAGTTAAGTGAATTATTCACTTAACTGACCTAAGGTAAGTATTAAGTTTTCTTCAGTTCCTTAGTTCATGTTTCTTTTCCGTAACTTTTTTCATGTAACTTTTCCGTTCACCCACAGAACAATTTAGCTTAATATTGAGCCATTTAGCAGTGCGTTATTTTATTCTTTCAAATACGTTCTTGGGTTCCGTATACATAGGTTTAAAACTTAACCAACCCTAATGGGTGCCTCGGTGGGCTAGTAGGAACGAGTGGTGCTAGTCTATTAGTCCGGGATTGTGGGTTCGATTCCCATCAAAGACTCTGGAAATTTTCACTACAAGTTGGCAGGAAGACGAAGAAGGAATTTGAATATAATCTGGTTAACTGCGTTAATACAGGTCAATGACTCTCAAGTATTTTATGGCCAAGTTTAAAATCGCGGTAAGACGATACTTGCAAAAAGGCTTTGGACCACGGGTAGACACTTATTATATGGAGATGCTGTGAGACCCAGCTTTGAGCAAATCTTAGATTCTGTGATGAGGAAGAATGTCGCCTGCCAGACATCATCAGTCGCCTGCCAGACATCACTACAGATGAGAGTAAAAGGCTAGTGACAACCCAGACTGAGACTCAACGAAAGTAAGGTATTCGTAAATTTTAAGTCGGATACCAGAAAATAATTGAGGAAGGAAGGGGGTCGAAAAGGGACCCATGGAGTTAGTGGTCTGCTTTGGTAAAACCCCCTCTCTCCTACAAAAATAAATCATAATAACCCACCCTAATAATATCGGAACAATGTCAGTCCGTATTTCTGGAGCTGCACAACCTTTTCACCGAAGGCAGCAGAGTTATTTCGAAAAAATTGTCCTGATCTACTAAGGTCATGAATTACTGACCTAAAAGGAACGAAAGACCTACCGACCTAGTTTTATAAAGTGGTCTGAACTAAAAAGATAGATCTCTTTAATGAATGACATATTCATCCTTATTACGCTTCTGCTAGCCTTACTTTGACTTCAACACTTTTGTAATAAATTAAAGATAATTGTTTTGTATGGCCCATGAACATTATGCTCGTAAACAATTCTCGAAGTTGAAGTGCCACTACATCAACCATAATAAGGTTGATCATTAAAGATAATTATTTACTGTTATCCACGATCAATATGCTACATCAACCAATATATGTACTACATAAAGCTGCTCAATGCCGCTGTGAACTTCAAACCACTTTAAAAACGAATGTTTCCTAAACTAAAAACTTTCTTGTGCCGCTTAGCAGATTGCAGTTGTTAAACTAATCCCCACAAGCTTAAAGCTTAAGCTTTTCATAATACTTTAATAATTTTATTAACAAATCCTTTAACGATTTAAAACCCTTGAGAAAGGCTGCACCAGCGACAGAAAGAAAAACAATGTTTTCGTTCTTTTGCCGCATTGAATAAAACAGCAAAAATCCTTTTATCTAATGGAGCTTAACAACACAGACATTGTCGAAGGAAACTGCACATGACCCGCATGCTGTATAAAACATTTAAACATAAAACATTTAAAGATACCAGTCCTTCATTCGTAACTAAAACTCAAACCCACAATAAAGTTGGTTATAATTGTTAGCTTTTGTCTAAGAAAGCTTTTCCTTAATTTTAAATTAGTTTGTTTTTTAGTGATGCAGCCACAATGGTGGAGATGGTGAACCACAATGAAATAAATAAAACTATAAATTAAAGATGATAAAAAAGTTTCATCCTTCCTGGATGAGTATGTGTGTGTATTTGTGTGCCTCTCTACAGTTTAACTGTTTTGTGTTCAAAATAGAATCCTAAAGTTTTAAGGGATTGAAATGTTTCTAATCCAATTAGTAGTTTTTTCAGTGATAACAATACAACAATAAAAAATGAGTCATATAGATATAAAAACTTTAGTACTTCAATATACGAGAGATCTACATAGAATTGTACTACCAGTTATTTTGAAGAGAAAAGACTGTTAAGTTTGCCAACAAGGGTTTATGTTCAAAATTAGTCTAGTGATGTTGGTAAAAGTCTTTAATTGTACTTGTGAAAACCAACACAATAAACAGTTGCATGAGCAAGGTCATATAATGGGTGTGCTCATAAACTCATGAGTAAGTGGTCATCATCACAACACAAACTATGTTACTGAACACATGCCTACTCATACTCTGTTCGTAACAGAAATGCATTGAGCTGACCGAGTAAAATGAAGTTTTTATGCTACTGAGCGCAGTCTTTACTCGTCTCATGTTCGAAACACTCATTGTGTTTTGTTACGTAGTTGTGTAATACTTTTGGATGAAGGCCTTAAAGTTATTTTGTTAAAAAATTGTTTGCACAATCCATCTGTGTTCGTGTTTCACTCGAAGCCTAAAACTGGTTGAACTCCCCGAAGCTCATTGTTATTATGTTCAACATTTACTCATACTTATTCAAACTTGCTTATGGAAACTCTGCAAGCTCATCTCATTTAGCTCACTGGTCTTCACTGTTTATTATTGTCCACTCATCATTGCTCGTGTGCAATGAACAGACATGAACTTCAATGAAATATTATAATAAGCGTCTATTGAGCTTATTTTTTATTATGTTGTAAGACACTGCTCATGCAGTGCTTTACAACATAATAAAATATGTACTAAGATCTTAACTCCTTTATATAATCACTTTTAAACTTACCCTCGTAGTTATAGACAGTTATTTTATTTAACTTGAAATACCAAGGATTTTTGTTAAACAGAAATAAATGCGGGCATTTTAGTGAAAACGAAAAATACTTAAACGAAAGGATACAAATTTTAGCACCATTTAAGCAACTACGACAACTATTGTTAAGTCTACTGCTGCAATAGACAACATCATGAAAAAAATGTCTCATTTTTCACAAGTGGCAGCTGTAACACAAAATTGTTCAAACATTAATGCAATACCTTTATATAAAAAAGGATTTTTATTTTTTTTACTTACTCCTCTTGTCATTTTTACTATTTGTTGTAAAATACCCATAGGAGTTAAATGGCAGCGCAGCAAAAAAAAATACTACACCATATACAGCAGCAACGTTTGATGTTAGTTGCTGCTTTGTATGGTGTGTATGTATAAGAAGAATAACAAAAGGTGGCTAAAACTGCAGCATATTTAAAGCAAAAGTTGCAAGTAACATTACAGATACGAGTAAGTGTATGTAGAGAGGGTTTACCAATAGGGGCGAGAAAATTCTAAGTAGCTGCATCACATGTGTGGCATGTATCGCGGTTCCATTACAACTACATGTCACTCACATCCATATCTTTACAATTCGATTCTTTATGGTATTCAGCTGTATACATTGACAAAATTTAAAGGCCTTAATATAACATTGTACCAAGGGTGACTGTAGCTACCTGCTATAAAAATTCGAAGATTCAAAAAGAGCTTGAAATTTATTCAAATCCGTTGACCCGTAACAATGCAAATAATTGTGGTTACTTTCGACTAAGAAAGAAAGAAATTGTTGCTGTGGATTAACAGCAATCGTGAAACGTATAATTTTTGGCCTAGTCTGGACTTAACATGTATACTTGATTTTAAACCCTTCACCGAAAGTTTGTCATTCCGTTCGTAATTTCAATAATATTCATTTCCCACCCCAAAGGGATTTCAATTTAGCCATGACCAGTTGTCTGTATGTCCTCCTGTGTAAATGTTCGCGTTGAAATCGATTTTCTGAGGATCCTTGATAACTTGTGAAAATTCTTAGTATATGAATATAACAGATATATTTTCGAAAATGTTGCTATTGCAAGTGAGAAACATTGGTTAATAAATGGTAGAGATATGACCAAAACAAGGCGAGGACTTATATTCTATTCTTTACGTATTTTCCTATATGGATGTTTTTTTTTATAATATTATTGTTTTTCGCATTGTTGTTTTGAAAAATAAAAACCCATAAAAATATAAAACTCTAAACTACCAAGAAATCCAGGGTACGTAAATGGTGCTAGAGATATGGTAAAAAAATTCGAGGGCCTCTTTTTTCATAATGTTTTTCCCATGTTAGTATGTTATTGTTGTTTGTTGTTAGTTGTAATTCGAATAATTTGAAAAAACAAAATAGAATTGCAATGATTGACAATATGAACTAAATGCCACCCTCCCATCATCGCACATAATATCGCACAGTGCACAATACAAGCGCTAATGATTAGCAATTTATAGAACATGGGCCCATGCTTTAACCTCTTGTTTAGCGGTTTGGAGACCATCCAACTCCTTCTATTGAGAGTGCAACAGCACACTTGACCAACCTTTCACCATCTCTGCATGTATTGGTCCAAACCACGGCCACCACGTATACCCCGCAGATACCTGAACAACAACCAGTCAGAGAGATGAGCGGCTCTCTGTTGGACTACTGGTTGCCGTGGTACCAGTCGTTTACACAGTGGTGGGATCTCGAACGACCCAGTATTACACAGATTTGTTCTTAGAGATTAAGGTTCCAGGAACCCTGGTGTATGGTGCCCCATTTTATCCGACTGCACAGCTTTGATAATGTACCGCAATGACAATTAGTGCCCCCGTATTGATTGATAAATAACAATAATTTCTTAGAAGTAAAATTCAATAATCAAAATATTAATAAAAAGAAAATATGTATAGGTATAAGCATGTATAAACATAACAAGTACTAAAAGGGTTTTAAAGGGTTTTATATAACTCCCCCATCCTTTGAATACACATTACTCCCGGAATGTGTATATTATGAAATATATTTTCTTTTTATTTTACATGTATATTTTTTTATATTCCAGATAAAATAAAGAACAAAATTTCTTGTTAATTAATAAATTAAGTTTTTAGGTATTACAATATGATTTTAATTAAATTATTTATTTGAATAATTTCTACCAGTAATTTTTGTATTGATTTTTATATTTGGTATTTCGTTTTGATATTTAAAAACTCTTTTAACTACTTGTCTGTCCCTTTTACAATTTTTCTCATCCAAAAAATTTGTATCGTTCTTTTTATTAACTTGTTTTATAATATATTTAGGTTTTTGTTTTAAGTTATAAAATCCAAGATTTTTTACCAATTCTCTTTCATTGAATTCATGACATTCTTGTCTATTTGCATTTATTCTATTGATTCTATTTATTTTATTTTGATGCATTTTCGTATGCAATGCTTGCCAAAAAGATTTGTCAACTTTGTTGTGAAGTAAATCAATTGGTTTATGACCAGTTGTACTATGGGTTGAATTGTTATATATTTGAACCGATTTAAAAACAAGAGTTTTATCATCAATATTTTTATTTTGTTTATCTAGTTTAAAAAGTCTTATATGTTCATTTAATGTAAGATGAAACCGTTCTATATCTGCATTACCTGTATGGGTATTTGGAGATGTAAAATGGAAGTCAATTTGTTCAGAATTTAAAAAGTTTTTAATAAAGGCTGTATTGAATTCATTGTCTGCTATAATTCTTTTTGGTTTTCCCAATATTGCAAATCTTTCATTTAGTTTTTCTACAATCGTAATTGAATTTTTATCACTTAAGTAATGTATCGAGACATGTTTTGAAAGTTTATCAATACACGTTAAAAAGGTTGTATTTTTGTTCAAAAACCATATATCTACGTGAATGGTTTCATTCGACTGTAAAGGCGTTTCTGTAATGCAAAATTTTGTTTTAATAGGTTGTCTATCGTATTTACACATATTACATATAATGCAGTTATTAATATATTTTTGTATTTCAATTTTTAAATTTGGGTAATATATTTTGTTTTTCATTTCTGAAAATGTTTCTTCTATACCTCTGTGATTTTTATCGTTGTGATATTTTTCTATTATTTCTAGAAGATTTTCTTTATCAAAAACATCTTTAATAATTTTCGGGCAATATAAAAATTTTGTTTCTGGTAGATTTGAAAAATAATACACTATTGTTTGTTGAAATTTTTTAAATATATCAAAATTATCACAGAAAATTGCCAAAGTTCCTTTTATTGGTAAAATTTTCTTCAAATAATCTAAAACGGTCTCTTCAAAATACTCTTTCAATGTTATAATATGCCTGATTTTTCTCTCATACAAAATTTGTTTTTCGTACTTATACTTTTGTCCTAAGTTAATTACAATTTGATTTTTAAAAATATTAACTGGAGATTCTGAAATGTAAATATAATCGTTTAAATTTTCTTTATTACTATGAATTGTTGCTTGATCAGAATAAAGTGATTGTTTGTTTTCTTGAAAATGATGTACGTCCATACGACTAAGAAAATCTGCAACTTGGTTCGTTTTACCTTTTATATATTCAATGTCAAAATCGTATTCATTCATTTGTAATTTCCATCTCTGTAGCTTCATGTTAGGCTCTTTTAGCGAATTGAGCCATACAAGAGGTCTGTGGTCAGTTTGGATTTTAAATTTTCTACCAAATAAATATGGTCTAAAATATTTTAAGGCCCAAACCATTGCCAACAATTCTTTTTCAATAGCACTATAGTTTCTTTCATGTTGATTAAGGGTTCTTGAAGAGTAAGCAATTGGATGTCCATTTTGTGATAGAACTGCACCTAAAGCTGCATTACTAGCATCTGTCGTTAAAACAAACATTTTGTCAAACTTTGGATATGATAAAACAGGGGTGGTACATAATACTTGTTTAAGTTTCTTAAAGGAATCAATATAATTTTGATTATTCAAATCAATATGTACACCTTTCTTTAAGTAAGAAATCATTGGTAATGCAATGCGACTATAATCTTTAATGAACTTTCGATAAAACCCGGTTAAACCTAAAAATGATCGAATTTCCTTAATTGTTTTCGGTAAAGAAATGTTTTGAATAACAGCAATTTTATTTGGATTTGGTTTTATACCTTCAGGTGTTATAATATGTCCTAAATACTCAGATTCACGTTTAAAGAAATTACATTTGTCTACTTGAACTTTAAGATTATAATCAGATAATCTTTTGAAAATTTTTCTTAAAGATGAAATATGTTCTTGAAGAGAAGTTGAGAATATAAGGATATCGTCTAAATATACTACACAAATATTATTAATAAAATCTTGCAATACTTCATTCATCATTCTCTGAAATGAAGCCGGAGCATTTTTTAATCCAAAAGGCATTCTGATAAATTCATAGTGTCCATTTGAAGTAGAAAAAGCTGTCTTATGTCTATGTTCAGGCAAAATAGGAATCTGATGAAATCCTTTGGCTAAATCAATCGTGCTAAAATATTGAGAATTTCCTAATTTTGAAAGAAGATCTTCTATATTTGGTATGGGAAATTTATCTTCAATCGTAATATCGTTGAGTTTTCTATAATCAATTACAATTCTCCATTTTTGTTTTCCAGAATTATCAAGTTTTTTTGGAACGACCCAAAGTGGTGCGTTATAAGGGCTAGATGATTTTATTATAATTTTTGATTTCAACATTTCACTTATTTGTTTATCTACTTCTTCTTTATGAATTTCGGGAAAACGATATGTTCTCGAGTATACTGGAATTTCATTTATTGTAGGTATCGAATGTCTGTATTTTACCACAGATGATAAAGCTTCACCTTCTATGAAAAATATATTTTTAAAATCTTTAATTAATTTCGTCAATTCATCAATTTCTTCAATATTTAAATTTTCTATTTTTAATGATTTTTTTAAAAACTCTATTTTAGGTTCACTAAAATTTATATTTTCTACTATAGATTCTAAATATTTATGATCATTTTCGTTTAGCTCTATTATAGATGTGTCATATATTAAAGGAATTTTTGCTTTTGAAGTTATTAACAAATTTTCTCTTAGGTTAATTATTGCTCCTAAAGGTTTAAGAATATTACATCCTAAAATACCATCAAAATTACTAAATATTTCAGTTTCAAGCATTTCAATTTTAGAATCAGGTGAGTTAAATTCTTTAAAAAGAGGTATTGTTATTTTTGAAGATGCTGTTGTTTTCGAACAGATAGTATTTAATGTAATTGGATTTTGAAGTTCTGTTTTAAAAGATTTATGAAATAGTCCTTTTTTAATAACTGTAGTAGCTGAACCTGTATCTATTAATAATTTAATTGGAATTGTTCTTGTTTTTACAACTATACAGGGTAGATTTCTTCGGCTCGTGGTTGAAAATTTGTAACAAGAATATTGTCTACTTCCATTCTATTAGAACTATTTATACTACTTTGTTGAGTTTTTTTCGGATTACTTCTATTATTGAAATAAGAATTATTAAAATTTCTTGAATGGTATTGTTTTTGATCATTTTCAACATTTGGTAAATTTGAACAGAATGATGGTTTATTTTGTAAGTTTTGGATATTGGTTTGAAAACTCGTTGACCTATAATTGTTGTCATAAGTTCCACGTTGATTATTATTATTTTGGCAAGGATTGTAGCGATTATTATTAATAACATATTTATCATAATTTTGCAAAGATGTCTTAGAATTAGTATTCCATGTTGGCAAAGCAAATTGAGAATTAGTAAAAGCGTAATTATTACTCTTATAAAAACCTTTTCTTAGTTTATTATTGTGTACATTGAATGAAAAAGATTGTAAATTGACATATTCTTTATAAAAATATTCTGTTTCTATTAGTATCTCTTTTGCTTTTAACAATGAATGTGGGTTTCTTGCATTTAAGATTAATTTTGACTCACTAGGTAATTTAGATATAAAAATTTTTAACACCATATTTTCGTTATTTTTACAACTATACCACTGTTCATTTTCTCTGTTTAAACTAGTTTTAAGATTTAACTTAGTTAACAATTTAATCATGTAGTCATAAAAATCACTAATATTGCTTCTTATTTCAGCAGTTTTAATTTGATTAACAATCGACTCTATACTTTCGGCTATATTATAATTAATTCTTAATATTACCTTAATTTCCTCCCATCTTACAGGATTGTTGTTATTGATTAATGTGATGTTTGCTTTTGATACAATTTTAGTCCTTACTCTCAAATCAAATAGACCATGTAACGAGCTGTCAACAAGCTTACGGGTTTCATCAATATGTTTTATGAACATTTCTAATTCCTCGACTTTCCCATCCCAGTTTGGTACCGTTTCCAACAGCTTAAAAGGGTTAAGAGCCATTTTAAATTGGGCTTTCACACCTTAATTTATAAATTGCTCGACAAAGATAGCTGATGAAGAGGGAAGTTCTTTAATTTTTAAACTTGAAAATGATGATGTCTTATTATAAAGACTTAATAAACGGTGGTAACACGTTTTCAATATATTTGCACTTCTTTTTTTTTTTTTTGAT
The DNA here is from genome assembly GCA_949628195.1 of Phasia obesa. Lineage (NCBI taxonomy): Eukaryota > Metazoa > Arthropoda > Insecta > Diptera > Tachinidae > Phasia > Phasia obesa. Next base: position 176,441,618 of record OX451215.1, read on the forward strand.
GTTGCACTTCTTTGCACTTCAGTTACAAATACTTGATTTAAGTTTTTGTTATTCGATATACCTTTTTTTTATAGATATATCTTTTTAGATTAATTTGAGATTAATCTAAATTTTGGTACGTATACCGACTGCGCCAATAAAGTTATATTTATATTTATAATAAAACGATTTTAAAGTTTTATTAAATGAAAATTAAAATTCAAATTTATTCAAATTGTTTTTAAAATAGAAAATTAACAAATTAATGTTTATGAAGAAAAAATATTATTGATTGATAAATAACAATAATTTCTTAGAAGTAAAATTCAATAATCAAAATATTAATAAAAAGAAAATATGTATAGGTATAAGCATGTATAAACATAACAAGTACTAAAAGGGTTTTAAAGGGTTTTATATAACTCCCGGGGGAAGAAATTCTTGGTATATCATTCTTTCTGCTATCGGTTCGAGAATTTTTCTATTGAAAATCAGTCAAATCGGTGTGGCGATACGGTTAAAAAAGGCTATCGCCTCTATTTTTCTTACATTGTCCCTTGCTGTTTTTTGTATGTTATTATTGTTTTTGCTTTGTTATATAAAAAATCTAAAATTTAGAAAAAAAATTTAGGATATCAAAAAATCCGAACAATGGAAATTTCCCCAAAATTTCACTAAAAAATTTAAAATTTTACCAAAAACTTTAAATTTTAGAGAAACCGAAAATGACCAAAAATTCAATACAAATGTTTGCTGAAAGAATTAAGTTTCGCTAAAATTTCGTTATTAAAAATGAATAAAAAGAAGAAGAAAATCAATAAAAGATGAAATAACCTGCATTCTATGAATTTTAATACTCTTATTCCATGTCCCTATTGAAGAACACTTTAGTTTTCTTTTCAGAATGTAGCGGTGCGTAAGTGGTTTGGTAAGGTTTCAAAAGGAAGCATTTTGATTATCGCTTTTACACATTCCCAAATTTATATCCATATTTTTTTCGTGCCAAGTCTCCCACAGTGAATCTCTTAATGACAAATAGCCAAGCCAATCATATGTGATAGAAAAGAGTTTTTCGACTAAAAGCTAGTAGTGCTTCTAAGCGTTTAGGAGCGGCGAAGAAGTGTGATCCATCTTTAACTGAGAGAACAAGAAGGTATAAAAATATTGATTTTGTTGTAAAAGAGATTTTATTTCAATATATGCGGACCAATTTTGAATTAAAAAACTGATTTGTTGGAAACACTTTTGCAGATAAAGTTATTTGTTCTTTAAAAGAGAAGTAAAAAGTTGTTTTTATTTAAATTTACCCAACCGTTTTTGCTGTATTTTTAATCTTAAAATAGCAAAATCATTTATGAATTTTTAAGCAAAAAAAAAAAAAAAATTATCAATCTACCCTCGCATTTCGAAACCATTTGTTACTCTTGCTGGTACTTATGCATTATTTTAAAATTTATTTCTCCAGGGTCTTCTCTGCAATACAGTTTAACTGCGTCATTTATATCATTTATTACAGGTGTAGAGTGGAATGGGTATTTAAGTTTGTACTTCTGTTTGTAATTTTATTTTTTAATATTCTATTGCGACGATATTAAATATACATGTACGTATGTATATTTTGGATGCTTACTACCTAGACTGTAACACTCTCTACTTCTATATGTGTACTTAGAAATCTTAAAAGACTTACGGACTTACATGATCTTTTAGATATGTATAATTTCTATAATTTCCCTAGCAAAATTCAATTTGGAAAAAGTTTGAACACAGGTTTTAAAAAAATATTTAAATTATTTACATTTTTTAAAATATAGAAAAAAAAATCCTGCAAAAAGTATAATCTTTAATTCTGAGTCTATACACTGATTGATAGTGTGCTATTTTGTTAAGCTAGGGGTTGCGAGTTCGATCCCCGTCAAACACTCTGGGTATTTCTGCAGACAAGCTGAAAGAGAAGCATCGCTAATAGTGCTGTTTAAAAAAAATATTTGCCATAAATGTGGTTAAAATCAACTAAACAGTTAAAATATTAGCAAAAAAAATTTAATTTTATAAAAAATTTTAAAAAAATTTTAACTAAAACGTGAAAATTTAAAAAAAAAAATTTTAAAAAATTAAAAATTAACAAAAAATCTAAAAATAAATTTAAAAAAATCGAATACTTAAAAAATAACTAAAAAATGATTAAAAGCCCAATGCCACATGGTATTCCTGTGAAGCAATTACGGGACATAAAAACATTTTGAACCTCATACATAGTTAAAAAGGTTGAGGAAGCGTGTAATCAACACAAAATAGGCCATAACGCAGGACGACGAAAAAACTACTTGGCTAACTTCGCTGCTAACAAGCCACTATATATCGTCAGTTGTCATTTTATTTAGGAGAAAATCAACGAAGAAATAATTTAAAGTTTATGCTTGGAAGAGGCTAAGATAGCAGTACACATTGTGTGTACTCGTACATTCATGTCACTGGTAAAAATGAAACACACTGTAAATGAGAGTACCATGGAAGAGCTTGATTATTTTGTAAAGGGGATACCGAAGTAGAACACTATCATTTTGGGGCCCTTTTTGGACGTTCGTTAGTAACTTTTGATACTCAATTCGTAATTTACGTCTACATTTATTGATGCTGTCATGCTGTCACTAGCCTTTTGCGCTTGACTGTAGTAATTTTGGAATGGCCATTGATAACTCTCCTTCATCATAATTACAGAGTCTCTTGTGTGCGCTATCGTCTATGCCTTTTCTAGCCACAGTCTACAAGTATAGTCTCTCCTCGATTGGAGTAGGGTAAGAGGTGCCGCAAATAAAATAAAAAAATAAAATAATAAAAAAATATATTTTCATGTTTTTATACACCATTTAGGTATTAAAACGTAAAAAGATTATGAAATGACGATGGATAGCAAAGTTTTATGTTTTGAATTATTTTGGGATTAGTTTTAATGAAATTAAAATAATAATAAATATAAAAAATCACAAATAAAATAAAAAATAAGACTTCTGTGGCGGCACCTCAATATGTGGTTTGTAGAATAACTTCTCACATAAAAAGACAAATTTTTATCCTATTTGCACAGGTAATACAAACATTTATTTTCTGCCATATACCAACGTTCCAACCTAATGTATATTGGACCTAAAATTCCTAACCATGTAAAAACAGTATAGAAAAATTTCTTGTAAGAATTTTATAGAAAATTTCGAAAGAAAATTTTTTTAAAAATTTTACAGAATTTTTTTTTTTAAATTTTACAGAAAATTATTTTTGTAAAAATTTTATGGAAATTTTTTTTGTAAAAATTTATAGAAATTTGTTTATAAAATTTTTTTATAGAACATTTTTTTTTAATTTTATAGAACATTTTTTTTTTATTTTATGGAAATATTTTTGTAATTATTTTATTGAAAATTTTGTTGAACATTTTTTATAATATTTTTTGTTATATTTTGTAAAAATTTTATAGAAAATTTCTTGGAAAAATTTTGTTAAAAATTTTATGTAAAAATTTTATGTAAAACATTTTTTTTTCAGATAGTTAAAATTTTTTTGTAATTTTTTTTAATTCTTTTTCAAATTTTTTGAAAAAATTTTTTTTTTTAATTTTTTGTAAAAATTTTTATGAAAATTTTTTTTTAAATTTTTTGGATTTTTTTTTATATTTCTTGTACAAATTTTTTTGGAAACATTTTTTGAAAAATTTTTTACAAAATTGTTTGGAAATTATTCTTTAAAAATGTTGTTTAAATTTTTTTTTGTAAAAATTAGGAACTTCCTACATTCAATTGTGAGACTAAAGCAAACAAATCGAGCGAAGAAAGCCTATCATCTCGTAAAAACTACGGGATGGATTTTAACAAAATTTTCTCAGAAGGTACCTTAGTATCCTGAATCAAATATAGGATATTTTTTTTGCGCAAAGTTATCTTATTTCCAAGAAAAAGTGGAGAAAAAAGCGGAGAAAGTACGCAATTTTACCGATTTAAAGGTACTACATACTTTATGTACATATTTTATGTAGTACCGTTAAATCGGTACAATTGCACCTTTTATTTTTGAAAGCGGAATATGTTAAACACGTTTGCACAACAGATGGCGCTGTTTTAACAGAATGAGAAAATATGAATTGAAAGCGGGATATTGTAAACACGATTGCGCAACAGATGGCGCTGTTCTAAAATAATGACAAAATGTGAATTACTTACTGCCGAATAGCCATTTGAATAAAATTTGTATTTGATTTGTATTTTTACTTTGTGGAATAACAGAGCTTTGCAATAGTTTTTGAGAATTTTAGAATTTTATCCAGGGATACATATACGTGATTCACTATAAAAGTAAGAGTCTTGGGTGTGGATTACTTTCAAAGCAAAATCGAACAAAATATTGTCAGGACGCACACAACGTGTATAAAAATTGAAAAATTTATATTAAAAAATAGAAGATTTATTGGAATAATAAATAGTTACCAAAACAAAAAACAAATTACTGACTAACAAAACCTGACGAAAAAATAACAATTTTTAAAAACTCAAACGGACCTAATAAATCTAAGTTAAACTAAATTCATCCAAAATATAATTTTAATTTTTTACTATAATGAAGGATGAATCTTAGCGTCATAGCCGAATATATCAGTCTGATTTGTTGTTCTTAGAGTTTCTTTTCACGTTTTTGTGAAAGAGAATAAAAGAGAAAAATTGCTTTTAACACATTTTTTCTTTTTTTGTTCTTTTTTTTCACCATAAACGTTACGAAATTGTAATAAATTATAACGCGAATTAAATTGTAATTTATCTTGAAATGAAATTATTTTCAGTTTTAAATCAATTTGTCTCGAACAAAAAGTTAAAACAACCAAAAGTATACAACTTTTCTCCTTGAAATTTGTAACATTTATTCTCCTTTTACTTATACTTGTTCGCATTTACAAGTGGCCTTAGAAGAAATGTTTGAAAACTATTTGTTTGGTTTCTTTATGCTGGTTGGTGTTTTCAATTGAAGTCTTAAAGCCACAAGTGCGTCTTTGAATAGTTTTTCCCTAGAAGCAAAAGTGCCAACCAGATTAATGTTATTTTTTTCTACGTTTTTCTTTTTTTGTTTCTCTATAAACAAATTGAAGAAAAACATGCATTACAACATTTAGTTTTTGTTTGCTTTAGTGCCATTGTGCGTGCAGTTGTGATAAAACAACTTGTCATAGATTTTAAACTCGCGTGTTTAGAAAACATTTTTATTTCTTTGTAGTTCTACACCGTTAAAAGGTGATAAAAGGAAAAAAATGTTTATAATAAAACTGTGCGTTCGACAAATAATTACTCGAGTATCACACGTATAAACAAACAATCAGTTTGTGTATATTTTTATTATTTTTGTTTTTGTTTCGATTTTATAAACGACCAAAAGCATCTGTTCATTGCTGAAACTTCAAATGATTTCTTCGTTTTTCTTTTTAGTTTTCTGTGTTTTGTTTTTCATCAAATACAAACTGCAATTTGTTTACAGTGGGGTTTTATTATAACCTGACTGTGAGTTTTTATACCGCAAAGGATTTGAATTTAATTAAACAACATTTGTAAACAAAAATTTTTAACGTTTTAGATTATTTTTAGGGTTCCGTAACTAAAGTTTAAAAACGTGAATCTATTGCTTTTATTGTTGTCTGTTTGTCCGTCTGTCAGCACCTTCTATATCTGAAACCCTAGGAGGTAGACCCTTGAAATGGTCACAGATACTATAAACAATGACAGCTACAACAACTAATAGATAGACACATATAATACATAGAAGTTTTAATACTCTGGCAGCTAAAACAACAAATACTAAAGATTATAGGTTTCTCCGGTAGTGACATGATTTTTTTTATTTACACTACGTGTGTGAGTCTCCCTCCCACTTGACTTATTTATCTATATATACATAATAAAAAGTAACTTTTTTCCTGTCTACGTTCTTTCTGCGTTCGCATCACGTAAAAACTGAACGGATTTTAATAAAATTATGTGAGGATATATGTTCCTTAGTATCCGGATTCAAATATGGGATACTCTTTTTTTTCGCAAAAATGGCTTATTTCCAAGAGAAATTGAAAGTACGCCATTTGTTGTTACCGATTTAAAGGTACTGCATACTTTAAGGCAACTTTTATTTTTAAAAGCGGAATATTTTAAACAAGGCTGCGCAATAGACGGCGCTGTTATAAAATGGCTGTGAATTGAAAGCGGGATATTTTAAATCCGGTTGCGCAACAGATGGCGCTGTTTAAAATTAATAACAAAATATGAATTACTTACTGCCAAATAGACAATTGAATAAAATTTGTATTTGATTCGTATTTTTACTTTGTGGAATTACATTGTTATTAAGATATTTTAAACACCTTTTACAGAGCTTTACAATAATTTTCCAGGGATGGGTACCCTTATATGGGTACCCTTAGAGTGCTTCACGTATAATATAAAAGTATGAGCACTGTAAAAGTAAGATTCTTACCCCCATATTTTAAAAAAATAAAAATTATTTAAAATGTATTTTAGAACGGTGTTCTAAAATAGTTTTCAAATTGATTTTATTTTTTATAAATATGGATATTAATATTTAGTGTAGATTAGTTTCAATGCACATATATATTTTATATGTTATAAATATGGGGGTTAAAATTTACAATCTGCCCAAAAGGAATGTTAAGACCAGAAGAATTCTATAAAAATTCCCTAAAAACACAATGAAGCATAAAAATCACAAATCGCTTAAAATATATATAAAAACCAGCTATCCTACACACTAGCGTCGCTACACCCATCCTCAAAAAGAAAAATGAACAGTTTCAAGTAAAGGTGTGGTCAAGCTCAAACTAGAAAAGGTACGTTTTGCTCGGAGAAGCCAATGTCAAATTTAGAGAGTGTCACTGTTACAGGTATCTAAATATCGGATACTTTGTAAAAAGGGTACCCGGCTCTCCAGTCCTAATCGTCAAGCATTCTGCGTTAAACACATAGACGACAACAGCTATACGACTACAAATGCCTTTGGCTACAATCGTCGCCGTCTTGTCATTTACTTAATTATATTAAAGACAACAGCTACGTGGTAAACTCTGACGTTGTTGTAGAAATACATATTTTATATTTATAGAAATAAAATAACTTTTTCAAAAAAATACTTTTATCACATCAAAACAAATAAATTTATTTGCTTAAAACCTCTTTATTGTAAATGAATTAATATATTTGTTATACAATGAAATTTATAGTCAAGCTTTTAAACGTGATCGTTTTTATTCTTTCTAAGAAAGAATAAATTAAATTACAAATTAGGTGATAATATAAAAGAAAAATTGGGAAAATTTAATCGTTTGATACCAGCAAAGCGGAATCCAGATTTTCTTGACAGCTATGTCCGTCATCAGCACTCTTCGTGTTTATCTACTTTGGATAGTGTTTAGTTGTAAGCATCATCTATTTAACCAACCAAACCCAGATAAAGGAATACGATAAAACTTGTATTCAATTATCAATCGTCAGTTGGTTAGAACGAAGTCGTAGTGGTACACTAAGCTTCCCTCTTGTTGAATATTTTTACTTTAATATTTACCACCTTATATTTGTTGTTGCTTCAGCCAACCTTCTGTTCGCAATGAAAGCTACTTTTGTTTATTTGTTTTACTTCCACTTATCTAGTATCAAAATCTAGTATCAAATCAAACTTTGTTGAGTAAACGTGATTGCGCGGTGCTTTGCGATTTTTAATTTTGAAAATTAATATATTTTTTTTTAAATTTTGTGACATTCCCTTCTGTTGTTGCTCACAAATATTAGAAATTAGACTAAGTTAACTACAACCACAATGGTGGTCGTGTAGCCATGTAGCTATGATGTCGTTAAAATAATCATTTTCATATAAACGTATGTATTTTATTTTTGATAGGATGTAGTCAGTAGTTTGCTGTCGTCTATGTGTTTACTGCATTAAGTTGGAAATACAAGTTATTTAAAGTGTACAAAATTTCAATCCTCTATCTATTATAGTTCGACAGGTTCACGACAAAAATGTTTGACTTTATATGCGAGGTACAGCTAGTTTTTTGCTCGACAGGTAAGGTTTTAAAATTATATACGTCTAAGATATAATTTTAAAACCTTTCTTATGATAATATGGGAGTTACCACATCTAGACTAACAATAAAGTAAATTTTTTGTGCGGCAATGTACATTGATAAGGAAGTTATCGTACAAACATTTAACTCCTTCTTTTCAAGTTTACTAATTACGTGATAATAATTTATTTCTTTGTATGAGATATACCTCTCCCATTGTTGTAATTCCGCCTGTTTTCTTGCACATTAACATAAAGATAACTTGGGTAAAGTTTCAAGACTCTACCTCTTATTGTTTTATAGGTATACGATAATAATTTTTCACTTTGTATGACAGCTGCCTCGCCAATGTTAAAATAAATCCAGTATTTTCGACATTAATAACGGGATTACTTGCACTTAATTTCAAGATACTACCTATTATAGTTCTCTATGTTCAAGATAATAATTGTTTTCTTTGTATGAGAGGTATCACACCGACGTGTCCCAGTTTGGACCACCCTGTTCTCAGTGAAATAGTTGTAATAGAGTTCTAATTTTTTGACTTCCGAGGTTTACTACTGTCTACTTTCATATGAGTCTAATAACTTTAAAATCGGAGAACGAAAGCCAAAAGGAGTTTTGGCCGCTATCTCAAAATATTGACCACAGTGCGGCGGTTCTAATCCAGTCTTGAAATGAGTGTTTGCTTTGTCCGCTTTAGCGACATTTTGAATTAAAAATTGAAGAGTGTTTCCATACAATACTGGATTTTGATTTATGTATATTGATTAAATGTTTTTTAATACTAACAGAGTTGAGGTCCTTTAAACTTACGCTCTTTAATTTATGTGGATACGAAAAAAAGTGTTGTTAACTTCCTAAAAAACAATAGATAAATTTTAACAATGTAATCACCATAAGGTACGTAACGGTACATTAAATGAAAAATTAAATATTTAGTGGTGGTACTACTGCTGTTCTTCACAGATTTATGCAATTTTTATTTAAAAATTTTAATGAAAAACATATGTGACCCGGTCTATGAAAAGGTGGCTTATGACTCAAAAACAAAATTTCGAAAAATTAGCTGTTAAAGATAAACAATGCAACAATTTGCAACAATGCAACATTTTTGAGTCATAAGCCACCTTTTCATAGGCCGGGTAACATATAACTTCATCATATTATTGCTATTTTCGTATTTATAAAACTTTTCTTTGTTCAGTTTAAATTATAAAGGCACTAATCTGAAAAAAATGTCTATATCTAATCCCATTCAATAAACCTACAGTGTTGTTTAGTTTATTAAGTATGAGTTAAATTTTTTTAAATCTGAATACAGGGTGTGTATTAGGTTTAGAGCTCACAAAACCGTGAAGAAGTATGAAAATGTAGTTATTTTGTATGTACTTGGTGGCGTAGTTGATAAACACGTGAGAAATTTGTTTTTGGTAATTTAATCTTAAATAAATAAATGTATGTACGAGTACATACCGAAATAGTATTTATATTTACAAGAGTTTTTATGAAAATGAAAAAATATAAATAACTACATAATTCTTTGAATTGTTTTTTTTTGTTTTGTTTATTCTACTACTTTTTATATTTAGTTTAAGAGTGAAATAAGTCTCCTCTCAGGTGGTGTGATGCAAATTTAAACCTCTCACATTTCAATTAGAGTTGTGTTGGTCATGAATAACGTGACCAGATGGTTTTTATCAAATAGGGAATCTGAAATATGAAAAAACAGGGTTCGGAGAAAAATATTATGGAAATTTTAAAAATGTAATGTGTAATGTAATATGAATTTTTTATTTTTTTCTACATACACACTTTTTGTATTACTTCCTTTGGAAAGGGATATGAGTAGATAAGGCAGATGGTTAGAGCGAAAGCAAAGCTTCACTTATGGCAACACTGCAATTACACGTTATGGTTATGTTTAGAACAGTTTTGCAGCGCCTCTGGTGTTATGTAGGCGTATTAGTTTTGAAGCAAGCATAGCCAATTTATAATTATTTTACTTCGCCGACGACTTAGTGCTATGTGGTAATACCGGCGAAGGCGGGCACTGTGATATGCATTATTATAAAGAGAAATTAATATATATCAGAAAAATTGATGTTGCCACGGCGGAGTATTGAACTCGTGACCATTAGATAACGTGCTAACCACATAAGCTACATCACCCTCATTTTATTTATTCGATTGCAAAATATGAACCAAAAACTTTAAAAGGTATACGAGCTTAAGAGCAGGATGTTAGTGTAAAACTCGAGATCAGTCTTAAAAAACGAATAATCCCGAAAAGTCGGAACGAATCACTTTATTCGTTTAAAAGATTTTGAAAAAAAGATTTTTGCATTTTTACTAACACAAAGTTTTTGTAAAATTATTTCACTGGTTTTCTAAATGTAACTTTTTGCGTTTTTTAAATTAATGTTATATTCTTACATTTATTTTGTATCCCTGAATAAGTTGCATACGCCGCCGATTTTGTAGCTCAAAAACAGACTTAATTAAGTTCTTGCGGTCCCATTGTGACATATCTCTGAATAACAATATACCTTTCTATTAGGTTTGGTTAGGTTGCACTTGTGATACCTGAAGTGGAAGTTGCATGTTCAATGCATACTTGATTACTGTTGAAACCAGAGGCCTAGTGGTCACTTTGTGATAACAGAAGAATAAGAAGCAGCAAATAAAATTTATTGAAATGAATTTATCACACCAATATTAGAGCCTGCTATATCTGCAAGGTCTTGGGATCTTGAACTACCAAGAAAAACTGCTTTGTTCATATAGAGAGGCAGGGCAATGGCAGAGAAAGTGGTCAGCCCTTATCTCCTTCTGCTCATTCTGAAGTTATTAAACTGAATAAGATCCAATCGTGGTTATCAATTACTCATGTCATGTCAATATAGACACCAATTCGCCTATATGTATGTGTATCCTTAAGCGATTCTAAGCATATTTACAGTCCTTCTTCAATTAAAAGCTTCTAAGTCATAGGGCTTGCCTCATTAGAGAATCTGTTCTGCGCAGCTTCTAATATTTTTTGCTTAAAGTAAGGTTTGCAGCAATTAAGCGGGACCGATCGTTAGGGTGAGAACCAGTTCTAGCAAAATTTGTTTGCAGTTATATTTCTGAGCAGCCCCGCGTACCCTGGTAGTGCCTAAAAGAGTTGCAGTTTGAAATGTCTCGCCGTCTCTTTTAGATATGTCGGATATTCTCGAAGCAGTTTGGATGACGTGTAGACACCCAATAAGGAGATTATCACAGCTGTATGAGTCTAGATATATTTATTTACCATATACCCTGTGGTATTTTTACGGCTGATAAAATTTAACTGGAATAATATTGCATTGATTCTGCAGCCTAAACTGTATGATCTCGGGTGAAGATATCACGGCCGCAGCTACAGTTTCTGACTTTAATTTGTCTTTTTAAACAGCGCGTATCGGTTAATCGAACAGAGATACTTCGAAACTACTGCGATTGAGTCCACTGTTGAACTCTTTAACCATCAACCAGTGCTTACTGCTTATAAAAACGACACAGATAGATGTGGGCGAGCAAGAATGGATAATTCCAACTATTTCCAAATATGTCGCATCCCAGCAAAAAATTAGGCATTACCAAAAGAAGTACTTGCTAGATAATGACTTACTTTTAGGATTACCAAATTCTGTTTCTCGATTACAAAACACATTACATTAAACATAAAAAAAGTAATTTGTAATTGAACTAATTTTTATATTATAAGAGAGAATGTCTTGAAAATATTTAAAAAATCTGTCATTATTTCAAATAAATTTTTCAAATTTCTAAGTTGCCTTCTTAATTATGTAAAACCAAGAAAAAAGGATTTGCATTACATTTTTTACGTAATATACATTACGTAATCAATTCTGAAAAAGTAGTTATTTTAGTCTCACGCCTTTTTAAAATCATTAAGTCGGTGATCCAGTTAGGAAGTACTTTCATCAAAAATGCCTAATTCCACACTCGATTACCATTTTTTAAATTTTTTGCTGGGATGTGACCATGTCATAACATTGATTCTTTTTAACGCATTAATAGTAAATTCTAAAGCCGTTAGATAATCTGGAAGCTCAGTTATCATAAAAAATGAGGTGCTGAGTGTTTTGGTATTTAAAATGCAATAGGTCAATTCACTCCATACGCACCATATTGTATTTATTTTTTCAATTACCAGATATCTTGAAAATGTGGCTTGTGTAGAAGGGTTCCATTACTGTATCTGTTAGGATTAACATGTTTTTTTATCTATTTGTCTAGTGCCCAAATATATTATGCAACTTTAGTCGGTGCAAGCTTTTTCGTTTCTTCTTTAAAATTGCATTTGTGTTTATATCGTGCAATTTTTATTGAAGCAATTTGTAAGGATGTACACATTTGTTTACATTTGTGTCCCCTTTAATTCCTCTCTTCTCCCGCCATCTAAGTAAGAAATGCAGAGACAAAAGTTGCATAAAGGGGATTTACCAAAAGCACAAAGAGAAATTTGGCAAAAAGCAAAAGCAAAAATTGTATGAGGAGACTTTCAACACTTCTGCAAATGAACGGAGATATTTATTAGACATTTTTAATGGAACAGAATACGTCTGCAGTTTAGGGGCTGTTTTCTGACAATTTTGACCGAATTTATCAAACAAAGTCTCATAAAATTTATGTCTAGTTAAAAGAATTATTGTTAACATATGGCCTTGTACTCTTTTCAAGTCTTATTCTGCTATATGTAGTATTTTGCAAATGTAATTTTATTTTTACAATTAACAATCATCATTGAGAGATTTACCACAAGTCTTTTTATAGTGTTTCTGTGCTAAAAGGCTTTCATTATTTCCATAAAATAATCTAATTTGTTGAATAATTGCACGACAGCTATGTATCTTATTTTGTTAAGGGTTACGTCAAATCAAAAGTAAGTGATTTTTAAGCTCTTGCTGCAATGGCAGAATAAAATATTTTTAATATACATCTTCTGTTGTGTGTTAGAACCACAGATCGTCATACAATTGATTTAGGCAAAAAGCCGAGTTTCTCTATACGGTGGGCGAAAAGACTGACTCTGGTTCTCCTTTTTCAAGCTTTATATCGTTAGCAATATTTGTATGAATTAAAAGGCAGTATTACCTTATAATACGTCTTGACAAGCCATTGAACAACTTCATGTCCGCGAATTAAAACCTCTGGTAACGACTATCGGTGTCGATATCATGTCCTTATTCAAACGGAATGTTCTAATATATTTTGTTCGTAAAACATTGTCTGTCATCAAATTTTGTTTGTTTTTTAATTAGGTTATAAGTTTGATTTTTAAACAGCGCCATCTGTTGAATAAGTGTTCCGCACTTTGCTATAAGCTTTCTTTGCTATAAGCAAAGAAGCACATAACATTGACGACAAATAGAAATATGTACAGCTTAGATGGAACATGAACATCGATAAGTATTCTCCACACAGAAAACGTTTTATTCATGTAAAGGGTGTTTTTTATAGAGTTATAGAACTTTAAGTTGGCATTACTTTTCAAGATGGCGACCGATTTAACAGCTGTCAAGTGATTTATTCTCAGTTTGGTTTGGCAATTCATCATGAATAGACTCACGCCTGAACAACGCTTGCAAATAGTGCAAATGGGTCCAAAATGAGATTACCGTTGTTCCCGATTTTCATAAGCGAATTTTGTTTAGCGATGAAGCGCACTTCTGGTTGAATGGCTACGTCAACAAACAAAACTGCTGAGTGAAGGTAATCCTCAAGTGTATGTCGAAACACCGTTACATCCAGAAAAACTGACTGTTTGGTGCGCTTTATGGGCTGGTGGAATCATTGGTCCGTACTTATTCAAAAACGATGGTGGCCAGAACGTTACAGTCAATGGTGATCGGTATAGAGCCATGATTACTAACTTTTTCATTCCTGAATTGAATAACCATGATGTCCAGGAGATGTGGTTTCAACAAGACGGCGCAACATGTCACACAGCTCGTGCCACAATAGATTTATTGAAAGACACGTTTGGTGACCGCCTAATTTCACGTTTTGGACCTGTGAATTTGCCTCCAAGATCTTGTGATTTAACACCGCTAAACTACTTTCTGTGGGGCTATGTAAAGTCATTGGTCTATGCGGATATGCCACAAACGCTTGACCATTTGGAAGACAACATTCGCCGTGTTATTGCCGATATACGGCCACAAATGTTGGAAAAAGTCATCGAAAATTGGACGTCCAGATTGGACTATATCCGCGCCAGCCGTGGGGCTCATATGCCAGAAATCATATTTAAAATGTAATGCCACAAGATTATCTTTCGGATAAATAAAATGCATGCCAATCGAATAATCCATCGTTGTTTTATTGCAACTTAAAGTTCTATACCTCTATAAAAAACACCCTTTATAAACAAAACAATGGCTTGTCAAGACGGTTAATGAGAGCTATTGTTAGTAAGAGACCGATCGTTAAAAGTTTAAGGATGTAAAACTGCTTTTAAGACGCTAGTGTTGAATTTCACATATAAAGATACTTAAAAATAGTTGCGAAAGTTAAGTGTGTAGATGTTTTCAGTGTTAATGTTTTTCATTTTATGTCTAATTTAGACGGCGGTAAGGGAGAGAAACAGGACACTGCGACCAAGAAGATCTATTGTGTCGCCTGCCAGTTGCTAAAGCGCAATTTCTCTACTTGTTGTTCTGAGAAATCTTGAGATTGCAATTAGTTCATGGTATAGTCCCATGATCCCCATCTTGTACTAGGTACTTGCCCAACTGATTGTATCTGTTGTGACATAAAGCATCACAATGCATCAGAATATGATGTGGAGTTCCTCGTTCCTACATCGGCTGGTGTTCTCAATGCCTAGCCTGTTTAGCTATTTTCTTAGCCTGGAATGGCTTGTAATGAATCTACTTGGATACATGAGATTTTTAAGGAGTTTTTGATTATACTTTTCAATTTCCAGCTTTGCATGTCTTAGTCCGGGGGAGGTTAACCAGTGTTTTTGATTACCTTTTACTAACTTGGGGTTTTACTTTCAATTTTTGTCTCTCAATTTTCAATACACTTACACTTATTACTTTACCATTTGTAGTATAGGTAAAGTGTAGTAATCATGAAAACAATCGCTGTCGGGATTTCAACGGATCTTTACGTTTTGAGGTTTCCTGAATATATATATATATATATATATTTTTTGCTATATTTTCTATGATGTCTTTGAGTGACTGTGTATGCCACTATTTTTGTAAACGCTCTACAGGTCATACCGTTTGACATGTCAAAATGTAATTCAATATGTGTCTTTGTTGTATGAAGATGATAATTTTTGGCAATATCGGGGAGGAGTAGTTTACACGCCAAACCGAAAATAATTATTTTTTCGATTCGAAAATACTTTGAACTTTTATTCTTTATGCAATCTATATATATAATAAAATAGTAACAAATTTCCTGTCTGTCTGTGTTCGCATCACGCAAACTATTGGATGGATTTTAACAAAATTTGGTGAGAAGGTAGCTTAGTATCCTGATTCCAATATAGGATACTTTTTCTTTATATATGATTTCCAAGAGAAAGTGGAGAAAAAGCAGTAAAGTACGCAGATATTTTAGTAGGGACGAGAACCTTTATATAAAGTAAATAGATAAACCATAGCTGAAGCATTAACCGGAAATGCATACTTTAATGCGGCATATTTTAGGGCAACAGATGGCGTTGTTTTATAAGGTAAATACATAAACGATAACTAAAGCACTAACTAACTGAAGCACTAACAAAATATTGCAAGGACGCTCACGAAGTGGCGGGCACAACTGTAGGCCAATCCAGATTTTTTACCAATACATATTTTTAAAAATTGAACGGAACTTGTTTTTAAATTTTTTTTTGGGGCTTGCGGGTTCGATCACTTTTATGGTAATTTTTTCAATGTCTTTTGCTATTCTAACAATGCGTGATTGTGGGTTCGATTCCCCCCAAAGAATCTGATATGTTTTACCTTAAACTAGTTCACTGCGTTACACTTTTTAAATATCATCGTCTAGAAAACTGCAACAACAATTCACAAGAATTGCAATCAGTTGTTTTCTTGAAAAAAAAAAATTAAATACTCAGTTTAACATGAAATTTGAAAACAAATTACCATAAAAGTGATCGAACCCGCAAGCCCCAGACTGATAGACTAGCGCGCTACCAATCGGTCTATCGAGGCACTCATCAGAATAACCGCACGAATACCCTGTCACCTGAACACATTAAAGGCATATAATTCATACAAATACTACCGCAAAGTAAATTAAGTAGTTCTCCCAGCTTTAAATAATCATCATTGAGATTTGTAAAAAAATTTTTAAATTAAAAAAGATAAAAAATAATCCCATGTAAATAAAATATTTACGTTAAAAATAATTGTTTTAAACTTAAAAATTTTTTTATTCCGTTTTTTTTTTTATTGCAAATATTTTAAGCTTTTAATATGTATTACAATATTTCCTTTCTTGATACATTCATGAGTCGCTTTTATGGTTAAAACTGACAGAGAAACGACTTGTTTGTTTAAATTTGGTTTGTTGTCTTTGTCACATACGAGTAACTGCCATTTGGAATCCACACGAACCACTGAACACATATAATTTACTTTGGAGATGGTAGTAAAAATGTACGTGTTCAAAATTTATAATAGATAAAAATAGAAGTAAAATAAATTTTTATAAAAATAAAAAAAAACCCCAACAAAATAAAATATTGAAAATGCAGCAGAAATTCACTGTGGATGGATGGACTTAAGCCAGTCATCACTTGGTGGCAATTACTTACAATTTAGTTTTGTTTTATGCTGGCTTGGTTAATGGAAACTTGTGTAAAAATCTAAGAAAAAAATATAAAATTGTATAACATTTATACTGTAAATGTAAGAGGGCAATCTGAAAAGTTACGTTTTTTGGGGGCATTGAAAAACAAAATGTGTAATACTTACGATTAAATTTTGATATTTTATATTATGTCGCTTAAAATCTTGAGAGGATTAGGTAAGTAACACAGTGGGGTATTTAGTATAAAAAATTAATATAATAAACAGCCACCTAACGTTTTGAATGCATACATTCAGGTCGATGTAGCTCACATTGCTTTAAAGAAAATTTATTTCTTATATTTAAAACGATTGTAAAGCTTATTGTAAAATAAAAGAAGTGGCAAAATATAGCACAAGCTGAAAGATAATTTTCTTCCTAACATTTACCCGACATCTTCGACAATCCATGGAAACCCTTGCCTCCTAGCCGTATAACTTTTTTTTGTAAATACGACAATATATGTGAGGCTTCTAGCTAATCTGCAGAAAACACCCAGAGTCTTTGACAGAAATTACAGCCGAATATGATAGATTAGCGCCCTACTAATCAGTGTATGAAGGCGCTTAAAGACCCGTTAACTAAGAGGCTAAAACCCCTTCCCAATAAATCCGCCTGGAAATGAGAGGAGAAGACTTTCCAGCTCACTCAATATCAATGATATATACCACTACATAATCATATGGAGTCGTTGTTCCTAGGCAGCAACAGATGACACGCCCATCATTCTGGGACAGGCTGTAGATATTTAAATCCTAACAAAATTTGTACGAAAAATTTGTTAAAAAAAAATTCAATAGTAATATGGGTATAATAACCTAAGCTAAGAAGCTGGAGAAAATAATTAAAAAAATGGAAATGCTCTCATGAGGAGTAACAAGAAAATAAACATTTTCCAGCGACCTTACAATTGTGCAGTTTGCACCATCTTACCTCATCTCTCTGAAGTTAAAACCCGAAAAACTGTTTTTAATAGTGCCAAGCGATACTGCAAATCCAGGCTCAGCTCATAAGCACGGTCGACGTCATAAGTGAGGTTAGCATCATTAGCGGAATCAATGTTATAAGCGGGGCCAGAGTAATAAGCAGGAACTGTAACACGAGCTAGTCCTGCCATTCAATCTGGCTGTCACTACGTAAGGAAATTCCCCCTGAGATATTTTGCCTTGTTGGTTGTACACACATTGCTGCTAATACTCCCGGGATATATGGGGGCACCAGTCCCCGAGTCGAGGTCTGACCGGAGTCCAAACTTATAGCCCCACAGCGATTTTCCCAAATCTTTGTGACCGGTTATTGGTGAGGCACTTCGGGAGTAACGTGTTGGCAATTGTTTAAGGCCATGATTCACTATGATACTCAGCAATTTGTTAAAAATTGCATGTGTGTTCAAAAATTAAGATGATAGTGTGGATTAAAAGTGTATGTGTGTGACAGAATTTTTTCCAGATCTGTATGATTTTACAATCTTTTGAAAAAAATCATAAAATAGTATTTTGCCATGCGAACAGAGTTGCAAAATCCTATTTTGTATGATAGTGTGGCATCTACATCGCCATTTTGAAAAGATTTTTTGAGTAGGAAAGATTCTGTCATATTTTGTGATTGAATCGTACGATTGTGTAGGACAGTGAATCCTGGCCTTTAGCAACAAGGAGGATTTAGTCCGGTGTGCTGTGGCACATTGAGCATTGTACTGACAGTAATGTTATGAAATTGATACTTTTTCTGTCGCTATGCATAATGAGGGCGTTGGTAAAGGCATTGATTTTACCCAGTGGTAATACCACCGTCAGGTAAGAGTAACGCGCCAGGCACTTATGTAAATCAGACGTTAGCTTGACGGATAACGCATCATTATATTGACCTACTAGAATTGTAGGGATTGTGGGCGATTTGTGACAATAGTTAGGAGTCTTAACTATCAATAAATGTGACGAAAGGGACCTTTTCCTGGCAGGAGTCGAAATTGAGTTTTCGATATTTTTCGATAAAGTACAAAATTCTGGAGTGAACGTAAGATAAATAAGGTAAAAATCTCATAAATTGACGAAGTTATGGCGTTTTGAACTTTTTAGTTCAAAAGCATAATTTTGATATAATCAAGGATAAAGCTGGGCAACTAATTTGTACAAGTTTTCAGTTGTGAAGTCTGCCGAATTAAATATGTTAAATCTATAAATATAATAAAACAGTAACTTATTTCCTGTCTGTCTGTCTGCGTTCGCATCGATGTAAAAACTACTGTATGGATTTTAGCATAATTTTGTGAGGAGGAGTTAAGGTACCTCCTCACAAATATAGGATACTGTTTTCCGCAAAAGTATCTTATTTCCAAGAGAAAGTGAACAAAAAGCAGTGAAAGTACGCAATCTTACCGATATGCATACTTTAAGGCGGCATATTTTAGTAGGAATGAGACCCTTTATAAAAAGTAAATACATAAACCATTACTAAAGCACTAAAAAGTAAGAGTCCTTGGTGTGGATTGTTTTCAAAGCAAAATCGAACGAAATATTGTAAGATTGCTGACGAAGTGGCGGGCACAGCTGGTATAAAATAAAATCTATTTTGTATTTGATCTCAAGATATTGTTTGGTGCAACAGAAAAAATAAAAGTTTGTTTTGTCCCGTACTGAAAATTTTACCCGGGTTTACTATACTCGTCATAAAAAACTCTACATGCCTCTCTTTCATCTTCCTTTAAAAATTAAAAAAAAAAATTCTACTTTTTATATTTTTAACAGGGTATAACCCAAAAATTAAGGCATTGTCATTGTAAAAAAGAATATTAAGAAAAATCGGGGGACTTGAAATTCGCTATAGGGTCATATGGTTTGTATGCGGGCTTACTACAAGAATATACAAAAGAGGGAAAACTTTAAATGTCCCTTAAATAACACTCACGCATATTTTTTTTGGTCCCCTCGGACGCTAAGTCGTGGTTGCTAGTTTTTTATTTTCTTATGTTGTTATGAACAATTTGACATAAAATTGGATAATATAGCTTATCAAACTGCCATCGCATCACAGTTATACAATTGTCGTTCGTTCTTATAAAAAAAAAAACAACATAAATAATTCGTAACTGTCAATATTATTTAAGTTTTACTTTTGTTTAGTTTTTGCGCCTTAAAAAGGGCACGTATTATAGAAACGTGTAGAAGTGTATGCGGTTCAGTTCAGTTCATATATATTTAAACTATTAATTCCCATCTCTGGTAATAACACTGCACTGGACTGTTGTTGTTACTTAAAATACTGAAACCAATACTAGCGCAAAAATTTCTAATTTAAGTAAAACGTTTTCGTACCAGGATAGACTAACTTAAATTTTGATTACGATAGGATTGTGTTTTTATTGCTTTTATACTTTTTGCATTCATGATGTGTCATATCAATTATATACAAATTTTCTCCCCCTTTTATAAATACAAAATATATGTACGGACTGACATCACTACTTATGCAAACTTCTATTTCCAACAACTGCAAGCACCATTGCCCCACTGGGCAGTGTTTTGGCCATTTTCAATGTGTTTACGTAATGAACGAGCTCCATTTATGGATGCTTATAAATTAAGAAAGGTAAAACCTTATGGATTAATGATGAGTTTATACTGCAACTATTTTAAGAGAAAGACCTCGATGTTAAAGGTCACTAGATAAACTTATTTTACAAATACAAGTACTATAAACGTTGGTATGAATGTATGTATATATACATATATGGATAATCATAATCAGAGGGCGAAGCCGATATGAATAGACGACTGGCGGCGGATAAATAAGAATATACTCGCCGGCGCGCAGAGGAGTATTTCACCCAAAAAGCTGGCCAAAAAGGCAAAACTGAATTTTAAGAAATCTAAAGAACTAAGTACGCAGCTCCACAGACAACAATATTTTACATTATATTGTAAATTTTGAAGACTTTTAGTTGCGATTTGTAGCTCTGAGAACCTGCTAAAGTCAGGAAAGTGAAGAAAATTATATGAGATTTAAATGTTTTTTTCGGTTTCTGGATGTTTATATGAAATTTTTTTGCGGCTAAACGAATAAAGGTTTAACAAAGATTATTTTTTTCGCTGAAAGGTTTGATCAAAAGTTATTTAAAAAAGAAAAAAATAAAATATGTTGAATATTCATGTTGAAACAATTCGTTCAAAAGCTAAAAAACAAATAATACACTTTTTTTGCAAAAAAGAGAAAGAAGAGTTTTTTAAAAGTGAGGTTACCATGTCTACGAATTATGTTTGTTACCACAATAAAATTAGGAATCTCTAATTTTAGAAACAAAAAAAGTGTGCGCAAGTTTGCGCCATTATTTTTGACGATTTTTTTAAATTTTCACATTTTTTCTATTTTTGCTTATCGGGCACTTTTTCTTATACATTTATAACGTCATAATTTTTTTTTCTTATTAGTTTAACTTTTCCGTTTATAAAGTATTAAATAATATAAAATGAATATAATAAAGCCTTTTTTCATAAAAAAAAAAATATTGTTTTATAAGAGCCTTACAATTTGCAATTTTTTTTTTTTAATTAGACTGTAAATATATGTATGTGTGTATGTACATACAGTCTGTCAAGAATGAGTTTAAGCCTTTAAAATCAACATTTGCTAATTAAGTTTTGCGATTTATACCGTCTTTTATTCTTTAGGAATGTGGCTTTTAGAAAAATCTTTAAAATTTTAACTTTGTGGTTCTTAAATTTTTTATATTGCATTTTGAAAACAAAAAATTTTACGCATTTTGCATGTAAAATTTTTTTTCGCCATTAAATTTTTAATAACTCCAAAATAGTAATAGATATAAAATAAATGTGTATGGTTAGTTTAAGCAGAATTTTCCAGGGCATCTTCTGATCCTCCTGCTATTAAAATCGTAGAACACGTTTTCAACTTATCCCAAAAAAATATATAAGGCAACCCAACGATTTAGGAGGCGAAGTATGCTACGCCTTTAAAAGAAAATCCTTACGTACTAGAGAAAAACGGAAAACAGAATTGAATTAAGAGCATCAAAATCCATATAGTCCACATACTTTTATTTCTAGGGTAGAGAAAATTTTTTTGTTGCGCAGTGTACTTTTGTTGCGCACTGTAATTTTTTTTTTTCAAAATCTGCCACTAGACTTTTTATATCATATTACACCTAAAACTATCAAAAAACTAAAACTTTTAATTCAAAAAACACGTTTAATAATTTTGGCCAGCTTTTCAGGCCAAATACTCCTCTGTGCGGCGGCTAAAAGTCGAATCGAAGCCGAATGCATACCATAAAGAGGCGGCTAAGGCAGAAACTAACTTACAAATTTGGCACTTTTTTTGTACAAATATATCGCTCCTTTAATTTCCTCCCGGGGATATTAATTGTCATTGCGATCTACCGTTTTACTCACTTGACGCAGTGCTTTTGGGGAATATGGGAAAACAAACGCGGGGTTCCTAAAAACTCTATCTGTCTTTCGGGACCCTACCAGTGTCGTAACGACTGGTACCACAGAAACTGATAGCCCCACAGAGAAATGCCCATCTCTGTGCACGTGCACCTTCGGGGTACATGTGGTGAATGTGGTTTGAAACAATGTTTGCAGGGATGGTCCATTGGTCGATTGCTACTTATTTTACAATACTTGTATAGTACAATGAGGACACTAGGCTATGCCAAATTTTTACACAGTGGTAACATCTTCATCAGGTTAGGCCATCATAGCAGGTACCGGTGCTAAAACTTAATCAAACACCGCACCGTTAATGCGTGATGGTCATATAAGTATAAAAAAAATAAATTTCTTACAACCACATATTAAGTCTTAAACCGTTTTTAAGTCCATGTGAATTTACCTTGTTGTGTAACTCACTTAATACAGGGGTGGGGGTGGTTTAAGGTATATAAAATCAATAGATAATGGTGTTTTGATGATTCAATTTATTTTAAAATTATCAAGTTTTAAAATAAATATGAAATAAAATAAAAATAAAAACAGCTTAGCTGATGAAGCCGGCTAAAATGTTTAGCCAATATTAGCCGAACACTTCGGCGGCGGCTAAGTGGTTCCAATTTAGGCGATCGGCTTTGCGCTCTGTGCATAACTATTCGAAATTGTGTTAAATTATAAATTTCTATAAATTTAAAGGGTTTTCGAATACAAAAGAATAGTTTTTAAATTGTTGACCTGTTCTACTAAGCTTCATAGTTGTGTTGGTCAGTTGAACTAATCTCTTAACTGACCTAAGTGAGCTGATCTCCTCACTGAGCTCATATTTTTTATTTGTAATTCTGGTTAAAAAATGGAGAATACAAATTAACTCACATTACTTTCTCACTGCGTAGAGACTCATGCCCTCCTATTCGATTAAATAACCAAACCATACGTCAACACTCAGAGGGAAAATACCTCGGCATACAATTTAATGGACGCTTAACCTGTAAAAGTCATATTGAAGCAAAATTGACACAAATGAAGTAAAAAGCAGTGCAAATAAATTGGCTTATGGGTAGAAACTCAACCCTAAGCTTAAATTGCAAGCTTCTACTTTATAATTCGATACTTAAAACAATATGCTGTCATGGTTGTTAGTTATGGTGTACTGCCTCGGCATAAAAATGTAGAAAAAAAATCAAAGGCGCCACGATTTTACGAATAATTACAGTCGAACATCCACAAAGATCTAAACGTTCCACTAGTTATGGCAGTAATAGCGAAACATGCAACAACATATTTTAAGAAGCTTGAAAACCAACAAATGATAACAGCAACCGTGAATCATTCAGTTTTTGTCTAGCACTGCTGATTGCATTGAGCTCGCTGGTCTCCGCTGTTTATTATTGTCCACTAATAGGTGAGCGTGTGCAATGAACAGACATGAATTCAAAGTAATATTGTAATGAGCGTCTTATAAGCTTCGTTTATTATTGCTCATGCAGTGCTTTAGTCTAAATGTTAATGATCACTATGACATTTTAAGGTGTACGCAAGGAAAAAACATGTTAATCTAAGAGCAACATATTATGGTTAAATTATATGATTGTAGTGAAACCATAGTATTGTTGAACATTATAATATTATGATAAAATTAACGATTATAGTATGGTTGAAAAATATGAAATGTCATATGAAATGGATAGCCAGTTTTTTTACATTATAAAATACAAAATTATTTATTATTAAAGTTTTTATATACATAAATCACAGATTATGTTATTAATACATAAATAAATTTAATTAGCATTTTTCTTCTTCCAAACCGTGTTTCAAGAACATAAGGACGGGAACACTTTGGCCATCGATTTCACGGCATTCACACATGGCCCATACCAACGCAGTTCATGGATTTACCAGTAAAGTATTGTAAATCCTTAAAACGGTTCAATATTTCTTTCATTACCTTGTTCATGTTGTTCTTGATTGGGGGGAACTCTTTTCCAATTCATCCAACATCTTTTTCATGTGGTCTTTCAATTACAAGTGAAGTGAAGTCTTTCTTGTCTCCGAAAGCAAAGCATTCTTGTAAACGGTGATTAAGAACAGAATCAACGCCGGTCTCAACGGTTGAGTCTGTAACCTCATCAGCTTCTTCAGCTGAGGGATTGAAATCTTAAATTTTAATGTCACCTCGTAAACTACATCATCAAACGATTTCGCTTTGTATCTGCGACCATTTCATCATCAGTAATGATATCTCTACTCATTTCCATGGTATCGAGGTTTTATTACTTTTTGTGGTATAAAAATTAAAAACAAATTACAGTCACACCGAGAGGACACGAATTGCGGGTATCCAGAGAAGATGGTTGCCACGCACTCACTTCAACAGCAGAAAAGAAACAATTAAATAATTAATTTTAAATTAAATTCCCAAAACTATTGTTTAAACATTTTTTACAACAAATACAACAATACAAGAACAACATGGCATTTTATTGTTGCTTTGTAGTTCGAAATGTTAAAAAACATATAAGAAAATTGAGAAGGCGTGTATGTGTTT
The DNA here is from genome assembly GCA_949628195.1 of Phasia obesa. NCBI lineage: Eukaryota > Metazoa > Arthropoda > Insecta > Diptera > Tachinidae > Phasia > Phasia obesa. The sequence goes on from OX451215.1 coordinate 176,466,564, forward strand.
TATTGCTTTCTCACTTCTACACTATAAAATTTCTGAACACATACAACTTTTGACATGTCGAACTACTAAATCAGCTGGGCGGACGACACCACCTAGTAAGATAAATATGCCTTGGCACAAACCAATAAACTCCGATGACATAAACAAACAAAAAATATTTCTTTTTAACAATTTGTTGGTTACCTACGACAAAACTTTGGTTGTAGAGTAAAAATTAAATAGTTAAAACCAGCCATGTTGAATTTCTTGTACGTAGTAACCATTTAAAGTGGTTTTACACGACGTGTGTTTATCATATGACTTGTCAGTTTGATAACCCATATGTAATTTCATGTGTTTGTCAAAATATGCATTTTACATACGGTTTATAATTTTTGCTTTCAAATGTACATGTGTAATTACATCTGACATAACCTATAATATATTATTTTTCCTCCACACAGTTTTGTATTGCCAACCACAGCTGATGCAAAGATACAAACGTAGTGCTTTTACCACATTTTTAGCGCTTTTGGTACCACAAAAAGCATAAAATAACAAAATATCAAGTTGGCATTACACGATGTCAGATGCCTTGTCACATCAAAATAGAACACGTTCTAAATGAAAAATATCATAAGTATGTATTGTACACATGGAAATTACACATGTTATGTTTGAAAGGGTTCACACGACGTGTTTAGAATTTACACATATAAAAGTGACAAGTCATATGACAAATACACGTCGTGTAAAAAAAATTTTAATGATAAAATTTTAACCAAAACTTTTTTATCGGGACCAATGTAATGTTACAGACAACTAAAATTTGTTCATCGCAACCATATATTGTTATAGAGAACATAATGTGGTTCCTGTGACCATACCAAAACCATGGTTTTTCTTTGCGTGTGGTTAGTACTAAAGCTCTTTTGTCTAAAGCTCTATCGTACTGCTTGCATGAAAGATAACGATTTTAAATAAACTCATAACAAGGTGCTGTGTAACTAATTATTTAACACAACAAAATCTTTCTGCATGTAATCAATTTTCTAAAAATTGCCATTTTACTGCACTTCGTTTGGGACGTTCTGCTGTAAATTAAAAACGCAGGAAAATCCTTTTAAACACAAAAATTAAATGGAAGATTCTTACGAGTGACATTTTAAAAAAACAAAAAAAATTATACATTAAAACAATTCTATTGCATATTAAAACCTTTATTTATTTTCAAATCAAATCTTTATTCTACATTTTTATGAAATAATAACAGAAACAACAACAACAGCCACAGCAACAATCTACCTAAGTTATTTTTTACTTACAACATGACAACATGATGTAATTTGATACAAATCTCTATAGGCATGACCGCTAATGTCAACTGAAACAGAACCGTACAATTAACGTCTCTGACTGACTAGCTGCCTGACTGGATGAATGACTGACTAGCTGCATGACTTAGTGACCCAATTTTAAATAATAATAATAAAATAAAACGAGAATAAAACCAAATAAAAATGTTTACATATAAATTCCGTTTAGTTAAGTTTAATTGTTGTTAACAAATGTTCAATGGTATCGCCGGGTGAGTGTGTGTGTATGTTTCTTAGCACATGAATGGATTCATTTAAATGCATCAAACCGTAAAATGTTTAAATTTTTCAAACAGATGAACAATATAATAAATAAAAACATCAATTGTCACAACTTGAAGAATATTTAAATTTAAATTTAAAAAATCCTTCAGTCAATTTTATTTTGTGTTCGTATTTACGCACAAAATAATTAAATATTTAACTAAAAAATACTTTACAATTGATTGATGAGAATTAGTTTTTAATAACTAACAAATTCAAAAAAAAAAATAACCTAAATACACAAATTGATGGGAAATAATAAATAAATAATTTTGAATTGAGCACAAATTTATTAAAATAATAAAATTGTTGCACCAATGTTAACGTAATTAATATGTTACACATACAATGAATGACTGACGTCAAAGAGATAATTAGTCAGACTTTAACCAAACAGTTTTTTTTTTTAACAAAGAATCTTACGTATGTTTAGCGATGTGTGTGAAGATAAATTTTATAATTTTTAGCTTATGTTCTCATCCCTTAGAGAATCTCAAATTTTAAAATTTCAAAAACTTCAAAAATTCCCAAATCTTGTTCCAACTCGCACTGTTAAAACTTCCAAGTATGGACGAGGCCTCCCTGGTAACAAAACGTATTCATTTTTATTTTGCCATCTTGCAGTGCTTCTATTAAATTGCAGTTTTGATGCATAAACCGAAGATTTATTCCATTAACGGAGCTATGTTAGCAATTTAACAGAGCTCTGTTAAATCAGCAGGTTTGTGTCTAAGCTAAAATTTTTAAAATTTTTCTTCATACACATTGTTTAGCGGCGGTACGCACACCAGCTTCTAGGACGAACAAAAACGTGACTGCACATCCGCAAATAATGGACCTCGTTCAGGAAGCCAGTTACTTAGAAAAAGATTGATATAATTTTATAACCTAGCACATGATCCAATAATTAAAATTTTAGAAGAGAAAATACACGCCTAATTTAGGCAACAAAAAAACTCAGGTGAACACTTATGCAGTATTGATGGCCAAAAATACACGATTTTACTACCAAACTATCTGTGTCCATATACGTTGTGTGCGTCCTGACAATATTTTGTTCGATTATGCTTTGAAAGTAATCCACAATAAATTTTGAGATTAATGTAAAAGATAGAATTCTAAATTTCTAAAAATTATTGTAAAGCTTTGTAAAAGACAGACAAGAAATGAGTTACACATTATTTTAAAACAGCGCCAATATTGCTTAAAATATACCGCTTATAGGAGGATTTTTTCCCGGGAACAAAATCCTCCTATTCTAAACAGTTAGGGAAGGGAGAGAGAATTTTAAATATTCAAAATCAGCTGTTTTGTTTTGCCTACAAAATTGCAAATTGTTTGTAGAAATATTAAAAATAAAACTGGAATATTAACCAAAAATCTTTTAATAACTTAATAGAATGTTTTTGAAATCGTCTGCTATCATTCCAGTGCGCGTGACGAATCTTTTTTCCGGAATTACAGCGAATTGCAAGCTCACCTCGGTACGAATGACAACAAAAGGTGTTCATAAATGAATATTTTACTAGACGACGTCAAGTGTAAAGACCGTGGATTCTAACCCACAGGATGAGTCCGTCTATATAAAATTCCGTCGCAATGTGTTTGAACGAACCAATAGCGTCTTCAAAAATTAATGGAGGTGCATTCTTGTTGTTTGCCGCACTGTGTCCCAGAAAAGGCAGTCAAAATGTGCGTTTTCTAATATCATCATTAATTTCAAATGCAATGCTGGTATAGACAAGTTAGATAGTTCAAGCGTCCAAGATAGTGATGTGGCATCATTAGCATATAATAAAGTAGTAACTCATTTCCTTCCGTCTGCTTTTCGTTTGTGTTCGCATCACGTAAAAACCACTGGATGGATTTTAACAAAATTTTGTGAGAAGGTACCTTAGTATCATGACCCCAACATAGGATATCTTATTTCCAAGAGAAAGTGGACAAAAAGGAGTGAAAACGGAATTTCCTGTTTAAACGTACTGAAATTTTCGGTTTATAACTGGGATATTTTCAACACGTTTATATTCAACACGGTTATTTTTGCAACTTACCTTTTTATTTTTGAAAGTGGTATATTTTAAAAACTACTGCGCAACAGATGGCGCCAGTGGAATAAAATTTTTATTATTACTTTGTGGAATTACATTGTTATTAAAACATTTTAAACACCTCATACAGAGGTTTACAATAATTATTTTTTGAATTTTAGAATTTTTTATAAATTTTAGAATTTTATCCAGGGATGGGTACCTTTATATAAAGTAAATACATAAACCATAACTGAAGCACTATAAAAGTAAGAGTCTTTCATTTGGTGTGGAATACTTTCAAAGCAAAATTGAGCAAAATATTGTCAGGACGCCCATGACGTGGCGGGCACTGCTAGTCTCTAATAAAATTCTGTCCTAATGAAACTTTATAAATAAAAGAAAAGAAGTATAGTTAAGTTCTGTAACTTTATCACGTTTTGTTAAAAGAAAACAAAAAAAAAATTAAAAGGAAAGAGTTAAAAAAACTTATATTTTAAAAGTGTTGTTTTTGACCTAAAAGTATGAATAAATTACGATATTTATTTCATTTTTCTTAAAAAATATCAAGTACATAAATTTGTTTGCACAACTCCCTTTGAATTTTGTGGCGGATTTATTTCCAAAATTTGTCATCATATTCTCGCTCAAAATTGACATTCGTAATACCTACTTTTTTCCCAGGGAAAATTTTCCATTTTCGAAGTTCATTTAGAATAAGGGAAAAGAGAATAAGAAAAATTCCCCCATGAGATTTTATTTAGAATAGGGGAACAGGGAATAGGGAGAAAATTACCAGGGAATTTATATTAAGAATTGGGCTGACTATTTTATTATATATGTATGTAGATAGATAGATTGTTACTACATCTGCCTTGTTCTGCAGAATTGATTTGTAGAGAAGTTTTTGTCACATTTAAAATTGTTGGTGCAATTCGATGTTTTAGCAAAATCTTTATTTAAAGATGAAATTTTTTAAATTAATGCCGCTATTACGGTTTACAACTCAACTTAGTTGAGTTGTCTAAAAGACAACTTGCAAGACAACTGCTACTGATGAGTTGTAATTTGAAACAACTGCTACTGATGAGTTGTAATTTTTTTAAACTTTTGTTAACTGAACTAACACAGGGTTATAAACGGTGAAACTACAACAGAGTTGTAACACAATTTAAATTAAACTTAAAATTTTTTGACAAGTTGAGTTGTAATTGATAATACCAAATTGCAAAATTTCAACTGAAGTAGAGTTGAGTTGTAAACCGTAATAGGGGCATAAAATTTTTGTGGAATTACCATTTTTAAGCGATTTGTTTTTGTAAAAATTTCAATATATTTTTTGGTAAAGTTTTGAATATAATTTTTTTTTGTGATTTTCCTTTTATTTTATTTTTAATTTAATTTTTCTTGTTTGTGGCTTATTTACCTTTTGTGAAATACCTTTTTTACTTCTTTAAGGATGTCGTACCCAAAACCCTATTGTTTTCGCTATTACGTCTATCTGTATGTCAGCGCCTTCTATCTCTGGGACTGCAATAGGTAGACTCTTGATTTTTACATACGAGTATAAGGGCATATTTTTTAACCGTAACAAGCGGACACTTAAGACTTACACACAGTTATTAAAACTATCTGCCTGTCCCACGATTTCGCTCGATGTCGATAGTTTGCACAAATACATTTAAAACAAAAACAAATTCAAAAATTTTGTTGTTGTTTTAAATGTATTTGTGCAAACGATCGACATCGAGCGACATCGTGGGACTGGCAGTATGTTTGCTGTATTAACAACGAACAGTTGTATGGGCAAGCTCATCTAAAATGTGATCATAAGCTCATGGGGAAATGTTCTTGCTCACTGAATACACGTCTACTCATACCATACCATTTAAGAGCAAACCTCTCTTCTTCTCCAAAAAACAATGAACTGACTGTGTAAAACGAACTTTCTGTGCTAGTGAGGGGTATTTACTCAGTGTGTTTTGTTTAGTACTTGGCTAGAACTTCGGAATTAAACTTAGTGCTTAGGATAAGGCGTAGTTTTTTTTTTAACTTTCGAAATTTTTGTATTATCGACTTCTTTGTATAAAAAATTTATAAAATGAGCTTTTCTTTTCTTCGACTTCGATTTTCGGTAAAATTTCGAACTGGCTAAGGTTCTTTTATTTTAAAACAAACTGAAGAACTAAGGAGTATTCGCATTGTGATTTGGTAGAATATGGCCAGCAGAACGTTTTAAGAAAATTCGGACAATTTAAAGTATTTTTTTTTTGCTCTAAAATTTAATAAAATATTGTAAAGTGGTACGGAACCTCTCGTATGTACAGTGCTGGTCAAAAATATAGCACCAACGACAAAATGTAGTTTCATTCCAACGACAAAAAAAAATGGTAGATGAGTCCAGAATTGTATTATTTGGAAGCAAGGGACCTCGTTCCGATGTAAGAAGACCCCCTAACGCAGAATTCAACCCAAAACTTACAATTAAAACCATAAAACGCGGTGTGGATCTAGCGTAATGGTACGGGGTAGTTTTTTCTTACTATGGTGTAGGACCTACAAAACCACAATAAGATCATTTGTGTTTTTATGGTATACTCGGGGAAGTAATGCTCCCTTATGCTTCTGAAGAAATGCCATTGGTGTGGGTCTTCTAGCAAGATAATTACCCGAAGCACACAAGCAAGCTTGCAACAAAGTGGTTTCAGCACAATAAAGTCAATGTGATAGAATGGCCCGCTCACAGCTCAGACCAATTAAGAAGTTATGGACAGATAGAAAAACGAGTGTCTCAAATGCAATCAACTAACAACGAAGCGCTTTGGACAGCTGTCGAGCAAATTTGTAACAAAATTCCAAAGGAAAGATGCCAAAATCTTGTAAATTCGATGCCAAAACGTTGCGCAGACGTTATTACAAGTAAAGGACATGCAACACGGTATTAATTAGAATATACGAATCATGCTCAACGTAATAAATGCATCATTTATAATTCATTTTAATATGTTCTTATTTTAGTGTTTAATATTAGTACAAATTAAAGTGAAGAGCTATTTTTTTGACTGATTGTTTTTCGAGTTTTTTTTAAATAAAGTCTTAATTTCAAAATAAAATAATTCACAAAAATAAAATTTATTGTAGTTATACAGTGAACTAAGCGGTATGTGACAAATTTTGGAATATATCAATTTAACCTATAGGAAAATGTGTATCGGAGACATATATTATCTTAGGCTTGGTGCTATTTTTCTGACCGCAGCTGTAAGTTACCGTCACACAATATAGAATTATTTTCCAAAAATTTAATTTTTTCAACTGACTTTTTCTGTTTAGTATATTTTACAACATAATTCTTTATGCATACAAATAAAACATTTATATCTTTAATCTCCATGAAGATTCTTATAAAAGTCCCTTTCTTGTATTTTCTGTTTTCAGGCCAAAGCTATAGGTAAAGTTCTCTTTGAACAAGTCTGCCGACAATTAAACCTCCTGGAAGCCGATTATTTCGGCTTAGAATATCAAGAAAAAGCAACACAAACCAAATATTGGTTAGATTTAGAGAAACCTTTAAATCGCCAAGTTGGTCTATCGCTAGTTGATCCCATGTTACGTTTTTGTGTTAAATTCTATACGCCAGATCCATCCCAATTAGAGGAAGAATATACAAGGTTTGTAAAATATTATAATCTTGGAATGGTTTTAAATAAAAAAATGTTTCTTTAATTCTAGATATTTATTTTGTTTACAAATTAAACGTGATTTAGCCACTGGCAGTTTGCAGTGCAATGAAAATACAGCCGCCATAATGGCCAGTTATATTGTGCAGGCCTCTTGTGGTGATTATGTGGCCGAAGATTATCCCGATCATACGTATTTGTCAACGTATCGATTTGTGCCAAATCAAGATGCTCCAATGCAAAGGAAAATAATGGAGAATCATAAAAAACATGTGTAAGTAAATAAAAACATTAATGTATCTTACATTTGTAAGATGCAACATAATCTTACAAATGTAAGATACACTTATTATGTTGATTATGTTGCATTTTACAAATGTAAGATACACTAGGAGCGGGTTTTTAGGATGGAGATCAGAGATTTAATCTTTGTTAATCATTTTTCTTAGTTTTTAAGATAATAATTAACTAATTTTATTTGCTAGTTTAAGCGGCAAACGTTGGTGATTTAAACTAACATGAAATAAAAACACACACATGTATCAAATATATTCATATAAAATATACAAAAAGGAAAATTATTTTTTTTAGAAAACGTAAAAAATGCACAAGACATACATATTTTTAGAGTTCCGTTTCGTTTTCCGTTTTCTTGATATTTACGCTTATGTGTCTATTTCTTGAGCTGTAGGAGGCAACCACTTAAAATTTGAAGACAGTAAATAATAAATAATAAACAAATATAAAAAATAAACCTAAAAATTAAAGGGTGTTCCGATAGTGACTTTATTTATATGTATATGACCTAAGTTTTGCACCATAATAGGACTCTTGAAATATTCACAGAAGGTGTATAACTGTGGCCGCTATAATAGTAAAAATTAAAGGGTGTGCCGACAGTGACGTGATTTGCATAAATATGGCCTAATTTTTTACACATAATAGATAGACTCTTGAAATTTTTTACAAATGATGTATATCTATGATCGCTATAAAAAACAGTAAAAATTATAGGGTTTTCTGACAGTGACTTGATTTGCATTTATAACGCCTTATTTTTTGAATCGTAATAGGTAGACCAATTTGTACAGAAGGTGTGCTGCAACGGCCGCTATGACAATTACTAAAAATTAAAGGGTGTTCGGACAAAGAGATGATTTCTACAGTAACACAGTGCAACACGGAAAAAAATAACCATATACGGACACCACTACGTGATAAAAGACCAAAAAAAAGACCCCTGTCTCCCAGTTTTGCCCAAAGTCCTCCAGGTTTTTTTTATGGGCCCTCAAAGATGTGGGGCCATGTCATTTTTGCAATAAAATGATCATTTCCTCAAGCTCATATTTTGCAAACCGTTTAAAATTTTGATATTCTATCTGAGGCAAAGTTGTAGCTCTTGTCATAAAGAACAAAAATTGTTAACATATAAAATCAAAAAAACTTCATCTTCAAGGTCAAAATCGCAAAAAACTTTAAAAAATTCAATTTTTTTTACCTTTTTTCCCTGTTCAGGTCCATAGGTATCAAACCGTTCAAAATTCAAGGAAATGTTTACAGTAAATGTTGTCCTTCGACCGCTGTAACAATTACTAATAACTAAAGGGTGTTCCATTAGTGACATGTTTTTCACGTATATTACCTTATTTTTTGAACCGGCGCCTAATATTTTTAAAGAAAGTGTATTAACATGGCCCTTATAACAACAATTACTAAAATTTAAAGGGTGCTCCAAAAGTGATGCAATTTTCGAGAACATGACTTTAATTTTAAAATTAAATGGTGCCCCATAAGACCTGAAAAAATTAACAACTTGAATTTTTAAAGTTGTACTAAACATAGTCAGGAACCCTACGTGTGTATATCTAACTTTCACTTGACTGATTTATTTTTATAAATTTTAAACTTAAAAAAAAACTATCTGTGTTATATTAAATACCAGCTATGGCTTCTTCTTCTTCTCTAGACAACACAGAGTTCCTCTGATCAAATCGTGACATTTCCAAAAAAAAGTTGCCATTTTTTGTTGTTTATTAGGGTATTACTATAAGGTTAAACTACCATTAAAAAACTACCATTAAAAAACTACCACTTAAAAACATCAACTTCAAATATTAGTATAAATAATATTAGTATAAGTACAAGATTAACTAATTGCAAAAGAAACTTATGTTTAAACTCGAACCTAAAAACCCGCTCTATGAAAATTAATAATAAAAAAGCGAGGCGATTTATTTATTTATTTATTTATTTTTTTTTATTAAAACTTAAGTGGTTTAACTTAACTATATATCAAATGTTCATCATTTACAGCCATTTTGAATTTTTTAATCGATTATTTTTTTCTTTTTCTGAATAGCGGCCAATCTCCAGCTGAAGCCGATTTAAACCTCTTAGAAACAGCCAGACGTTGTGAATTGTATGGCATGAAAATGCATCCTGCCATGGATCATGATGGCATGCCATTAAATTTAGCCGTTGCCCATATGGGTATAGCAGTCTTCCAAAATCTAACGCGCATCAATACATTTTCTTGGGCCAAAATACGTAAAATATCATTTAAACGCAAACGATTCCTAGTTAAATTACATCCTGAGGGTTACGTAAGTTTTTGTACACGAGTTTTTTTTTTTATTCGTTTATCGAAAATCGTAATAAATTAAAATAATTCATTTTTAACAGGGCTATTACAACAATACTGTAGAGTTTTTATTTCCCGGCCGTAATCAATGTAAAAACTTTTGGAAAAAATGTGTAGAAAATCATGGCTTCTTTCGTTGTACAGTTGTTCAAAATACACCGCGCCGCAAGACTCGTGTCATGTCAAGAGGCAGTTCATTTCGGTAAGTGCTTTTGCTAAATCAAACAAATCAATCTTCTTTGATTTTTATCTGCTATTTTCTTTTTTTTGTAATTTATAGTTATAGTGGCCGTACCCAAAAACAAATTATTGATTTTGTTCGTGAAAATTATGTAAAAAGGCAAAATTTCCAAAGGTAAGTTTAAGCAGTTAGTTTTTGTTTCACTTTTGAAATTATAATTTTGACTTTTATGTTTATTCTTTTGTAAAAAAAAAAAATAACAAAATAGTAAAGTCTTTTAATGATTAAAAATATAAATTTAAGGGATCTCTTGAATAAGGAATTCTTTTATATTGGCCCTGACAGGGCAACTCATAGCATATTTAAATTTCACTAGGAGGAGTTTAATGTTAAGAGAAAATTTTTGATTTTTTTTAATGGTGTTTGACATTCCAGGTTTATGTTTTTCGCCTTTAATTGTATTTTAATTGTCAAAGGTTTAAGTTTTTTAATATAACCAGTGCCTCGTTTCTGTAAGAAACTTTTCACATGAAAGTATTATAGAGAAACTTTTCACATGAAAGTATTATAGACATCTTGTTTTACACAGGGTGAGCTAGAGGTAATGACATACTTTTTTGGGGTTTTGGAAGCAGTACAATCTTTTCCCGCCATACAAAATCTCTCAATAGTAAGCATATATATTTTGCGTAAATAAATGCAATTTTGTATGACATAAAATGTTAAGTTTTCAAAAAAACAACGAATTGTTTCGCCTTACAGTAGTGCATACTAAAAAGAACTATTGTAAGGCAGAGATAAAAAAATTTCGAATTTACGAGGAGTTACGACGAGTTACGAACTAAATACCGTATGCTTTTAAGACATCTAAAATGCGACTAAGTGGGACATCGCGAACAAGTATCATGTCATACGTAAGCAGGTTTGTAAACCCCAAATACTCGTCATTCCCACACAAAGCAACATACGACGAATCAGTATTTTTTGCAGGGTTACGTAATTTTAGAAACTTTTTGATTAGGTGTAGGATAACCCGGAAAAACAGGATGACTATTATATTTTCATATGAAAAGTTTCTCACTTTAGTTACAGAAATGAGGTACTGGATAGAAAATCTAAATTTTTTTATTATTACTGTTATTGAAATGACGCAAATAACAACCCAGCCAGAAATTACAACTCTTCCTAGTATTAATATACCACCACAACACTGTGAATACAAAATTGCGACTCTTCTACAACACTGTTAAAGTATTGATGTGGAACAAGATTAACGTGGGCAGCTGCCGGTTGGCCTAATCCCACGGTGGTCTTACCACCCAGTGAAATGTTAGCGTGGACTAGCGCCCCCATTGTGTAGTATAACAACACTTTACGATATGACGTTGCCGCCAGTATCTCAATTTGTGTGCGATACAGTCACAATTAGTAGCAATATATATAATATGGCAAGCCTAAAAGGCAAGCCTAGATTCTATATTATAGCCCCTTCATTTGGAGACTATCCAAACTCCGTCTGTTGAGAGTGCAACAGCACACTTGATCAACCTTGCACCATACCTACATTAATCGATCATAAATCACAACTACCACGTGTACCCCCGAAGGGGACCTCACCAACAACCGGTCACAGAGAGGATAGGTTCTATGTCGGGCTACCGATTCCAGTGGTACTAGTCTTTTGGGCACTGGTTTGGCTTTGAAGAGGACCCATGCATTAAAACAACAGACCTTTTCTTTCAGATTTAGGTTCTAGGAACCCTAGCGTCTGGTGCCCCTATTTACCCCGAGTGATCCGCGTCAAAGCATTTGCCATTTCCTGCAGTGACAATTGGAACCCCTGGGGGTAACTGTAAAAGTATTACAAAAATCCAACACTGTAAAATCAAAAATTTGACCTAACCTTTTAAAAATCTTTTTCATAGAAACTATGTACCGCTGCAATATTGTAAATACAAAAACATGGCTTTAATTTCTGATTTACAATGATAATAAACCACAAGGTTATTTTTTAACATTTTACTTGTTATATCAACGTTATAAATTTATACTAACGGTGTTGTGATAACATTGAAAACGGTAATTTGGTGTTATCATTTTAACATTGTGGAACAATTATTTAATTGTAAACACAACGTTGTAAATTTAGATTTACAGTACTCGTATTATGCCAACATTAAAAAAAACAGTCGGAGGACGGTCATTCAGCGTATTATTTTAACACTGTGACTATACTATAAATTTGGTAAACTGTATGCTGTATTGATGTTAAAGAAACCCCTTCTACGTCGCAACAGCGATGTGCTGATTGCCGTATTCACAGTAAATAAACAAAATAACTTGCAAATATAGCGTAGACTTTATAACAAGAATATGAACAGTGGCACGGAATCAAAATATTTTGGAAATAACTCAGTCATTTGTAAAGGGCTAAGCCGATTGATCGAAAATTTTACATGAGCATTCCTGAGGAGGGTGGCGTTATGTGGTTTGAAAGTTTGGTACCACGCGCCTGCAAAGTCTTTTAGAGCTTTCTTCAATTTACGTTTGATTTTTAAAATATTTACATGGTCTTAAAGATCTATTTAATCCTACAAGTAATTATAATGAGCAAGTTATGAGTAATTTAAAATTAAAACTTTTGATTTTTCGGTAGCCTTTTTCAAAATATTGAGTACAATTTTCAGGAAGTTTCTTTAAATTGTTGCTTGTAGTTAGCGAGCAAAATTTAAAACATTGCGGAACAATTTCTTCAACACGTGCGATCGTAGGCAGAAAATTATTTTATGTTCATTTATGAGAAATTTTATAAATTTTTAATGTTCATAAAAGAACAGGTACATTTATGAAAAATAACATTAATGAGAAACTGCTATTTAATCACCAATCACACATGAATAAAATGGATAATTATTGTTGTTCATTCTTCATGCATACATGTTACAAAAAAAAACATAGGTACACACGTTCATGTATGAAAATAGGCAGAACATTTTTTGTTGTTCGTTTATGAGCGTGAAAAATAAATATAAAATTTTAGATTTCTCATTTATGAAAAATATCATGAATATTGATTTTTGAATGCTCATAAATGATTTTAGCCTAAAAAGGGCCATCAATTTTGCTTTTTATAATAAAATTTTTTTTTAAGATAAAAACGACGATTTTCAATTTAATAAAATGTTTTTTTTTATTTCTTTCTTCAGCATGTGCGATCGTAGACAGAAAATTATTTTATGTTCATTTATGAGAAATTTTATAAATGTTTAATGTTCATAAAAGAACAGTTACATTTATGAAAAATAACATTAATGAGAAGCAGCTATTTAATCACTGATCACACATGAATAAAATGGATAATTATTGTTGTTCACTCTTCATGCATACATGTTACAAAACAAAAACATAGGTACACACGTTCATGTATGAAAATAGGCAGAACATTTTTTGTTGTTCGTTTATGAGCGTGAAAAATAAATATAAAATTTTAGATTTCTCATTTATGACAATATCATGAATATTGATGTTTGAATGCTCATAAATGTTTTTATCCTAAAATGGGCCATCAATTTTGGTTTTTATAATAAAAAAAATTTTTCTTAAGGAATATATCTACATATAAAATTGTTATATTTTTGTTTAAAATAACTATATGGGCGTTCGTTTCAAAAAAATTTCGCGTAAAATTGATCATCCTTGCAAAAGATAGAGGTCCTTCAATTTGACTTATTTTACATCGAAATTTTGATTTTAGCCTAAATGTTCTAAAATCCCAAAGTTGCGATCCGAAAAAGAAGCCTACTATAATTCAACTTTAAATGCCCCCAGTAATTGCTGAAAGTATTTAATGAGCCCTATTCCATATGTGGACTTTATGGGCAAAATACTAAAAATTACAATTTTGGGCTTTTGGTCTTTATTTTGGGAATTGTGGAATTTCTTCACCTTGACGTCGTAGATTTTTACTTTTTGATTTTCCTTTGAATTGTTTAACCAATCCTTTCACAAAAGGGCTTTTATTTCCAAAATATTATATACCAGAACTGAAAAGCTTGGATTCTGAAACAAGATGTTATCCTTTTTTTATAAAGACAACACAACCTGCTAAGCTGTTTAGTTGTCTGCAGAAAACACCCAGAGTCTGTGACAGGAATCGAACCTGCAACCCCAAGACTGATAGACTACCAATCGGTCTATAGAGGTACTCCAATTGTGCTCCATATTTGAATCTTAATGTATTTAAAATATATGTTGGTGGCTTGTATAAAAGCATCTGAAGGCGCCCTTCAGCCTTTGCTCGACATTCACACACAATGTGCTCTGCCATCCTAGCCTCTTTCAAGACCTGTTTGCAAATGGCGATTTTTACGATTACTTCAATGGTTTATCTGATATTAAGTTAGCACTCTTTCTTGTTAACAAAGAAAGGACAAACAAAAGTGGGTACTGTGACTGTATTGAAATTTACCCAGCAAGTATAGTCCAGCTTAAGTTTTGACTAGGGGAAAATTAACCTATCAATTACACTGCGATGTCCGTCTGTCACCGGCACTTATCGCTTCTTAAAATTGTTTTAAAAATTAAAATACTTCACTTGATAGTCATTGTGTTGAAATTATATCAATTGCATACCTTTAGGATGAGATATTAGCAAAAAAATAAATTCGTGCGGTGTGTGCGAATATCATATAGTTTTGGGCTGTATTTATATTATTGTTTGTGCTTCAACTATATATGGGTACGAAATCAAGTGTTGTTAACTACCATATTTTTGTGCTTTTAATGTGGAATTAAATTTTATACAGTAGTAGGGAAACCTTCGTTTGCGAGTCACACACACAATTGGTCTTTTTAATTAAGTTTTATATGAAGGTTTTATATTAATTATAGTTTTGAAAGAAATAGTATCACCAGTTGTTTGCATTTGGACTGGTAAAAATGAACAATTTATTGGTAATTTGTTTTTTTTTTATTCTGTTAAAAAGCAAGTAGAGAAAACAGAAACAGTCAGCTCAAAATCCATGCAACATTTTTTTGTGTGGAATATTGTCGACTATTATTTTAGACAATAATAATTAAAAATACCAATTTTACTCATTAAAAGACTTTGCTGGAAAATTGCTTTTAGTTTTATAATATAAATACAAATTTTTTATATTTTTTTTTTTTTGTTTTGTTCATTTTACGTGTATCACCTGCATTAAAATCATCAAATATGTTGCTTTTATTTAACTTTAAGTTCATACTTGATTTTAAAATACAAAATTTGCTTAAAAATTGTTAACTTTTTTCTCCTAAAACTGAAAAAAAAATCAATACCCCCTTTAAAAATACAAACCTGGCTGCAAAAATTAATAATATATGTTCATTTTTTACTAAATTTTTTCACATTTTAAAAAAAAAAGTCATATACATTATTAACGTATTTAAAAAAATCAAAAAAAAAATGTTCACAAAAAAAGTTTAAAGTTTATAAAAAAACAAAAAAAATAAAAGAAAAGCAATTTTAGAAAAGAGAAGAGGATTTCTAAAAAAACAAAACAAAATGATTTACTGAAATATTAAACAATTAATTGGTTGCAAAGTTTAAAGAAACACAAATTATTAAAATAAAATAAAAATAAAATATTTCTTTTTTATTTTTAGTTTTTTTCTCTCTTTTAAAGATTTTTTATTTAATTAATTCTTAAATACTTTTTCCCTAAGTGTATTGTTAAATTCTTTTTGGTTTTCTAAAACTCTCCCCCACTTGTAATTTGTATACAATATTAAAATTAATAATTGGCTCAAAAATATTTAATATTACAATTTGTTTAGCTTTCGATATTTTATTATTTTATTTTTTTTTGTTTTAATATTTTATTTTGATTTGAAAACATTTGTCATTCTCATGATCTCTTTCATCTTGATGTTTCATTCATGTCAGGACATTTTTTTCTTATAATTTTTTGTTTTCGTTCGACTTGTACTCGTAGCAAATGTTAGTTAATTATCAAAAATCTCCAAATTAATTATTTTTTTAACAAACGAATTGTGCCCACTAAAGTGATAAATACTTATTTCTCACTAATTAATAAAAATACGAAAAAAAGTTTTATGAAAATCTGAATAGAAATACTTTTTGCTCATATGTAAATCATATAAAAAATATTTTAAAAATATTTTTTAAAACAAACAGCAAATAAATATGAGAGTAATTGTATTTTAAGCAGAGTTCCGAAATGTACACTCACTGTTCATTTATGTATGAATATGTACATTTTATTTGTTAGCTGTTTCTTATCATACATGTGTGAGAGACTACAGAAATTTGTTTGTGTTTATATTTATGAATGCCATATTTTTTTTTTTTTCATTCTGTACAAAAGTGAATAAATGACAACAATTTTGTTTTTCATATTTTTTAAAAATGAAAAGATCGTAGAAAAATATGCGCTAAGCATTCACGTATAGAAATACACGCAATTATGTATGTATTTTGTAATGTGCAACTGCCGACGTATGCAGTAACAACATTTTTTTATTTCTTTTGGAATATATTGTAAAATTGTTAATATGTATGTTAATATGTATGTGCGTATATAATTTTAAATAACAGGAAAAATAACATTTATAATACACTTACATACATATGCAGAAGAACATTACGGATTTTCCTTTTCTTTCATGTTCATTTATGATAAATTTTTAAGGTTCATAAATGTACATATACATTTATGATAAAGAACATTAATGACAACAAGCTAATTTATCACTTATCATGTATGTATGTTACAAAAACAAACAGGTACACGGATACATGTATGAACATAGGCAGAACATTTTTTGTTGTTCGTTCATGTGTATGAAAAATAAATATAAAATTTTAGATTTCTCATTTATGAAATTGAAATTTGAATATTCATAACTGAAAAATTTTGAACCCTGATTTTAAGCAACGTTATCATTTAACACTCTCGGTATCTTTGCTTAGACCAAGCAAAACGTAAGTAACCTTATCATTTTTACGCGTAGTCTTTCTTTTCTCATTGTTAGTGCTTTTAGAGAACATTTGCAATACTTTCTAAAGGTATATTTAGACTAAATAATAATTATTTTAAATTGATTTTGTAAAAGCAGATATAGAGTGAAATTGGCTCGGTACCTAAACAAAAGAGAGTAAAAATCGGTTGTAGATCATTTTCACTTTTAGGCTATTATTTAATGTGATGTGGAATCAAAGTAGAAAGAAATAAAACAGTGTTACCGTAAACAAAAGCATTACACGAAAGAGTAACTAAAGATAAATTATTAAAATATAAAATTATTTTTATAAATTCTTTATTTAGAATGAAATTTATGTGAAAAAATCAAAAATGATACATTTTCGCACTCGGTAACACTGGTTGCATGGGACCACTGGTCTAATGCAAAATCTTAATTTCTTTAAGTGGTTTAAAAAACAGAGAGGACATCTGCTTGTCAAATTCCTATCCGTATTGAATATATGTTTTGACATAAATATGTACATATCTTCTTTTCTTTTCAATTCAACTTGATGTTACAATATTCACTTTTCCTCATTTAACGAAAATTTTCAACCGATTGGTAATTTGGGACTACCTTATTTTCATTAGAGTCTCGTGCCGTCACAAGCCTTTTCATTGACGTGGGAGGACATAATTTCTAGGGGAGGCAAAATGATTTTTAGCAGAAAATAATATTCCGAAAATAAGTAAATAATACAATTTTTAAAAGTTCTGGGGGACCAAAATAAGTCTGGAGGGAGCTTTGCACCCCCAGAATGGCCTTTCTACGCCAGTAAGTCTATTACTCTCGCCTATTACTTCTTCGTCGCTGAGCATTTCGTTATTGCAAGCATTTTCCTAAGGCTAATATCTCCGTAGCATGCACATTTAAAATGTGTCTGCCCGTGTCAAAGTCCATCACATGCACTCAGAATGTGGGCTAATGTATCAGCCCATTTCCAGGCTCAGTCTTTAGGTATCGTCTCACCCCGATTTTCATCTTGTTCAGATGATGACCTCTCACTAACGCAGTTAACCAGTGTTGGATACTTACATTATATCCCAGCACCTTTCTGGTCTTAATGCCAACTAATAGTGAAAAATACCAGAGCAACGAGGGCACACTACATACACAAATTGCAGCATAACAATTCTCAATAAGCCCACCAAAATTCGTATTTACGTACAAAATGTAGAAGCAAACCTAAATAGCGCGGCGTTAACGCTTTGTAATTGGAAAATTTGATTTTGACAAAGCGTGAAGTTAAATACTTACTATCGGAGGATAACAATTTGGCACCTTTAGATCTTCGTGAATGTTCGAGTTCTAATAAATCCATATTGGTTTGAGGATCAAATTTTACAATAGAAATTTTCAGTCTAGGCTCAGGCTAGAGAGTCTGCTAAAAATGCAGTTTATTTGCACTGCTTTCAATTTCAATTGTGTTAGATTTGATTCTACTTGACTTTAACAAGTATTAAAATGTATACCGAGATATTTTATCTTCAAGAGTTGTCGTATTCGAATACGGAGTCATAGATCTCTAACCAATGTGAACTTTTATTCTTAATTTTTTCATAAAGTTTTCCATACTAAATGTTGTCCTGTAAATATCGCTTAATACAGTAGCGTCCCTCAGCAAATATCGATGTGTGGACTTGGTTGCTAGTTGGCATTTTCCAAGTATACAATAAATATGAGATGGATCGCAATATATTAGCTTGGATAACTCCATCATCCCTTGGCTGATGTAAGCTATAAATTGCTGAAGCAAATTTTAACTGTAATCGGGGTTTAATGCCCATCAGACCAAATGCTTATGCATAAACGTGTTTTACCTGTAGTTATGGGTGAATATTTTAAAGTCAGAAGCTATTAACAAATTCTTCAAATACATTTATGAACATATACGTGTATATGTCTCGGTTTTCTGAAACGGAGAAAGAGATAAATCATTCGATGTAATGTCGCATTAAAATTAACGTTATAAATCTTTGTCTTTTCCCCTTTTTATAAAAGAGCAACAAAAGACCCATACAATAAAAAGCAAAACTGTTCCACAAAATTATAGTAGTTTGCAAGAGTCCGTTAAAGTGAACAACTTAATTCTACCTTCGATAAAACTGAAACGCCGAAACAGGTATATACGTGTATCTTGGGAAAAAACTCACATCATAGGCGTCTTCTAGCCTAATCTTTGGGTTTTAAAACTTATATTTTTATTTTAATTTAACATTTACATTTCAAGCACCTTTGTTTCTTGCCGATTTCTGGCTGTCGGAAGGTGGTCACTAAGATTGTGTAACGAACTGGTTCCGACTGTTTGAATTTTTTTTTGCGATCTCACCATTTTCGATTATTTTTCATTTTACTTACTTCACCAAAGATTTTAATTTTTAGTGATAAGAATTCAAAATGGCGTGTAAAAAGCCTTGTTGAAGTGATAATTAAAATTGTACATATTTAGAATTTAGAATTTAGAATTTTTTCTCTAATTGTTTTCTCTTTATACAATATTTGTTTGGGCTGTATGTACATTGTACAAGTAGGTATATGATCTATGTAAAGTTAGGTGTTATGCCTTAATTGGTCTTAGTTGCACGTAATCTAAAAAATAAATTAAACAGTAAACGCTTTTAACGGAACTAATGTGCTACAAAGAATTTTATGGCCAGTATTTAAGATTTAAAATTAAGTCTTTGTTTTCACAAAAATACCTTAAATACAAACGTTTTATATTAGCAGTTGCATCTAAACAAATGCAACGCTGGTTTATACGATAAGCCAATGATGGATGGTAGATAATATTGGCAGTGTTGGGATTTGTGGTACAATTGTACCAAATTTAGTACAATCGACACATCAGTGGTACATTTTATGCTTTTTTGGTACAATTTCATATAAAATTTAATCAATAAATTTTATAATTTAATAATTTTCTTACACTTATAAACACTTCGAATTTCGTAGTTCTCCAACACTGATTAGAACTAGTATCTAAATTGAATTCTGGATTTATGTTCAGGATTTTTATGTTCACTTCAGTTGGAAGAGGGTTAGAAAACCAACCACAGTTCCTTAAAAAGGAGTTAATCCTGATTGGTTCCAGAGATGAAACACACGAAAGGCTTTCAAAACATCGTCGTCCCAAGTATTGTAGGCGACAGTGTTCTAATGCAGGGCAATGACAGAGAAGGTGTTCAACCGTTTCCTCCTCTTCTTCATCCTGGCAACTTCTACAGAAGTCATTATAAGGGATACCCATTCTGCTTGCATGGGCTCCAAATAAGCAATGACCAGTGACTATTGCTATTAAGTCGCGTATCTGTATTTTCTGCAGCCGAAATTGCGAGACCGTTTTCTTTTGGTCCATCGCATCAATGATTACGGTATGAGGTACAAGGCTAGATTGGACGGAATTGTGTTGCCGTTCCGTAATGGATTGACATCCTGGAAAATGGGTTTCCATAAGGACTTCCAGTGATTCTTGTGCCCTGGTTGCCCAAGTGCCGTCTGCTTTTTTGATATATACCCAGGAATAGGCGCTTGTTTGGCCAGTATTTTACGCAGTCTGTTAGTCTCAGAAAAATTTTCAATGCCACTGCAAAAATCTGTCCATGACTTACCTTTAGCCCTTCTGACCTGATTTTTTAACTTATTCATCGAAGATTTATAAAGTGACCAGTTTCCTGTCCTCTTTGCTTCGTTGAAAAGCCTGCGGCAAATCTTGCGGGATTCGGCTATTTCTTTAGACCACCATGGTGATTTTCGATTAACGCGCTGGACCGATGGTTTACATGACCTATCAGTTGCGTCTTTAAAGGCATCTGTGATTGTTCTCACAGCATCTTCCATATGCTTAGTGTCCCTAATTTCGTAGGGATGCGTAATTACGTTCGTGAGAAACACGCTTTGTTCCTCCCAATCCGTTCTGCGTCTATTTTTATAGACTGTGGTCGAAAACTTCTTCCTACTAATAGAGAAGCCCATTACTAAAGGAACGCCTTTCGCCTTTGCTGCTCTGGCCATTTTGCTAACCAGGCTGCTGGGTGGGGATTCTGCTTGGTCGTGTGGCATATACGTGGATGATATCCACACTGCTGATTTTGCATCCTCCCATACTGCAGTCACCGTATCTTCATCACTGTAATCAGATAAAATGAAGATATTGAGGTGTTCTTTTGCTAAAATACAGGCTAAAACATTGTAAGTCTTTTGTTTATGACATGGCTAAGCCTTTTTGCAAATTAATTGTTAATAAATTATCAACACAGAAACAGAAGTTCAAGAAATCAAGGCCAATATTATCATTACGTTAAAATACCCCAGTATTGATTTGTCCTCTTGTGTTAGTTTCGTTTATCAGTTGTTGTTCCAGTTAGATGATTGGTGTGCTGTAGCGGGTCCTAGGATGATAGGAATGGAATGCCAACTGTCGTGGTCTAGAAATAAAGTTGATTTTTTTTAATTAATGATAAATTTTAGTACAATTGCATCTAATTTGGTACAATTTTATCATGGGAGCGCTATAATTTAAACATCGTCAGATCCCAATACTGTAATATTGGTAGTCATAATTATTTTTGTTCTCATTTTTGTTTTCTGTTCTCTTCAACTGAAGTCGATTAGCTTAAGTTACTATGTGTAAGTAAGATTAATGAATTTTGGCTATTAAATAAAATACATGCTTTTAATTCATCAGACTTTTGCTTTTACCTTTCCGATATAAAAGCTACTTCCTACAGGTTAAACTCAAAAGATGTGATGATCAGTTTAAGACATGTACTTATATCATTCCATCACGAAAGAATACACCTCAAATAAATAATATATAAACATTATTTGAATTGGAGCCGAATAAATTCAGTTAACTTTTGACGCTCTAGGAGACGTTAATAGACTAACGTTCACAACGTTTTGGAAAGACAACGCGTTATTTCTTCGAAGGTCGTCTTGCAAGCAAGTTCATTTAATCTACTATGTTATCTCGAAACCATAAACGGTCGCTACAGAAGCTTTTGTGGGTTGGTTTTTATAATTTTTTGTAAACGGGAGTTTTTAGCACGCGGTAGTCTCTCGTATATATGATAGAACATGGCCAATTTGACTTCATATGAGTTTTTTAATTGAAGTATATTTTTCGGCAAAAAGCGTTTTCAACCCTTTTTTAACCTCGACACATTTAGTCTATCGTTTTTATTTCCAAATAATACGTTCTAAAGGCTCTCAAAACGAAAAAATCACTTATTTTCGGTGGTGAATTCTTTATGTTTTGAATAGAAAAGAGAACAATGGGGCGAAATCTGTTAATATACAAGACAGTTCGAAGCCTAAATAATAAATTTTCGCTATGTCAACTAACACGTATATGTCAATGCATGTATGGCCTTCTATGTTACCCTTTCACCAGAAAAAGCCAACTACCCTGACCTTTCCTGTAAACGTTGCAAAAACTCCCTTAAAATGAAGTTGGTCATCGCCAAACTCTCCTTCTTTGGTGTTTGATTTTCCGGTCATCTAGTCAATGTCATTCCATTATCGACTATTTCTCGCTCGACAAAAAATTTTTTTTGGGCGACTTGAACGTACAGCATCACTTGTGCCAGTACGAACACACTTGAATGCAGTAAGTTTTTCACTGCTGAGATTCATGGTGCAGAGTCCCCATGCACGGGTCGCCGGTTCTGCGTAGAGGAGAACCGACTCACTTGGGTCCTCTTGTATTTATTGAGTCCTCATAGTATTTATTAAGCCTTTCCCTGATTTTGGCGAAGAGCTCAAGAAATGTAAATATATTTGGCAATTAAAGTTTTTTATGTTTACTGGAAATCACACTGTTCTCGTTATTAAAAGGAAATAATTTTATATCAAATATCAAATTTTGAGATTACTTTCTTACTTTGAGTTTACTTCTTCTTTACTATAAGATTACATTCTTCATGATTTACATCTAATAAAGTACTTGTTTCGACGTGGAGTTTACGAGGTATTTGTCTCTTGCAAAAACCTTTAAGGTTTCCATCTCTGACACCGACATAAAAATCCTTGATATTTTTCAACAACGACGACAAATATTTTTTTTACAATTTAATTTGTC
This sequence comes from Phasia obesa, assembly GCA_949628195.1. NCBI lineage: Eukaryota > Metazoa > Arthropoda > Insecta > Diptera > Tachinidae > Phasia > Phasia obesa. Next base: position 176,489,820 of record OX451215.1, read on the forward strand.
TTTTCATTGTGCTAAGTTGGTTGGGATATTTGCAAAAATCTATAAAGAGTTTTAGCCCTACTTTATTTTAATATTTTTTTTTTTTATTTTTAACCGACTTCAAAAAAGAAGGAGGTTATCAATTCGTCTGAATGTTGCTTTTTTTATGTACAGAACTCGGCTATTTCTTAACCGATTTTAAATTTTTTTTTCTTTATTTGAAAGTTTATGCTTACAGTTTGGTCCCGTTGTAAAAACAGTTCATAATTTTAAAAATTAAAGAGTGTCCCCATACAACATACATGTTTTTTACATGTATTAAGAACCGTAAAAGGGCACTAATTCAAAATTTAATAAAATTGCGTGTTACTATAGCTTCCAATAACACAAAGAAATTCAAAAATAAATATAATATTTAAAGGGGTCCCCATAGGTGACTTAATTTGACCTATATGGGCCTATCTTTTGAACCGTTATAGACAAAATCTTGAAAATTTTACAGAATGTCGATTACTATGATCGTTATAATAAAAAGTATAAATATTCAATATTATAATTTAAGGGTTGCCCCAATAGTTCATTTAATTTGATGTATGTGGCCATACTTTTTAACTGTTGTGCACAGATCGTTGAAATTTACAAAGAACCTGCATTGGTAAGTCCGCTATAACAAAAAGTATACAATTTGAATTTAGAAATAAAAGGGTGTCCCAATAGTTAATGTAATTATATGTACGTATGTGGCCAAACTTTTGAACTGTTATAGCGGATACAATTTGATTATACAATTTGAATTTAGAAATTAAAGGTTGTCCCCATAAATGATATAATTTGACGTATATGGCCCTATCTTTTGAACCGTTATAAACAAACACTTGAAAATTAAGCAGAATGTCCATTATTTTGTCTGGTATAATAACAAGTATAAATATTTGGTATTATAAATTAAAGGGTGTCCCAGTAGTTCATGTAATGTGATGTATATGGCTAAACTTGTAAAACGTTATAGACAGACAGTTGAAATTTACAAATAATCTTTGTGGCCTAGTACTCTATAACAACAGGTCTTTAATTTAAAATTGTAAATTAAAGGGTGTCCCAATAGGTGATGTTATTTGATCTATGTGGCCCTATCTTTAAAACCGTGATGATAGACAGACCCTTAAATGGTGTCCCCATAAAAGACGAATGCTGGTGAAAATATCTTAACTTTTGAACACTAATAGGGAGAGGCATGACATTTACATAGTCTTTACTTTTTCCGCTTTTTAATTCATACTTCTTAAATTTTTAGTTTAGAATTGGTGCCCATCTATCTGTTCTATCTATCATCTATTGTATTAGATTTCTTAATAAAGCACCATTTTAAACTCAGTTGAATATCTATTAAAACCTAGATTGTAACTAGTTTCCGCTTATTACCTGATATCTCGTAGAGCGTCTTAGAAACACCAAAGTTAAATTATACATTTGGATTGATTATCTTGGTGGATTGATTAACACAAAAACAAAGTCTGAAATAAACTGGTGGAGACTAATTATACTCCTTAATTGTGATAGAGATTGATGGCGACAATAAACTCTAGTAGTGGATTAAAAACTCACTTAGTTTATTGAACGTGTTATGTTAATAATAAGAAAAGAAATTTGGATCTAATGGAGACCAATATTATTCAGTTCACTTGAGGGTTGTAATCGGTACTCTAATTTATCATGCCAAATAACATTGCTACACCACTTGTCTAGTTTTTAACTTGCACAGTATAATTTGTAGATTGGTTTAAAATGATGGAGATATTCGTAACAGATAATGGAGATTGAGTCTAGGTTCATTAAAAAAGTATCGATTAATCGTAATATCGATATTTTTCATAAAAAGAAAATTTTGAGTATATCGATATTTATTTTACAGAATACAAATTCAATATATTTTTAAATACGGTTTTGTTTTTTTTGATGCTGTTTTTAAAAAAGTTATCTCGATTATTTTATAAAAAATACTATTCCCACAAACACCTTTAGTTTATTTATGGTCTTTTGTGTATATTCGAATTATTTATGTATGATTTCCGACATCGCCACAGTGAGCTCAATCACTTTCAAAGTAGTCGCAGTTTCATAATAACAATAATAGCCTTTCAAAAGAATTTCAAACTTATCGCATTGTTGGATAAATTGAAAGCATTTTACGACGCATTTTAGGGTACTTTTAGATCAACCTCTTTAAAACAAACATTTTACGACAGTTTTCTCAGGAGTTATCCTATAACTTCACTAACTTCATGTTGACATTCTTCCTCATCAGTCTATAGCAATTGCTAACAATTGCTTAGGGGTAAGGTCTCCACAGCATCTGGTTTTAATTTGTGTCTGCTCGTGGTTCGAAACCTTTTTATGTTAGAATTTTTCAGGCACAGTCTGTAAGTATCATCTTATCTCGATTTTTTGTCTTAGCCAGATAATACTTAAGTGTCCGTGACCCGTGCAGTTGACCTTTTGTATGCACCCAGATTATATCTAAGCTCCTTTTTGGTCTGCCTGCCCATTTGTAGTGAAAAATTCCAGAATCATTGGTGGGAAACCAACCCACAACCCAGTGCTGATAAACTTGCACACTAGCTAATAGCCCACTGAGGCACCCTGCCTGAGTTCTTAGCCTTTTAGGTTATGTAAATATCATATATGATTTAAAGCACCATGCGATTTTGGATTAAGAATATCTTTTTTCGCAAAAAAAAATGTTTTATATTTCAACACAGTAGTCTTCTTTAAGCTTGATGCATTTAGCCCAACGACTTTTTATTTAAGTATGCCACCAAATAATTAGATTTCTTAAAACCTTCAAAATAAAGGTTTGTTTCAATGATGACCTTGTTGTACATGGAACCATTGCTTTACATTTGGAAACGGATAATGCGGGATGGGGTATCGGTATGGGGTAGCAGGTCGTAGCCAAATTTATTGATTTATTGCCATTTCTTTTGAAGTGGTCTCACGATTCCACTTATGCTCGAATGTGAGCTATTGCCTCATCCATCGACGGATTGCTAAATATTCATGCAAAAGTTTTTGTAGCTAGCTGGTTGGTTGAGATGCCTACAGCCTCAGCTACCTTACTCATATTCATTCGCCTATTGTTCAATATTATTGGATTTTATCGCCTTTTCTTAGCGCCACGATTCCTTTTTTGGCGACCTGAACATTTAGCATAGTTTGTGCAACCACAACGGTACTCAGAGATGCAGAGTGCATAGTCGCCATAGAATTTATCAAGGCTTTCTTTGGTTTCGGTGATGATCTCTTTCGTAAAAAATTATGTAAAATCAGCACAGAAAGTTCCTTTTTTTTGCAAATTAATGAGATTTTCTTCAAGTACAAAATTCTTCAGGCGTCCAGTAGTAGGTGTATTTATTTAGTAAATCTTCTATATGTATATTTGAACTAACAATAAGTACTCATATCTTAAGTCTAAAATAAAAAACAAATAAATTTGAATTACCCAGCCAGTGTATGTATGTTTCGCTGTTGCTCTGATGTACAGACGAGAGAAGCAATATCCCCCCTTCTTAGTCTAATGTAACCAAGTTCATTTAGTATGTTACGGGCCAGCGGATTGGGATGAGTTTCAAGCTTCTTTCAATATCGAGTTTTTTATATACCAGGGAGCAACTGCAATCGTTAGTAGGATCTTATTTTAGCGCCTTTGAATTTTTTTCTACATTGCTAGATAAGGCCTTACAACTGATTTCCATAACACTATATTGGTTTGCAATTTAAGCTGAGGGTAGAGTTTGTGCCAATAAGCCAGTTTAGTTGGACAGCTTTGAACTTCATTTGTGTTAACTTAATCCTGTATAGCTTTTCCAAGTAAGGCGCCTATCGAAATGTAAACCAAGGTATTTGACTTCTAAAAGGTATCATTTAATTATTTATGCGACGACTCATGCCCCCTACGTAGTCTGAAAGTAAAGTGAGTACATTTTAGTGCATTCACCTTTATTCTCCAGTTTTGCAACCACTTTTCTAAATTGAGTATGTAGTCTTGTTAATATTGTGAAAAAAATGCTACTGCGGTGGAAATACTTAATTATCAGGCTGCCCTCGTATGTTTTAGTGTCTTTCAATGACAATCGCGATGGAAGTAATATTCATGGTTATATTAAGATAAAATAGGATGAACATTTTGTGATACCGCTATAGTAACCCAAGAGGGAAGGAAGGCCTAGGAGAGGGTCAATTGACACTGTTACGATAGGTCCTAAATTTAAGCTTAAATTTCTTATTCAGTTGCTTTAAGTTCGCAAGGGTGAGTCAGCTGCTATATTTAAGTGGCGGTCAGTAGAACCTACCATAAAAATAGTTGTATAAAGGATTAGTCATTAATTTTTGTTGTTTGTAATATTTTTTTTTGTTTTTTATTTTTTAATTATATTTATTATTCTTTTCAGTGGCCCATTAGTTCTGAAAAAAGAAATATATTTAATTTTATATTTTTTATTACTTTATTTTTATTGTTATTTTTAGAAAACAATTTTTTTATTTCGCTTAATTCCTTAATACATATGTATCTTATACTCACATTTATTTTATCAGTTCTTTACAAAAACCTAAACCGAAAAGTAAATAAAATAAATCATCTTAAAAACCACATTAAATCACAATTTAAAATTTCAACAAATAAGTCTATTAAGTTAAATAAAATTGAAATAAAAAAAAACACAACTAAAAGCAATTTTCATAAAAATTAATTTTAACTAAAAAAATAAAAATAAATCAAGAAATAAATTTGTTTAAGAAGAACGTGGTATCTATCCTCTTGTCTTTTCTTTTCTTGCTGCAGGTCACAATCATTCCGGCAAGGGCCCTTGAATACAAGTAGCCGAAGTCAATCGCATACATATGTGAACTCGAGCATTTCAGCCAATCCCTTACTCCCAATCGATACCGGTTTGTATTTATTTTATTTTTGTTTTTTTTTTCTTAACTTTAATTTCAAAATGATTTTATTTTTAAGTTTTACTTACTCAACTTCAATTTCTATTGTTAACAACTGATTTGTATGAAACTTTGCAATCTTATTTTTAATAATTGAAAAATAATTAAATTCTTTTACGTTGTAGCAGCCTGGGATTATCGCAATCAATGCAACGACTCGATGACGCCTTCTCTGACGAAGAGGGCAGCGGATACTTTGAATCGCCAACAAGGCAATCTTACCGACCGCAAGCATTCTCAAGTAATTTTTTTTATAATTTCTTTTTGATAATTTTTATATTTAATAAATAATAACTTTTTGTAACTTAGGTCACAGCAGCCCAGGTGGAGATTTATCAGACGAAGAATTATGTCTCGGCATCGCCGGACTCGGCGGAACAATCACACCACTCGGCAGCGGTTGTGGCGGACCATCAAATGAATGCGAATCGCTCTGTTTCCCCTCAGGGTCCACAATCATGGACTTCACCTCAACACAGCAACAGCAACAGCAACAACATCAACACTCATCATCTAACACCTCAACAGCAACAACAACGCGGCCAAGATCCGGGTCGTGCGCATCAAAACGATCACAGTATCGGTAAGTTTTTGTTTATTGTTTGTTTTTCGTTCTCGGTTTTTATTATTTTTGGAAACAATCAGAAGGGGTTTTAAAAAAGTAATTTTATATGTTTTCTAAATCAAAATAATTAATGTCTCTAGATCGTTAAGGTATTAAGCATTTACCTGCATTTGCACCTACCGATACTTCTCAAAACTGCGAGAATGAATAATGTAAAACTTATTTAAAAGGATCAAATTAAATAGAAACCACAGAGAGTTTCTATAAGAAGCTAACAAAATTATTCCATCCAGTTGTATTACATGATTCATGCTTATTTTCTCTCTCGCTTAGTCCGCTTTGTGATAATTTACATTTCAGTATGTGCGCGCGGAATTTAGTTAATTGCTCTTTTGCTATGTCATCCGGGGACCCGTGCAGCTTATGAGGACTATATAGCTATTTACTATGGAGATGTAGACTGTAGACCTTCCGCCATTTAATCTTATAAGCATGGAGATGCAGATCTATAATGGTCATTTGCTGTTGACAGAAAATTAAGAAAAAAATACGAATGAAATATTTTTTTATCCAATAATTTCTTTAATTTGCGAAAAAAAAATTCGCTGGTAGCCAAACCTAAAGAATAGGATGCAGTTAGCAAGAATTCGAAAGAATTTGACACCCAAACTGCACAAGAGTGTGGAAGACCAATTTTTCTGGCTGTTTAACATGAGTGCTTTCTTCTCAGCTTCAATGCTTATTTGGTTCTATAATGAAAATTAATAAATCAGTCAAGCGCGAGTCAGGCTCACACACGCAGCGTTCCGTAACATGTTCAATACAACTTTAAAAATTTAATATTTTTATGACTTTTACTATTACTATTCAAAACATAAATCCACACACTATTGGAACATCCCTTAGTATTTGTTGTTATAGCGGCCATAGTAATACATCTTCTCTGAAAATTTCATGAGTCTACCTTTTACGATTCCAGAGATGTAAAAATGTATACAATAGGTATACATTTACATACAATAGGTATACATTTTTACCCTTTTCGGTACGTAATCATAAAAATTATATTTAATAAGTGGTTTTTCTTTTTCCAAGATATCAATGATAATAAAAGATAACCTTAGTAACCAAGTTTTAGCCCCTTGCTTTCTCCTTAACGTTCTTGATAGAGGGATTGGTAGTGCGCTGGTATATCATTTTTGGGTTCCAATTCCTCAACGCCTCCGTCTGTTTTCAGCAGACAAAATAAAAGCTTCGCAGGTGTTCTTATTAAAAAAAAAATATATATATATATATATCAAATAGCAGATAATCTAGAAAATATGAAGGACTTCACATTCTTTAATCATACTTGGAATAAGTAAAGTCTCCAATGCTCCAACAATCCATTTATCAATTAATAATTAAGGTTATGAACATAAAGTTTGAACGTCAGGGTAGACAGACACATGTGCCAAATTTCATTACAAGATTTTCTGAATTTAGGATTGTTTTACACTATCCAATTCATAATTTTTTTGAGTGATAGTGTAAAGATGACTAAGTCTATCGCACTAAATATTACAATTTTTACAGCAACCTTCCACAAAACCATCAGTGAGGTAACGACGAAGCCACATTTGTACATCAATATTCGCAGTTCGGTTTTAAATTCATTAAATTCAATAAAATTTCTTTAATTAAAACCCCTTTAAAGGATCCAAATAATTTTAGAATTTGCATTTTTAAAACTTAGAAATGAATGTATTCATGATTTAATTAAACTTTTCATTTTGTTTAAAAATAATGATTTAAATCTCCTTCTTTTGATTTCTAGCGTTAGTATGAGTTCGATAAGTTTACTTCAGATCTCTAAGAAATTTATTTCGTTTCCATTAAATAAAAATCATTCGTTCAAAATTTTATCGGTTTTTTTTTCTTTTCAATTTTCATTTAAGTGTTTGTTTTTGTGTTAAAAAATTCTAGTGAATTATGAATTTTATTTAAAGTGTTATCTTAAAGAAAAAGAAAAGAAGATATCAAAGCATGCCACCTTAATTTTCAGTTTAAAGTGTTTTAAAAATTTTATTTTATAAATTAAACTTTTATGGTTTGTATTTTTAACTTAAATTAAACATTGAAAAAAAGCATGAATAACTGCCCAAAATCAAAAAATGTTAAATAGTTTATTAACCTTGTTTATATGATTCTATTTTCGTTTAATTAAAAAAAAAAATTAACATGTCTTTGCTGGAAAACTCAACAGGTCTGAGCCACTTGTCCCACTTATACAGCAGCAGCACCCCTCGTCGAGTCTCAGTGGCATCACAGGCATATGTCCCTGCGTCGCCGCAACTCAACAATGTCAACACCATCAACAGCAACAACAACAGCAATCATTACAGTCTGCGCACTATGCAGGCCACCACCAATACGGTGGGTCTCTCAGCGGATCTCAGCAGCTCTATGGAATTGGAACAGGAGGGGGAGGAGGAGGAGGAATTGGAGGGGGAGGAGGAGGAGGAGACGGAAGAATCCTTACAGGTCCAGGTTCAAATGCAGGCGGAATTGGTGGAATCGGATTTGCCCGAGGAGGAAGTGGATTCGGACTTGACACAATCTACCACCAATCGGGAGAGTATGCAATCGGCGGTGGCAACAATAATTGTCCCTCCTCCGCCGCATCACTTACCGGAGTCCCCATCTCAAGCTGTCATCCCCCTTCATTATAGCAGTACCAATTATTCGATGTCTAAGCACAACATGTTAAATAACAATGCAACCTCTACAGAAACCGAAACAGACAACATTATCTACACCGACATCAATGACATAGGACATTACAAGTATCCGGACTTCAAAGCACAAAAAATGGAAAACAAAATCAACAATAGTGAGACTCTTAATCTCAATGATCGTAATGATATTTACGCAACAGTCAACCGTAAAACAAAATCAAAGACCCGTGAAAAACATTTCTCTGATGAATTTATTGATGAAACCATTTTACAATACACAAGATCTAAACAGTTGGGTATGGCTGCTGATATACGTATGCCTCTAAGTTGTACTACTTTGACTGAACCACAAGAACAACAAACATTTTCCAGTTTAAATTATCAATATCATAACGATTTAAATCATCCCTCGGACACTTCTTCCTCCTACTTTGGCACTGGCTTCAATACGAAAAAGTATGCCACGACTACGAAAGCAGATCGTGTTAAGTTAGCCCACTCTGATAACTATTTAACACCTTCTATGGACTCACAAAGTTCTGCGTCTGGTGTTAATATACCCAGACATACTCATTCTTTGCCTAGAAACTCAGAATTATCGGGAGTAGATTCCGTTGACTCTTATGATAGTCATTACTTGACCCATCATTCTATAGGTCACTTACCCAAAACCTCGAATGTAAATCAACATATAACAGGTTATAGGTTGTGCCTCGCCCAAGAAATAGTTAAACCACAGGCAATAGTAGATGATCGCAGCTCTTCAGGTTCGCCGCTAGATCGTTTTAAGAGTTCATCTGAAAAGTTAGAATACCAAATGTCTTCTTCTAATTTATATTCTACTGCTTCGTATAACAAAAACGGTACCGAACAGGACGACGAGCAGGACGATGATGATGATGTAGTAGACGAGGTTGATGTTGAAGTTGATGACGACGATGATGAAGATGAGGAAGGAGAGGAGAATATATACGACCAAGTCGAGAAGGAATCTTGGTTAAAAAGCTCTTCTTGCAAAGATCTTTATGATTTTTCTCACTATGATCGAGAAAAATCCAAACCAATGACAGCTTTTGATAAAGATTTCTTCTCATTTAATCGCATTGATTCTCCAGTCACGCGCTATGATGACTCTCGCCACTCTTTATATTTTACCAAAAATCATTCGATTGATGCCACCCAAGATGTTTCACCTTTGAACCATTCAAAGGTCTACTCCTCGAGTTATCCGGGTAGTACATTCAACTCCCAAGAACATCAAGCGCATCATAGACGGGGCTATGGTCATCATGTTGACTACTGTGGTTCTCAAGATGATATATCGCAAGATAGCTACGAGCTATTGGAGAAATATGATATTGATTTCTTTAGTGGTCGTCGCCGTTCCGAAGATCATATGCGTTCTTGTTCTTTAGATTCGGGTAATTATATACCCACCGATGATGAATCCGATATCGAACAACACAAGTATAGATCTGCTATGGATGTGAAGTGTAAATCAGCTGTAGAGCTAATGAATGAAATTTGGGATACAGAAGATCCCAGGTATTTGCCTCGCGAAAAGTTAAGTGTCAACTCAGATGGTAATTTCTATAAAAAGATTATAGGTACTTTATCACGCACCTCCAGCAATGAAAGTAGATCTGAAATTTATGAAACTAAAATATCCAGGAGTTCTGATTCTAGTAAGAAATCACGTGATAGCCTTTATCATACCGATAGTAAAAAATCTAGGGAAACTACTAAAAGCAAGACTTCTGTGGCTTCAAGTCAAGACTCAAAAGAGTCGTTGGTAGGGGATTATTTGGGTAAAAACTATGAAATGCCGACCACCACTGGTAAGAAGTACAAACATTTGAGTAAAAAAGAAAAATATGAAAAGTTTTTACTGTCTAGCCAAGAATCAAAAAGTGATTATTACGATGCAGTTGAAGCCGTTGAAACAGATAGTTTATGTGGTAGGCCTAAGGTAAAGTCACATGACTGTCTACTTTCTGATACTCATTGTTCTTCGGCTAATAGTTCTTTTTATGATAGCCGCGATATTTATTCTACCTTCCCTAGCAATAAGTCCGCAAAAACATCTAAGGTACATTCAGTTAGCTTGCAAAATGTAGAAATTGAAAGAAATTCTAAATCTTTTGGCTCAAAATCACCTGATTCGGTCAACACTCCAAAGAAAAAAGAAGAAAAAGAAATCCAAACAAACGATTCCATTGACCAAACGGCACCTTTTAAAAAGTCCGATTCTCAATCGTGTAAGATTTCTTCTTTTAGACGTAGATCGGACAGTGAGAATATCTTTAGTTTTGATCGTGATCGTATAGAATGTTTACAGAATTATGGCAAACAATGGGAGTCGCCCGGTAAAGAAGAGAGAACTAAACAAAGTCCAGAGTATCCTTTAACTCCCGAACTAGTATCCGAGTTCGAGAAACAACAAGCCAGAGCCAAAAATCAAATTATCACTCGTAAAGAGGAACTAATTGCAAAGACACATTTTGAGGAATATAATCCCATAATGGTGCCTTTGAATTACAGTCATGCCACCGTAGAGAGAACTAAAAGTGATCCCAATTCGTTGGCAAATCGCAATCGCTTGGGTAGTAATTCAAGAAGACATGTACTAATGCATCAAAAGTCAATAGACTTAACTCCAGCTGATTCTAGTGATGAAGATTATATTTATAAACAAATACCAAGCGCTCCCCCCTTATGCAAGGCTCATGGTAACTTTGAAATGCCAAAATGTTATGATTCCCCTGTTAAAACGCAGGACTTACCAAAAATGGGTTTCGAAATGCCCAAGTCATTCTTCCGTGAATACGAAAGGCGTTTTACAAAAATTCTCAAAGAAGATATACCTTATGTGCTACACAAGCGTCATATTATGAATGGTACTGCCCCTTCTCCGAGCGAAAAAAAACACATTAAACCTAAATCTCCAAAATCGCCTAAATCACCTAAGTCTCCCAAATCCCCGAAATCACCAAAATCACCAAAAATTGATGTAAATAAATGTATAAAATCTCAAGAAGCCGACTTTTTACCCGAAATCCTAGACAGTCTTCTACCGGCGGAAACCAAGGAATTTTTGTTTACCCAAAATATTGATCTATCTAAGGTAGATCCTATAACCTTACAAGTTGACAAGACCATACCAATCATTCAATTGTCGTCGCCCACTAAACGGGATATAACGAAACAAATTGAACCGTCTCTCCTGGAAAAGCTTAATAAAAAACTCAGTCAAATTGAGTCAGACTCAGCAACCAGTTCTCGGACGGAAAGTTTGCAGCAACAAAAGAATAAACTAGAACAAAAACAAATGGAACTATTACAAAGTTTACGGCAAGAATTACAAGCTAATGCCCGTAAGTCGCTTAAGGCCAGAGTAATACCAAAAACAAAAGTAGCCGGAAAACCCAAGAAGGGGAAAACACGAATAACTTCATTTTCCTCTGACGATGAAAGTTTAGACTCAGATGACGTATTTGGTTCAGCTGAGGCTATTCCAGATCGTTTGGAATTTTCACCACCACAATCGCGCAAAGAAATAGAACCTATATTAAGAATAGAGCAGAGTCGTTTAATATCCGCCGCTTGGGGTAGAGGACAAACTATGAGTTCTACTGAAATCGAAGGATCTCCACCTCAGTGTCGGCGTTTGGCTGAATTGGAAAGTCGTTATCATACTCAAAAACTAGATCCACAATATGCCAATGCTACAGAGCTTAGAAGAATTTCAGAACGTTCTATTTCGATACCATCTTCAGAGGACGAACCCCACATGCCAATACGCAATCGTATGGACGAGTGCACAAATGACTACCAACGCAATGAAAATATACCATCACCTATATTAGAACATAATGAATTTTTCCGCAGCAATGATGACATTTATGAAACTTGCCACGAGGAAAAGATTACAGAATCAGATATTGATTACACTCTCAAAAAGAAAACCTCTTCTCGAACAGAGATTCCAAAATCAAGAGTCAAATTAATAGAGGAAATTATTGATTCTTCTATAGTAATGAGATCAAAGGGCCATGCGCCCATTTTATTTGCTCATGCTCGTTTAAATCTGTCCGAGGGTTCAGTGTCATTACAAAGGCAGAAGGCTGCCCTTGAATCTCCAAATGCTGAACGGCGCACAAAAAGCTTAGACACCCCTGTTATATCACTTCATAGACTCCCACCTATGAATGCTTTCTCTTCTAAAGATGACACGGTAGGTTTTGAAGAAGAAGCTGAAATATTAGAAGAAAAATCACTGGCACGCGTAAAACCGCAACAAGATGACGATACAGCCGATAGTGTTCACTCATGCGCAGGTTCTATACCTACACAAACTACATACGCTTCAGTAGGTACTGATTCTATTCTTAATACTGTTAACATAGATGATGAAGAAATCGAATTGTTAAATAACCTAAAGTTCATAGAAAAGATTGCTCTACAGGGTGTAAAAATCAAAGACAAGAAGAAATCAAAAATGAAATTGAAAAGTGGAGATCACCTGATTTTAAATATTCCGAAGTACAGATTTACTGATTGGTCTCCTTACAGTTCAGCTAACAGTTCAAGAAAAACATCTCCTGGTGTTTCAAGGGCCAGTAGTATCGAAAGCACTGGTAAGGGCAAACTAAAGTTCGCCTTGGGAGAAGGTGGTATTAAAATTAAAACAAGTGTATCAAGATCACGCCCTGAATCTCGGAGAACAAGTGCAGATGATATAAAAAAAGATGGTGGAAAAGGTAAAAAAACAAGTCCTAAGGAAAGACCACGGTCTATAGAAACGCGTCGTTTAAGTAAGGATAAAAGTAAAAGTCAGGAAGAAACGGAAGCTGATATAGCCAAGAGGAAGGAGCGGCAACAAAAGCTATATGAATCAGCTATGAAGCAAACTATTACCATGTTAAGCCCTGTTAAGGATACTTTACCACCGTTCCCGGCACCGGAAGACAAAATTCTTGTAAAGACCGAAGGCGACAAAATAATTATAGAAACTGAGTTCAAAAGCAAAGCCGAAGATCATGTTTTGATAGCTAAATCTCCTCGAAAGCTTGACAATTCGCTAGTAAAATTCAGTCGCAGCTTTGACGAGGGACGGAGTCCAGATAAATTAGAGAAAGCTAGTCGTAGTTTTGAGGATAGGAATAAATCATTTGAGGAATCAGAAAAATCAGATGTGCCCGATGACATGGTCATTAAATCACCAAAGAAAATTGTAAAAAGCCAGGAAATTAAACAGAAAATAGAGGGACCTGTAGTTCATCATAAGAAAATTGATGGCAAGTCAAGCAGTTTAGAAAAAACTCAAACGGAACATCATTACTTGGCCACAGACGTAAAAGCACGAAGTTTAGATGACAAAAAACAAACTCAAACGGAAACTAAAAAACCAGAAGAGAAACCAGCAGTTCGTAGTGCCATAGGAGATCGACGCATGTTTTCGCATCAATATAATGTTCAGGAAGACATAGATATGCAGGCAGTTATATCTGAAAGGAGATCTTTGGAGATACTAAAACGATCTCTGCCTTCTGAGGACACTAGAGATAGCGATGGTACATACAGCCGCAAGCCGTCAACAGCTGATAGCTTAGATTCTTTTGTGTCTGTAGATGATTCTCATTCGCCTGCAAGCAAATCACCGGTTCCGTCCAATGAAGGAGGTTATCCCCATCGTGTACCCACAATAGAATGTGAAGAAGCTTCTATAGAAGAAGATGACAGCTCAAGACATCTTAAAGTTTCGCGGTTAGATACAAATCGTTTAAGTTTAGACCGTAGTCGCAGTGATGAAACTGGATCATGGATGACTGTAGATTGCGATGAATTCGTAGGATCAGATACTTCAGAAAATGAACCACGAACTTTAGAACCAGATCGCAATGTTTTGGAAACTCAGGCAACACTAGAAGATGCCATCCCCTTAGAATATTGTAACTGTGCAACACCTACTTCTGATTTAAATATCTTGGTGACTCCTCCTAACACTAGTCCAATGGTCGAAAAGTCGGTTATAGAAACTTTTGAAAAACAAGAAAAACGAACAGAAAATAAACGTAAACTAGAAAAACAAAGTGATAAGTCTAAAAGTTCAGATTCATGGACCAGTGGTGAAAAAGATGTAAGTCCGGCTAGAGGAGAAAAGGGCGACTGGAGTTTGTCAGTAAGTGGTGGTAAAGAGAAAAGTTCGGTGGAGGAAGAATCAAGTGTAAGTTGTTCTATAGCAAGGCCTTTAGGAATTTCTCAAGACTTTGGAGATTTAGAGGCTAAGAAATGTTTGGAACTTAAACAAAAAATGCTTAAGTTGGAAGTAGGTGCTCATGCTCAATTATCAGAAGGAAAGGTTCAATCACCTGCTAGCCCTTCATCTTCTAGAGACGTTACTCCTACAAATGATACTATCGCAGAAAATAAAATAATTGTTCGCAAATCTTCGACGCCTACACTGGAAAAACAAAGTCCTATCGACTTGGGAAATAGCACCGAATCTTACTTGAACCCAATTGAAGAAAAAATAGCTAAAATTTTACAGCGACCAGAAGATACGGAATCAAGTTCTGGAAGTTCTAAAAAACTACCTAAAATAGAGAAACCAATACGCAAACTCGCTGTAGGTAAAACAGAAGGTGAAAAAACCGCCAAATCAGGCAGCAGTTCCCAAGAATCCAAATCTAGCTTCGATTCAAAGGGATCCCTAAGCGTAGAATCCCGAGGGTCCTTTGAAACTGAAAGCAGTTCTGGTTCAATGGGGGCAGCGCAAAGACGGGGTGAGCTTCAAATAAAAGAACAACAATCAACATGGAAACCATTTACGATTGAAAGCAGCAATAGTTCTAGTACTGATGATCCTTGGCATCACGTGGAAACAGATGGCTATGAACGTTATGATGCAAATAATCCTCTTCGTGATTCTTCGGACAGTGAATTCAAGGAAGTATCACCGGATGATCAAAAGGAAAGTGATACTAGTTTTCAAGATGAGCTTAATGATTTTCCTACAACTTTTGGATATCCAGCTATGACAAGTACCCTAAATGGTATAGGTGTTAATCCCACTGATATTATTGGTTATAGTTCTGGATTTACATTAGGTAGAACACTCTCTAGGATCTCTGAACGTAGTACGGCTTCCGAAAAGTCCAGTATGGAAGATGATGTTAGCAAAGCTTCAACCCATTCGGTTAGTATGCGCGATGAGTCAGTAGCATCCACAGATCACCAGCCCAGCTTAAGTTCAGACTCTAGAAGTAACACAAATCTAGCCTATATATCTGATGCGGATCGTCGAACTTCAGCAGAAATGCCTGAAATACCTTGTGATTCAGCTACAGGAGATCGTTTATCCAGTATCGGCAGCTTCAACGAACCCAAATCACCCACCGTCATAACGGGTAGATTTTCCGTAACACAGGTTGATGGTGAAAGTGAAGATCGTCACACTTTAATGTGTTTGTCTAATGCTGGCAGCCAGGATTCTGAAGACTGGCCCTTACCAGAAATACCATTTGATCATGTGCCGGTTAAACCAGAGGATCCTTTGTATCAAATGCCCGATTTAGATAAGCCAGTACCTAAAACATTCTGTTGGAAGGCCAGTATGTCTTTTCAGTCGCAAGACTCTCAAGATTGGCCTTCACCTCCATCCAGTGCTATTGAAACCCCTGTTGTCGTAGAAGACATAGAAACATTTTATGCATCGGAAGCGCAAAACGCAGACCAAATAATGATTGACTCTTTTACAACTACCGACAGAACAGATGAGGATGAAGATAAACTATCCTGTGAAGATTTTCCAATTACACCACCTGATGTAGCCAAGGTACTACCTTATGAAGACACTGCTTACTTAATGTCTTCGGCCTTCGATGATAGAGATTTTGGTAGTGATGATTTGCAACATGACACACCAACTTGTTTGAGTTCTACTCTTAGTGCAGCATCTTGTTTATCTAATTCTTTTAACGTCACCTGCTCATCATCCCCAAAGTCCCAACAGATCAGCCCACTACGAAAAGACTCGAGTCCGGAATCGGTAGTAATGTCACAACCTACAAGATCTCCAGCTGCCATAAGTCCTATATCAGAAGATGAATTATTTTCAAGTGACGATGTTTTTATGCCCGGCACTATAAGAGTTCAGTTCTCGCCAGATGAAACTAGAACTAATGATTATATACGAAAACTTTCTCGCGGTTCCAATAACTCGGATACATCCATTGATGATATACTTTCAGCGTCGGGAGGCACTTATATGGAAGACCAAACAACAGTGAGACGAAATTATGAACCTCGTCTCAGCACTGGAAGCTGTAAAAAGTGTAGTCATTCAAGCCACTCCGAAGAAGAAACTAGTTCTATTGGGACAGATTTAGATGGGACGGTACGCATGGGTCTTCAACAAAAGAAATGCACTCATAGTTCTCATTCTGAGGACACTTCTATAGGGCTGAGCATATCTGAATGGTCCACCGGAACAAATACGGTAAGGCAATATGCCAATCTTTCTGGATCGGATAGTTTATCAGCAGTATCCACTCATTCTTGCGCTAAATCCGAGAAATCAAATCATACTAAATCAAGCATGAGTTCCATTAACAAATCTGCGGAAAGCCTAAATGAACAAAGTAATAGCTTTTCCAACAAATTTTCGGGAGATAATGGTTCATCGGATGGTTTACGTTATGATATTCTATCAAACTCCGAAACAGATAAAATGTCGGAAACAACATCTGCCACGAAAAGTGATGATACCACTTTAACATTAACTGAAATGGCTCACACTATAACTGAGTGGTCAACATCTAGCAGTCGTACTCTAGTGGGAGTAGCGCAAGGGGAAAATCCACCAGGTTCTGATACAAGAGGTAATCGTAGAGGTAGTTTTATAGATTATCAACCTTTAAAACAACCAAAAGTAGGTAGTATAAAATCTCCATCAGAAGAAAAGCGCGGATCTTTACCCCAAGTTCATCGCAGAGGTGGAAGTAATGGCAACCAAAGAACTAACGTAGAAGATTTTGCTCAGAGAACATCGCCACCTAAGATGAATGATCAGGCTAGACCAGGAATGCCGGTAAGAATAACGGGTAAGGATGATATAGCTGAAACAAGTACAGCCCGCAAACGTAGATCTCTAGAAATGATGTCAAAACTATATCAAAGCCAAGAAATATGTTCAGAAAGTGAATCATTTGTCGAACGTCTCTATGCTCCTAGTGAAAAGCTAACGGAACGCTACCAAAGTCAAGAATTTGTACCGTTGCACCAATCGCAGCTTCAAACAGGTCAAAGCCAAACAAAACCAACCAAAGGTAAAGCCCCTCAACCTCCCGTAAAACCCAAAGCTCCCCAACCCCCAACCAAACCCAAAATGAAAGTTACCCAACCCCTAATGCAAGCCCTACTTAAACACATGAAAGCTCCTGGAGTAGCAGAAGCTGCTGCTGCAAAAGCTGCAGAAGAAGAGGAAAGCTTAAAACAAGAACAAGTTAAACCCAAACAACCCCCACCTATCCCTGCAGTGCCACCCATTACATCTCCTAGTGATTTACCCCAAACAATAGGTCCTCCCGGAGATAAACCCTTAGCGAAACATCATAGCTATGATGACAAAACCATGTCGAAATCTCAAATACGTGAATATAAAACAAATAAATTAAGACAATCGAATTCATTTCATGAACACATGCTTTCACAATCACAACAATCATCATTAGAATCAATGCCGGCCCGTATAGACGAGGAATCGTCTTCGGTGGGTGGGGGCACCAGTGGTGCATCTTCCGCTACAACAACGACAACTAATGTAAACAGCGAAAATACAACGAGTACCGAAAATTCATCACCAATGCTGCCAGCAAGGGCTGAAAAATTAATTAAATGTTCTCCCTACTACTCGAGTAGCTTAAGTTCCGAATCGCCACCCAATCAGTTGATACAAAAACCACCTCGTAAGAGTTCTATTACACGCACACCCGTAGTCAAAAGTCCACCTAGTGGTAATGATACCGACAGTTCGTTAGATGTACGTGCTCAAGATCCAAAACTGCGAACGCGTGGTTATCGCAAAAAACGTCAGATTACTGCCAAACGTATTCGTTCCTCCGATCGTACTTTAGTAGAGCAGGAAAGTTCAGAATGTTCGGAAGGTTATATGCCAGAAATGGATTCTGGAGGTTCTGACCCTTCCTACCGACATGAATACTACGAATTCGATGAGGAATTGGAGGAGCACGAACAGGAGACCGATGAATATGACGAATATCCTCAATATTCGGGTGTAGCCTTTTCATCTACATCTTCAGCATTTGAAAGCTTAGACATGACTGATAATGTAGATGAAATGGGCTTTCCACGCTACGATCGTTTAGGGCACATTACAAATCCCATGTTTCAATCGATGCAACAACAGCAAATACGCACAATGTCTGCCAGTAAACCCCAACCAGCAAACCATCCTATGCCTCCCTCTTCGGGACAACCCATTAAACCAGCACGCACCAAAAAGCGTCAATTGAAACGCGAAGATTCCATAATTGGCACACATCAGTCTTCATCACAATATCACGGTAGATCCTATTGTAATCCCGAAGAGAGTGAAGTAGAATCAAAATCTGGTCTCTCCGATGACATGGCCAATAGTAGTGAAGATAGTAGTAGTTTTTATCATACCACCGGTACCATTAAACGTAATGGTGGCATTAGAGCTGTTGCAGTAGGCAGTAGTGGAGCTGTAGGTTGCAGTACTCAGCGAATTACTCAATCTGCTTCTGGTGATTTAGAATTACCCTATCCAGACTTTCTTTCCGATTACGAAACCGAACCCATTGAATATGAACGTTTTGCTTGTGGTCTAGACATACGCGTAGATCCACCACCAAAATTTCACGATTCGGATGATTTAAGTGATCAGTAGACGCAGAAACATAATGAATAGAATTTTAAATTTTTAGACCTATAACTATGCAGTTAACCAGTTTTAGATTCAAGATATATAGATTCACAAGTTTTTTGACTAGAATTAATTACTATACCATGATACTCATTCTATAAAACAAATATAGTAGTCAGATGTGGCAAGACAAGATATTAATAAAGAAGTCTCCATAGAAGATTTTTTTAAACTAATTAAGAATTATTGACTATAGGAAATTGTGTCAGTTTTTCTATTTAAAAAGCTTACAGGTTGTATTCCAAACATCAAGAAGCTAATGGTAATTCGAGTAGTTGATTAGGATGACAATTTTCCACAATTATATGAGAAGTCTAGACCAACTGCAGCTCTCACTTTCCCAAATCTCTTTGTATTATGTAGTATTTAGAGCAAAGACGGATCTTTTAAACCAATAGTAAGACTTTAAATCCCAATTACTGAATAGATATACATTTAGTCATACTTTTTAGATATTTAGAATTCTTTCCAAAATTGAGTCTTGTCTTGAAAAACCTTTTTAGAATCCTTTTATCTTCCGAAACTAAACTTCTTAGTTGCTTCATTCGAAATCCCTTCTAAAAGTTTAATTTATTAAGACTGATTTTATTTCCAGTAACAGAATCTATTTTTTCCAAACGTTACTTTTATGGAAAAAACGGAGTTTTTAAACTAAAATTAATTATTGTTAAAATAATGAATAAAAATAAAAAAGATAAAGAAAAATCAAAATCAAAAAAACAAAATAAATAAAAAACTTACGAAAATGTTTTTAAAATTTCATTTGCAATAATACCCTATTACAAAAAAAAAACATACACTCAAAGAAAAACTTATATTATCAACATATAACAAGTACACAACCAATTTTAAAGTAGAAGTTGTCTGTGTAGGTTTGAAATTCAAAATAACTATAACTAAAGAAATTACATATATTAGGTTGAGTTATTTGTTTTAAATAAATAACAACATAAAAATTATTCAATACTTATAACATGCACTGTTTATTCATCGAATAATAAAAAATAAAAAAATAATTAAAAAGTTGTAACAATTAAAAACATTACCAAAAGATTTATTAAAATAAAATAGGAAAATGAGTTTAAAAAAATCCATTTTTCCAACCCTGACAAATAACCAGAAATATTTTAAAGTTAATAAAACTATAAAATTACCTTAACAGTATTAAATTTAAGTTTGATTGCGTATTAATACATTCAATAAATTCACTATTTATCATGTATAAATCAAATATTTAAAACTTAATTTAATTATAATTAGAAATCAAAATAATACATTAGGTGAAGTATAATTTCTTGAAATTAAATTATTAATATTGAATATTTATTTATTTGAATACACTATGTACACGCATCTTATGTATAAAGATCAGTTTCTTTTCTCTCAGTGTTGTTTAGCACATATGTAAGTGCTGAAATCCTTATAAATTAAAGCCTAATTTTAGGCGAAAACAAATATTATAAGATAAACTTGTATGACATTGTTAAGAAGAGTATGAAAGAAATCATAAATCAAAAGAACATTTTAAATTAATTATACTTATATTTAAATTTAAGATAATTTAAAAAAATACCTAGAAATTGGCTGACCAAACAATTGACATTATAAAGTTAGTATAACATTTGATATTATATTTATTTTCGAAATAAATTCAAAGGTTTACCAATTCATAAATTAAAATTGTTCCAAACAACTTAAACCAGGTCAATACAAATTGTTAATTCAAAACCGGGAGTTACATGGGTTTAGTCTAAGGATCTTTGTAAGCATATATAAGTTAAGAGGTTAATTCAAAAACGGGAGTTACATGGGTTTAATCTAAGGATCTTTGTAAGCAACGGTTAAACCGATAACACTTTATAGCCTTTGTCCACTGGTCATACAGAAATCGAATAAGTAGTTTCCCTATTATGTAAGTCGTCGACGACAATAAGTCACAGCGACTGCATAATAATGGTATTATAGAAGTCGCCGTTGACAGCAAGAGTTACTTGGTCTTAAAGTTGCCGTTGTGTTAAATGGTGTTGTATTTGTCGTCACATTTTTTGACAGCGACTCAAACGATTTATATTTGTTAGCGCAAAGGCGTAAAAATTTTTTTCAAAATGCTAAATAATTAAAAAAATTAAAAGGAAAAAACTTAAAATAAAACAAATTTAACAAAAGGATGTCTGTCATTGAGGCACAACTACTAGCAATTCTAAACAAGACTGTGAAGAAATAACAGCAACATTGAATTAAATACAAAGGAGTTGAGGGTGCTGTAGCTCAAGTGGTTCAATACTTAGCCGTGTCAACATCAATTTTTCTGATATGTATTAATTCTCTTTATAATAACACATATCACAGAGCCCTCCCACGCCGGTATTACCACATAGCACTAAATCGCTGGCGAAGTAAGATAATTATGTATAAATTGGCTATGCTAGATTCAAACTAATACGCCTACATAACACCAGAGACGCTGCAACACTGTTCTAAAAATAATCATAACGTGAAATTGCAGTGTTGCCATTAGCGAAGCTTTACTATCACACTAGCCATATGTCTTATCTAATCCTATCCCTTTCCAAAGGAAGTAACACAGGCATTAATTGCTTGAGTGTTGCTTCTCTTAAAAAAAAAGTTGCTGCAGAACAAGGCAGAATGCAACAGCAGGTAGAAACAACCAATCGGCTGCTGCTAATTTAATACAATTTCAAAAACAGCTGAATCCTGAGGTGAAGTACAAGCAATTCAATCAGTTGATGAAAGCAACATATTGTTACAAAAAACGAAGAGCCATGCGAAATGGAAGCTTTTCATGAAATAAGTATCTAAAACAATGCTACTTGCTACCCGGCAAATTTAAAGATGACTGACACATAACTTTTCTTTGAAGCCTAAGATTTTGCTTATTCACTTCACTATACGACTTAAAACATAGTAAAATTTAATTTAAAATAAAGATGTGGTAAAAATTATGTAGAAATGAATTTATAGTTAACGTGTCATCGGCAACTCAACTCTCTAACTGACTAACCTAAACAAGATCGTAAGGCGTAACGATGCACATAGGGGTATTTTGCCAAACTAGCCGGACATTACTTTTTTTTAGCTTATATTGGCTCTAAAAATGTACTGAGTGCCCCTAGGTTAATACAACTTTGCAGAAAAATCTGCTATGGTCATAGGCTATCAAAGCTAGAAAATAGGAAAAATCGGACCAAGAAGAAAAAAGTTCCCCTTGGAAGAACTAATCCTACCTCTGATAAATGCAAGTTTTTTTTTAATTTTCCCGTCATTTTGTTTAGCAATTACAATTTTTAAGGTCAAAGAATGTTCAAAAACTTAAAGTTGGACTCAAGAGATTCTTAAATGCCATTTTTAGCCTCACCCCTTTTGTGGGCGCATAAATAAAATATTATTTGAAAAAATAATGCAATTATTCAAAGAAATAGATATTATACTTCTTAAAACCATAAAAATTTATTTTTATGGATAGGAGGAGGTATTCCGCCAATCCCACCCCCAAAAAGTCCCTATGAAAAAAAAATTTTATATTTTTTATATTTTTTTTTTTTTTTTTTTTTTGCCAATTTCCTAAAAATATTCATTTTTAAGCTTTCCAATGCCCGACTCCCAAGAATATTATTAAAAAAAATATTTTTGTAATTTGTTACTTTATATTTTCTAAATAAAAATTGCGATTTCTCTTTAACGGTATTAGCATTAGATTCCTGTACTATTTGGAATAACTACAATCTTGTATATACTTTTTCCATTTTACTCTCGAAGCTTCAAAATAAGAAAAAACAGAAAAAGGTGTAATTTTTAAAAAATCGCCAAAAAAAAAAATGGCGCAAATATGGGCAACGTTTTTTTTTTTACGGCATAAAAGTAGAGATCGCAAATTTTATAGTGATATATAACACTTTTAGGATTGCGATGGAGATCACTCTTAAAAAGCTTTTCACTTTTTTTTGTCAAAAAATTTTACGAAAAAAAAAAACCTTTTTTAATTTTGAACGAAATTTATTATCATTAAAATTTAAAAAAAAAATTCTAAAAACTAACATAAGTAGCTACTAATAAACCCTTTCACAGAAAAAAAAATCAATACAAAATCTTTATTGGTTTAGCCACCAAAAAATATATTGCCAACCTCTCAAAATCGTTTAAAGTCAATAAAAACGTATGCGATTTATTCAACTTTCCTGATTTTAACAGAGTCCCAAAACGACAAATCTCAAGCAAAAGCCTAAAAAATTCACAATACGATGCAGAATTTTGTTGTCTGTCGAGCTGCGTACTTAAAATTTTACATTTCCCAAAATTAATTTTTTGCCTAATGTCCGGCTAGATTGGCAAAATACCCCTCTGTGCGGCGTCTAGCGCCTAGCTTTGAATAAACAGTAATGTTAACATATTTTGTTTAGTAAAATCGAATAAATGAAGCCGCAAAATAAAGATAAAATCGCTAGATAAAGCAGAAAATAGCTAAAATGGCACCACTCTTACACAAAAAAAAACAACATTTTGTTTGCACCCAACTTGACTGTCAAAATTGGATTTTAAATTGCCAATTGCGTTGACGCCGCTATTTAGGTTTGCTTTATACATTTTGTATGGACATGAGAATTTTTGACAGTTATTTTACGCCTTACGATCTTGTTTAGGTTAAGCATTTAGCTAGCATCAATTAAACATCGAGGCAGTGGTAACGTCGCCATAATATGACAGTAACTATAAAGTCGTCGTCGTCTTACGTAATATAGGTGAATTTATTTTCATTAACTTTTCTATGTTGTGACTCTAAGTTGGTGTATTCTAAGTACTCAATATTGCTAAAGGAATATTTTTTTTTACAAATTAGGAGATTAATTAGTTTATTTCTAAATTAAATCTTTAAAAAAATATTCCTTTTATAATTAATCACCTAATTTGTAAAAAATATTCCTTGAACTCTATGGAGTGGTTACAATATATGTAAAAGAGGCTACTATAAATAATTCATTTGAGTGTTCGACAAATAAATATGAAGTTAAATGATCTTTAGATCTGAAAACGAGAGCCATCTATCGGATGCAGTGTGTCAGGTCTGTGACCAAGCGTTCATAAAAAGAAAATTTATTGTAATCGGTTGGGCTGTTGTGGATATTAATATGTACGAACACAATAGAGGTGTAGTTAGCCGATCGTAATCCAATGGAATGTAACACATGAAAATTGTTGTCATTCGAGATTCTCTTGCACTCTTTTCGCTTTTGTGTTTTTTCAATGATTTCGACAGTGATGTAAACCAATCTAATAAAAATAGATTAGCTTACATTTTAAGGTGTCATTGAAAGACAAAGCATAAAGGAAAGCAAGAGCCTCAAAAACTAAACTTTCTATGTTTAACGGTCGGCTAACTAGGCCTTAACGCTTACTATTTTATGTCTCTTTTTTCTCCCCTATGTGAGTGTTGAAAATAATCTAGATAAGGATCTAGGTCAATATTTCAAATATTATTAAAATCGCTTGAGTGATATATATTTCCAGTTTTTCATCTCCAAATATTCATGCAAAATAGGGTGATTTTTCTCAAGACCCTCTAAACGCGTGGAAAGATTTTTCATATCCAAATTATTCATGTAAAATATAATGTAGCGCTCGGTAGAGATGCCCACAGCCACCGATGCCGTCAAAAACAAAAACAAACTAAAAGGTGAAGGTTGCTTAAAAATCGTCCAGTAATAGATAAAAGTTATCGGAAGCTGTTTGAATGAACAATTGCTTCTGTTTTCTTGACAATGACAACTTTATAGAAAATAAAATTGCTCCCAAGTTGTTTACAATTTAGTCTTATTATTGAGGGCTTAATTCTTAATTTATTGATTGTTTATTAAACATGTTTATGAATTATTTCATAAAATATTTTAAAAAAAAATTTTTTGGTAAAATTTATAGTTTTTATTGCTCTCAGCAGTCATTTCAAACCTTAGTCCAACATTTGCTTGTGAGATCAGCAACTTTTATTGCATTAAAATTCTAAAAAATATTTCAAATTGAATTCTAAACCTTAATGAACTTATTTGAAAAAACGGAATAAAAAAAAGTTAAATTTCCCTTTAAATCAAGATGGCAAAACGACAAATTTATTCAAAAAAAATTTAATTAAAATATTCTTTGCAATCAAAACCATTTACTTACATCTATAAAAAAATAAAATTAACTTTATCTATTTGTACTTAAGTTTAGTTAATAATTAAGTGAAACTTGAAAAATATAAAAATGCATTTAGAGTTTGATTTCGAAATATTAAAACTCTTCGTCAAATGAAAAAAATATATATGTATATTAAATTATAAAAACAATACTCAATACAAGGTGCATTTAACTAGGTGAAATTATTTCAAATATTTTTTTTATATCTTGTTTCTATTTGTTTTTTTCTTATATTTTACTCTAAACTAATACCGATATTTTATATCGTTATATCACGATTATAAATATCGACAATATAAAAACGACCGTTTTTTTTACAAAGTATCAAATAATAATGCCTGACATATTTAACAGCTTTGCTAGATGTTCCGCTTCTGATCATATGTGACCTCGCAAATAGAAAGGGACGTAACAGTAAAAAATAAATTTTACAGGACAGCCGTTTAATATTTCCCCTTTTTCAATGGTTTTTATAAGTGACAATGCTGTTAACATACCTTTTATAATTTCGAAATTACCGATTGAAATTTTTTTTTCCGGTAGTCATATTACACACTGAGAAACTAATCGATTTCAGAAACACTTCAGCGGAGCATGGGACCACTTACATTCGATTTTACGCAAAATTTTAACTTAATTAAACAAATTTATTAACCTTTTAAAACGGTTTATGGCCCTATGCTTTGTTTCATTTCATTGAAATACTTCAATGATTTCAAAAAAATTTATGATTTTTTTCTGTACTCGACTTACGGATCCGGCACTACTCCATTTCGATTCTCCACTAAATTTTAAACCAATTTAAAAAAAAAATAAGGAAATGTTGACCAAATATTTTCCCTTTTTCTATGTGCGTGGTCATACATTTAGAATGATTGAAATTAGCGATGCATCATTATGCCTTTTTATCGATATGATACCGAATCATCAACAAATTAAAGCAAAACTTGAATTATTTGTTATAATAAAAAACTACAGGCTAAGAGATTATTAAATATTAATACTAATGAGACTTTTGTTTAAAAAGAAATGTTAGTCAATATTAAGCGGGCTACTTCCATGAAGCGGGCTACTATCTACTCCAGTATAACCAGAACCAGCTTGGACTTTTCTCAAACCCTATCAAGCTAGTCAGGGTCTAATCTCGAAGGCAGTCCAGGTCTTGAAGAAATCATTTGCCCGCCCATACAATTCAGCCTGCGAGCCTGCGAGCCTGCGTTCTTGAGAGTCTAACTGTAGCAAAGTATGTGTTAAAAGTAAAAGTATTCTTAAATTTGTCGGAGAGAGAAAAAATTCTTAAACGACTTTTTAAAACTACAGTGGAAAATAGTCTCTTCGAAAACTAAAGTGCTGCTGAGCATTTCTTTTTTTAGCTTTGATATAAGACGGCAGTGTATCAGAAACGAAGTCTTAGTCAAGGATCTGAGTCTCTAGAGTAGACCTTAGCTATATCAGAAGAGAAGAAGAGATTTAAGCTGAATTCACCAATTTGTTTTTGTGGGGACAATATTTTTTATATGTAGTTTGACATTTCTCTCGTAGAGTGAGAAAAGTGATTTTATCCAGACAACTCTCACCTTGAATTGGAACTGAGTTGCCACTAAAAAAAAATTCTTCAGAAAGAGCTGAATTGAGTTGCCAGAAACACTATTTGATTTAAATAGCCTGCAAATTGGTATTTTTTGTTTACTCTTTTAAATTAAATAAAAAATAATATTATGAAAATGGAGTTTGATGAATCAATTGCCCTAAAGATTTATATGGAAATGCAAAAAATCCGTGTTTTAATAATCAAAATATTAAAATAATAAAAATTATGTTATTTCACAACAAGAAAACGCCAATTTATAACCAGTAGCTGCTTTGTTGCCACTTTGTAAAATTAAAATGACTTGTTTGCTTATGTACTTCATATGACAGCTTTGTTTGTCCGGACAAATTTTTCGAAATAAGTGAATCGTGCTACACAAAACTCACAGTTGTTTTAATTACATCTCTAAAAAGTTATATAATTTGAGCACAGAGAAACTTAAAGCCGGAATTATTGATGGTCCAGAAATAACAAGGTTGATAAAGGATGACAACTTTAATAGTTTCATAACTGATATCGAAAAAAATGCCTGGAATGAATGAAAACTATGCGAAGCATATTGAACTGATGCACAGTGGTTTGAAAACGATTTATTTTGGACTCATGAACCATCTTAATGAAATTTCACAGAGGCAAAGAAGAGGTGTTTCTGACTCGAGCTGCAAACGGTCGGCCAACCAGGGTAAAGGGAGTTTCTGGATAAGCCTCCAAAGTTGCGTACCTCGGATATATTATATTTTGGAAATGTCATATTATATCTCAAAAACTAAAGCTAATACAAACAATCTGACTTGAGATCTTAAAATAGCACCACGATGAAGTATAATATTAGTTATCATATTTCATGCAACAAAAATGCTGTTCCCTTGTGTAATCTTTGTACAAATACTTAAAAGTCCAATCAATATTCGCAATCTTGTCTTACAACCTCTGGCAACGATAGCTTTTTTCGAGGTACCTAATTACTTAATTGTTTTAAAGCCCAAATATTCTTAAAGGATAAAGAATAGCAAAATATTTCATTGAATGTTGAGGAAAAACAATTAAAATTAAATTTATTTTTTGTTTTGTCCGGGGCGAATATTTTGAAAATCTCACAAATTTTGCACATTTTTAGAAATTTGTTGTGCTATTCTTTAATAATGAAACTGACAACCCTAATTGTGGATTTATGTAGAGTAGTGTTCTTTAAATCCGCAAAAAAACACAAATGTGAAAATAAGGTCAATATTTTTCCTATGCAAAAATTTCCGTCGTTAAAAGTTCAGCAATCAAAATGAGAACCATGTTCATGCACGGTCCAATACCTATCGCTATAATTGTCTTGCAACAAGCAAAAACTAGGCTTTTTAATGGCCGAAATTATCGAAAGGATTTTAGTCTTAGTTTTACTTTCATGTTTTTGTGCGGATCTGTCTCCATTTTTCCAAGCTTTTTTTATTTACATCTTTTAAGTTAAAGCTTACTTTATATACGAACTTTTTTATCCTGTTAATGACACTTACTTGAACTTTATCAAGCCAAATCCTTTTACCACATGATGGCAATGCGAATTCTTTAATTTGCTCCGATGCACAAAATGTCCAACTTCATAAATAAAAAATCACCCCTATCGCAAATAATTAGTCCCTTGAAAAATCTCTCAAATTTTCTATAGTGACTGATTCCAATAACTAAATTACTTGTATTTTACAGAAAAAATCATTTACGATAGAAAATTTGAGAGTTTTTTCATGGGAATAATTATTTGCGTTAGGGGTGAATATAAATTTTTGGGCATCAACACAAATTAAAAAGTTCACCATTGCCACCACCTGGTAAATGAATTTACCTTGGCCTTTATTGAGTATTGTAACTATTGTAGTTAGGATTTAGTGCCAATTTTTCGATCATATACAATCCCAAGAGAAGAAGAAAAAAACAAATAAAAAAATTTACCTTATATAAATGTTACAAAAAAATTAAAAAAAAAATAAATAAAAGATTAAGTGGCAAAAATAATAATTTTTAATAAATTACCAATTTTAAATAATTTTAGTAATAATAAAAAAAAATGGTAATACAAAAACCGTGTACCTTTTTCCTGTTACAAAACGAAAAGAAAAAAGAAACCGAAGTGTCAAACAAAAAATGTGGAATTATTATTAAAATTTTAAAACTAAATAATATTATTTTAATATTTTTTTTTGTCATTTAAATCAAAATACTAAGCAAGAATTATTAGCGGGATTTTAACCCTATTTTTTAATTCTGTTGTCGTACCGAAGGTATGAAGACCTTCATCAATGGCTGTTTTTTTTTTTTGGTACGACTGGCGAGCGCTTTCGATGTGAGGATATCATTATTAAGCCACGTTTTAGGTGTAATGAAGAGTTAGCGTTTTAGTATAAATATAATAGTAGGTTCAGGTAATTTGTTCATCAGAGTAGTGAAACGTCGTTCAATCTGTCAAAAATGGCATATGAGCTCAAAAACTATGATAGTGCGTAAATGTGTGCGTGTATGTGTGTAACAGACTTTTTGACAAGTCTGTATGATTTGATAATCTTTTGAAAAAATTCATATAATATTTTTCTCCACACAGAAAAAATTTGTTTCACAAATTAAAGATTTTAATGAGTTTTAATTTATGTTATTATTTTTTTAATTGATACAAATATATATTTGTTTAAAACAGAACAAAGAAATCCTAATTAATCAAATAATTGAATCAATTAATTATTTAATTACATTTTAATCTGAAACCAATTAAGACTTTTAACTCATAAAAAAATTTTTTTTCTGTGCATGCTATCACAATTCCAAAATCTTTTTTGTGTAATAGTGTGGCACCTACAACGCCATTTTGAAACGTTTTTGAGAGTAGGAAAGGATTCTATCATATTTTTTCTGTTTGAATCGTACAATTGTGGAGTGAATTGAATCTGGCCTTAAGTCTGTATACTCCGCTGGTGCTAAATACGTCAGTTGTTTCTATAAATGTCTTCAGATTATTAGATTTTTAAATTTTTGAGATATTACACTACTGTTGAACAAAGGCAATATATCAAATAATTTTTAAAAACTCTATTCTCTGCTAGTAACAAAATTTAAGGAAAATTAAAACAATTAAAACAAAATTTAATAATAAAGATTGTAACAAAATAATCTGTTATTTTTTGTTCCATACCATACATGGGAGTAATGCATTAAATTAATATTATATTACCATTACTTTGTAAATGGCTAGCTATTGCCGATTCACTTTGCTACACCCATCCTCAAAAAATACAATAAACACTTGGATATAAAAGTATGGCGAAGATTTTTTTAAGTACAAAATTTAAAATCTTTTCCTATTTTAGTTCCCTACTTTCAAAACAATTGCAAAGTTTTGGTTGCAAAGTTCTGGTTCTGGTCATTCTAGAAAGTCATTTATTTCTTATTTTTCACAGAACCTGTCTTTAACCGAGATTTAGAAACAACTGCTTTATCATTTGCATTGCACACTCTCTCACTTTTTACGAGAGGGTCGACACCCATTATAGTTTCTAAGCTATATAATGATAAAAATTTACTTTGTATAGAAGTTACCAAAGCTTGTCTTTCAATCAAGGCAATTTTTTTGTTTCTTAATGTACATTAATAAGGGAGATTCTGGTACAAAGTTTCAATATTCTACCTGTTATAGTTCTCTAAATACAAAGAGAACAATTGTTCTCTTTGTGTTACAGTTACCACGAGTTGCCATTGTTTCAATCCACTCTGTGTTTTCTAGGCAATATACACTGTTATGACGGTTACTGGTTCAAAATTTATATAATCTAACTATTATTGTTTTCTAGGTACACGATAATAATTTTTCACACTGTATCGGAGGTACCACGCCCACTATTTAAATCCAGTCTATGTTTCGCTACACTATATGTAATAATATGAGGGTTACTGGTGCCAAATTTTAAGAATCTACCTATTATAGTTATCTAGGTACCAGAGATTAATTTAGTGTACACATTTTATCCTCTATACACACAAAGCTATACAATGAACATCGAAAAAAAATACATTGAAAAATGTATGCATGACTCACTTTATACACAAATAACTCTTGAGTGTCCACTGCTGTGCATTATATCTAAATGTGTACATTGAATACATTAAAAGCATCGAATTATGCACATTCGTGGTGAAGATACCATTGAATTTGTTTTGTAACTTCATAAGATTAATGTGTGTGTGTGCTGTAAAAGCAAATACTGAAAATATTATAAATACCCAATATCACTTTTAGCAAATACTGGAAATATTATAAATACCCAATATCATTTTTATGTCTCTAGTTCAAAAGTTACAAAAATCACTAATATGGCAACTCCCACCCATGTGTTTGCTTGCTAAAGCATATACACAAGATGTACACAAGTACAGTCATAGCCACACATTAATATCAGATGTTAATGCCGAAAGAAAGGCAATGTCTTCAATGTATGGAAGGTGTACAGTGTTTTCAAGGTGTACATTAAAATTTGTTGTACATTTCTACGATCTCTGCTAGGTACATGTTAATAAGTTTTCACTTTGTATGGGAAGTACCCCACCCACTATTTTGATCCAGCCAGTTTTTACTGAACTTATGCACATTAATAAATGATAAGTATTAACTTTGTATGGGAAGTACCACGACTATTTGAAATATCAAAAAAATATTCTATTTCACCCACAGCGTATCTGGTAATAAACTGTAGATAGCTAAAGCTTTCCGACAAACAAACACATTTTGTGCTTTATATATGTACTAGCTATGCCCGCCACTTCGTCAGCGTCCTTGCAATGTTTTGTTCCATTTTGCTTTGAAAACAATCCACACCAAAGACACTTACTTTTTTAGTGCTTCAGTTATGTATTTACTTTATATAAAGGTTCTCATCCCTACTAAAATAAGTAAGTACATAAACCATAACTGAAACACTAACCGATATGCATACTTTAAGCATATCGATTAGTGCTTCAGTTATGGTTTATGTATTCACTTTATCTAAAGGGTCTCATCCTTACTAAAATAACTGCGTACCTTCACTGCCTTTTCTCCACTTTATCTTGGAAAAAAAATTTTGCGGAAAAATATATCCTATATTAGAATCAGGATACTAAGGTACCTCCTCACAAAATTTTATTAAAATTTAGCCAGTAGTTTTTACGTGATGCGAGCACAAAGAGAAAGACAGACAGGAAATGAGTTACTGTTCTATTATATGTATAGATGTATAATATAGTTTTGCATAGGTGTCATGTACAATCTTACTGCATTTGTATTTGGTGCAATTTTAGTGAAAAAAGTACAATTTTAGAAGAGTTTCATTTTCAATTTTAGTGAAAAAAGTACAATTTTAGAAGAGTTTCATTAATTTCCAGATCTTTAACTATATTATTCATTTTACCACATTTAAAATCCCCTTAATAATTCCTTTGTCCCTTTTTTAAGAGAAATGCATAAATTGTGTTAAAAATCAAAAATTTTGCCAAAACCAAGAATTCAAAAATGGTGTCAGTAATTTTTTTTTTTCTTTTATTAAAATCTAAGTGTTCAGTAAAAAAAATTATTAAGTAGAAATAAAACAATACATTTTTATTTTGAATTTAATTAAGATGTTAAAATTAAGCTAAACAAAAAAAAAAACAACAAAATTATTAATTACAGTGCCAAGCAAAACTTGTTTGACATTAATTTTGAAAAAACTTCGATATTCTAAAAAAGTATGTTAAAACTTTATAAAAAACTCGAGAAAAAATATAACAAATAGTTATTAACAATAAAATCATTTAACAAATCAATATTACAACACTATTAAATTTAAAACAAAAAAATAAACGAAAAAAAAATTTAATCAAATCTCCTTTATTAATCTCAACAACAACAACAAAAAAAACTACTAAACAATAAAATCACATAACAAACATCTTTGAAAATGAAAAATAAAAAAAATAAAAATTAATCATTAAACAAAAATCAAACTGGTGTTTTATTTAATACTAACAGTGTCCGCCGCGATGTCGTCAGCGTGCTGACAATATTTTTTGTTTGAATTTACCTTTGGTTTCAAGGCAATCCAAATTTGAAGACTCTTATTACTTTTATTAAATAAACTATATAAATGTGCTCTGGTTAATTACTCAGCATATTGCAACATAGGCTTTATACAAAAAATATATTATTGTAGTGATCTGTAGAGTCTAAAATTTCCTGCTACAACAATTGAAAGGTATTTAAATCGATCAAATTATGTACATTCGGGTCTCTGTTTTCTCTTGGAAAAAATATCCTATGGTGCCTATTATCAGCAACTTTCGATCTTCGACTGTAGTCGAAAGAGCTGATCGAACGAATTTTCATTTGGATTCACTCAATTGGATTATTCACAATAGTACATGTTTATCAGCGGGAACTATAAATAAATATTCACCCCTATCACAAATATTTATTCCCATGAAAAATCTCCCAAAATGACTATCGTGAATGATTTCTACCGAAAAATACAAGTAAATTGTTATTGGAATCATTCACGGTAGAAAAACTTGTGAGTTTTTTCATGGGAATAATTATTCGTGATTGGGGTGATTGTTTTTCTAATTTGTTCCATTACAGAAACGAGCTTTTGCTATTGTTGTTTTGTACTTACAACCTTAGAGCTGCATGAAATTAAAATAATTTATGTATAAAAAAAAAAATTCACAAATACTTACATTTTCAATAAGTTTTGCAAACTGACACAAACCATCGAAAGCAACTCAAAATACGAATTTGACATTCGATTTTCGATGTTCGTTAGCCAGGGAATGGTCGAAAAGGGACCCATTTAGTAGTGGTCTGCTTCGTTATTCCCCCTACATTAATAGCCAGGGAATGAGTTATAATAAGGGCCTACATATATCTGAACCTAGGTACCTTAGTACGGTTCTAATATTGAATTATAATATATATGACTCGAAATGTGTCCGAACATTCCAGACGATTGCCTAACATTTCACATCATTTCAGAATTTTCCTGAAGGACTCTCGAATATTCTGGAAAATTTTATAAATTTCTAGCAGGCCGTGTCCAGCAGCAGAAACATGCCCGTCCACGTAATTTATGGTACGGATTATAGTAAAACATTTTGCTTTACCAAAAATTGTACCATCAAATAAATGTTACTGTTTTGAATATTTAATTTTTATTAGTCGAAATTATATAAATTTAATTTTTATTTGTACTATTTTTTAAATGACATAATAATTATTCAGGCTTAAGTTCTTTATTATGAAAAGATAACGAACAATTCAATACTATACATTTAATACATTTTCTGGATCACTACATCCGTCTTCACCATTTTTCGCATCTATCACTACATCCGTCTTCAGCATTTTTCGCATCTATCTACTTTGGGTGGTGTTTAGTTGTAAACATCATCTATTTAAGTGTTACCAAAGCCTCTCCCAAGCAGAAATCCTACAACCGTTTTGAAACTACCCTTTGGATTTTTGAACGCCTTGGTATTTCTTCTGCATTTTCGCCCGCTCTATCTCTTAGATGGTCCTCATGGGGCACGTTAGTTGACGCTACTAAGCCGTCTCGCTCGTTAACATATTCTATGTTGAAGAAGATTCCTCAACTACTGAAGACAAATGATCGTCATTATTCTAAAGCTTTGATTTAATAAACGTTGAAGCTCCCATGCTACCAGATGATACATCTACATATCCTCTCTGTAATTAATCAATGTGTCTTGTAATAAAATTTCCGTTTGCGTAACACCAGAAGACTTTAATGTTGCTGGCAGCCATCTTTCTTCCTTTCCAAAATTTCGGTACCAAACTTTGTCACCTACTTCAAACTATCTAGCAGTTTACGTCTTTCCGTGCTGTAAAGTTTTATTTTCTACAAAATTCTCCGGTGTTAATGTTCCTTAAAAACGTCTTAATATTTCTTCCCTTTGAAATTTTCGCTGGAATTTTTTTTGTGAATTTAAAGACGGATTAGTTCGTAGGCGCTAAACTTTTTTCCATAGTGTTCTTTGGTATTTTCTTTAAATGATATTTAATGGTTTGTACAAATCGTTCGGCCTGACCGTTTGATGAAGGACGATACGGCGCTGTGCTAATGTGTTAAATGTCATTTCCCAAAGTTAAAAACTCTTGTAACTGTTGTTTGTTGGCTAGGGTGCCTGTAATTTATTCATCCTTTGGTTCCACCCCTTGTGGATTTATGGTAAAACCCAATAATCGTAAACGTACATTTGGACTTCCTGTATACGACTCAGTGTTATTTTCGTTCGCTCCTAGATTTCTTCTGTATTACTGTCACGAATTAAAATAACATATAAATACACCACCACTCCAGGTATATCATTTAGAAGGCCCTCCATAATAAGCAACTACGAAGTCAGCCGTCACGAGAATGTTCCCTAAATAATGCAAATATTTGTAATTTCTAATAAAGCCATTACGTGTGACCTATAACTTTTAATTAAATTTCTTAGTAGCTGGGACACACGCACGGCAATGTTTAGGATGTTGATATAAGATTGTGTGATAGGTTGGACAATAAGGATAAACTAAAACAAACAAAAATATGAAAAAAATTATATTCTAGGTGGGTCAATGACAATGGCCCATTCATAGGGATACCTGTACTAATGGGCTTCAAACGAGAAATTTCTGGAGTGTCCAACGATGATCTGGAATATTTCGGAATGTTGACGAAAGTTACAGGTTATTCATGAATATTTCTGGAATATTATGTGTAGGAAGGTGTTGCTATTTAGGGTGTTTTATGCATGATCCCAGAGATAGAGCAAGATGTTGGAGAAGAATTCTTTACCAATTTTAAATATGCCGCAAGGAATTTGGTATCTTAACACAAGTTATATGAAATCACACTCAGATACATCGTTCAGCCCTTAATTTAGACATGACGGTCCCTCTGGAAAAAGAAAGCTGAACTACTTTAAAAAAAATTCGCTCTACAAAAAACAAAGTGCAATGATCACGATGAGTTGCTTTCAAATTATAGCAAAGAAAGAACAAATTAGAATAAAAAATATTTTTTCACACAAGCAACAAACAAACCAGCTAAATCAAATGCTCGAGATTGTTTGTTAATGATTTATCTTATTTAAATTATGGATAGTGAGTTAACGTCGTCTTAAGGCTATTAGTGTCGAAGAGGTGTTGGCTCAATATTGACGACAACATCGAGGCATAAAACTAAATAAAATGTTCCAGATTGTTTGTTAATGATTTATCTTATTTAAATTATCGATAGTGAGTCAACGTCATCTTAAGACTATTAGTGTCGAAGAGGTGTTGGCTCAATATTGACGACAAAATCGAGAAATAAACTAAATCAAATGTTCGAGATTGTTTTTTAATCATTTATCTTATTTAAAATATCGATATTGAGTCGACGTCGTCTTAAGGCTATTAGTGTCGAAGAGGTGTTGGCTCAATATTGACAACAACATCGAGATATAGAACTAAATCAAATGTTCGAGATTGTTAATGATTTATCTTATTTAAATTAGCGATAGTGAGTCGACGTCGTCTTAAGGCTATTAGTGTCGAAGAGGTGTTGGCTCAATATTGACGACAAAATCGAGAAATAAACCTAAAACTAGGATGGATATAAATGCCACATTTTCCAAAAAAGTCTTCAAATATCCAACCTTTTATAAACTAAAATTTGTTTAGATGATTTAATTTCCCATTAATTAATTTTAAAGAATGTGGTCATAATAGCGCACAAGGCGAATACAATTACCAGGTGTGGCAATGGTGAATTCAAGATGAATTAGTACTAGGTGATTGCAGGAGCGAATTCAAGCAATTTCGCCTCCTTTGCAGTTATCAAATTCCATATGTAAAAAAATTGTTTATAATTTTTTTTTATATGGAATTGACCAAGGCACATTCATCAGGTAGGCGAAAAAAATAAATTTTTTTACATGGATTTTGACAGTTCAATTTACAATTTTTTCCCTTTACTGGAAATTTAACTATCAAACTCCATATAAAAAAATCAATAATTTTCGCCTTAATATTTTCCCTCCGTAGTGAGGCTGAATGTGCCTTGGAATTGACTTTTCGCTTTCATACATATGATGAGCTTTTTCGCCACTACAATCACCTGTTATGGATTCGCCTTGAATGAATTCAATATTTTTCCCGTTTGATATTTCGAGCAATGGGACAAATTAATATATTCGCCATTGCCAATATTAGCCTTGATAAGGCAGTATAATATTAAATTTAATCAAACATCAATTACAGCTTTTTATATTCTTAAACCAAAGTCGGCAATAGTTATTGCTAACTTTAACCTTATATTTTAATTGAATTTAATTAAACTCGTTTTTTTCTTCCACCTAGAAGTTTATCACGGTATAAATGGCAATATGTCATTAGATAGAAGAGACTTAACTATAGGATCGGACAAATCATCGTCGCTATCACGTTCAGAAGCAGGAACCTATGATGTTATACAGGCTGAAATACAACATTCTAAAAGGCAGGAATTAACAACAGGATCTGCAATGGTAAATAGCAATGGGCTTAGCTCTGGAGCAGCCAGTTCCAGTAATCAAAATGATGCTGAAGCTAAAAAGAGGGTAATTTTTTTTTTTTTTTTTTTGTTTTTCTTAATAAATAAAAGTCATATTTTACATTGTCTCTGTTTTTAATATATACAATAGAAATGGCCTACAGAGAAATCTTACTTTTTGGCCAAAGAACTTTTAATGAGTGAACGTACCTATAAAAAAGATTTAGAAATTCTTAACAATCATTTCCGTGAAGAGCTGACACCGGAAGATGTGGAAAATTTACAACCACTTTTCGAAATGCTAGAATCTATGGGTCAACATCACAACATATTTTTAAGAGATTTAGAACATCGCATGGTATTGTGGGAAGGACGTGGTACTCATGATACTCATCGCATTGGAGATGTAATGTTAAAAAATATGTCTGCTTTGCCCATATACGATGAGTATGTGCAAGCTCATGGTGAAATTTTACAATGTCTTAATGAAATGTTCGAGACCGACAATCGTTTTCAGCAAGTCTACAAAGATTTTGAACAGCAAAAAATTTGCTATTTACCCATAGGAGAATTGCTGCTGAAACCGCTTAATCGCATGCTACACTATCAATTGATATTGGAAAGTAAGTGGAATAATTATTAATTATATTATAATTTATACTTAAGTTTATACTTAACGACTTATTATGATTGCAGGACTATGCGAATTCTACACCGAAGAACATTTAGATTATGCCGACTGCCAGGCTGTTTATCATTTACTCTCCCGCTCTGCCAAACAAATACGCAACCAACTGCCCGATTCCATGAATTTCATCCAATTGTGCGAATTACAGCGCGACATAAATGGTTTCGATAAATTGGTGCAAAGCCAGCGCAAACTGATACGACAAGGCTGTCTGCTAAAACACTCCAAACGTGGCTTGCAACAACGCATGTTTTTCCTTTTCTCTGATCTTTTACTTTATGGTTCTAAGTCACCCATCGATCAGTCGTTTCGTATATTGGGCCATGTGCCCGTTAGATCGCTGCTTACCGAAAATGGTGAACATAATTCGTTTTCCATATTTGGTGGACAATGTGCAATTACGGTTAGTGCCTGTACCACCGCCGAAAAGACACTTTGGCTGGCCGAACTGTCCAAGGCGGCAGCGGATATTAAAAGTAAACCTCATACTCAACTGACGTTGAATTTAAAAAGTTGCAGTGAGTATTTTTTACTTTTTAAAAAAATATTTGGTTAAATCGTTTGAGCAATTGTTTGAAAAAAAATATTTATTCTTTTATTTGGCTGCCAAGAAAAGGAAGATTTAATACCAAGTAAGAATAAAAGTTGCATAAATATTTTATAAATATTCCAAGGTTTCACAATAGCGAAGTTTTGTTATAATAAAGGCTGACTTCCAAAGCGTAGCAATACAAAGTTTATATACAGTTGTGCTACCGTATTTAAATCATGCACATACATATGCAAAGCTCCGAAATAATCCATCAATTTTAAAACCGATGCCGTCCGTGATTGCATGTTTACTGCGCTTCTAACACTTTTCGACGGCGTTTTGACAAAGTATTGTACTGCGGCGTTATAAAACACTATACCTTGTTTGAATACAAAGTAATTGCTCTTTTGGAAGTCAGCCAAATTTTACTAAATACTGGGGTCAGTGCGTGACGTGTTACCAACGTCACGCTGCTTTATCACGCACTTATTTTTTGACAAGTATCAGTATCTTATATTGTTTTCGACATCCAAAAATATCAACATCGCCATCAATGTGCGAAGGTGTAGGCCAGAATTCAAGTTTAAAGGGCAGTTCAATTTAGCGAAAAATCTCAAGATGTAGGATCGTGGCATGGAGAGCATAATAAAAAAAAACTACGATTGAAGTATACAGAAAGTTAAATATTTAATTTTAACACAGAAAATTAGGACCCCAACTAAAGACAGCTTGCCTAGAAAGAGCAAACTGACTTGCACGTTAATGCCAGTTTGCAAAATTTAACATTTTTAGGGCTTAGCAACATGCAAGCAAACAAAAGATCGATTTGAGTTCCTATTACGACCACATATTTGCTTAGCGAAAGTTAGACTCTACACAAGGAATGATTTATCACCACTCGTTTTCATTGAAAAGGATGTAAGTTCAAATCAACAAATCTTTCGTAAAAAGATTTTAAACGATGTTTTATGTTTTGGGTCCGTAAACATTTCGGTAGAAACCATTGGAAGTTTCACTAGACACGACTACGACCGCATTTCATAACGTCTGTGAAATCGAACGCATTATACAAAAACCCCTCAGCTTAAATTCTTCATAACAATAGTCACCGTATTCCAAACTTAAAGTTAATGTTAAAATTTTCCATGTGGTCCAATCCGAAGGCTTTAAGATTGCTTTTCACAGAGAATTAGGCCAAATATCATCGGTCCGCTGGTATTTATTTAACGTGTGATGCCTTGTAGGACAAACGATGCTATTATCCGTACTAAAGGTTGCTACATCGACCAATAATATATTTTCCTTAAAAATTGAGCAAATAACAGCATTTGTTATTAGCAATATTTCGAGTGCTGGCCGCTGATTTAAATCATTTTTTTAAGCATATTTCAAAATTTCTTTGCGGAAGGGTCATGTGCTTTTTCATATTATCGGTTGATATTTTAGTGCCCCTCTAATTCTACGAAAAGTTTATCACCACTCCTGAATAATTTATTGCCGATATTCAAAACTTATTGATCTTTCAAACAACCGATACACAACTTTAATACAATCAGGTCACAAACGTTACAATTCGTGTACAACTCCAATAGGCAGAAAAGAAAGCATAAACAATATGAACTGATCCCTCAGCTTCGGTTATATAAAATATGGATTAGGTGCCCCAGTCGACTAGTAGGTATCAGTCTGGAGGTCGTGGGTTCTATTTCCAAAAAGAGTTTCACTGCAACGAGAGAAGGTCTTCGTTAGTACCCTAGAGAATTAAGTTAGAATTTAATTGGTAATTGTATTGTGACATTAAATCAAAACTATAAATTGTTTCATAAAAAGTATGATTATGTCTTTGCGAAAATGTAAGAAACACATTTTAAATATAATATTTTTTATGAAGTGCAAATATCAATTGTTTATTTTTGCTCTTCAAACGCAATTATGTAAATGTGGACATGGACATGTAAGGAATCCTCTTGGTAAGACGATTTCTGAAACATGCTTTAACGGATACTTAGACACAGGGCAGATAAAGTTTATCTATTAAGATAAACTTTACAATACTAACAATATTTGAATTATGCAGGATATAAATAGTAAATATTTTAAAAACACACCTAA
The DNA here is from genome assembly GCA_949628195.1 of Phasia obesa. Classification (NCBI taxonomy): domain Eukaryota; kingdom Metazoa; phylum Arthropoda; class Insecta; order Diptera; family Tachinidae; genus Phasia; species Phasia obesa. The sequence goes on from OX451215.1 coordinate 176,530,716, forward strand.
TCTGAATGAAAATATTTAGGGAAAAAGTCATATTCGATTTATGAAAAAATTCATGGGTTATGTGTATTATTTTTTCTCTGTATTTATACTAAAAATCAGTAAAAAAATCGGACATTTGTGGAACAAGATTAACGTGAGTACCTGCCTAGTCGGCCTAACCTCACGGTGGTCTTACCACCGAGTGAAACTTACTGTACCCCCAAGGGGACTTCACCAATAACCGGTCACAGAGAGGATAGGCTCTCTGTGGGGCCACCGATTCCCGTGGTACCAGTCCTTTGGGCACTGGTCGGGCTTCGAAGAGGACCCGCGATTTTTATCACAGACCTTTTCTTCCAGATTTAGGCTCTAGGAACCCTAGCGTCTGGTGCCCCTATTTTCCCCGAGTGAACCGCGTCAAAGCATTTGCCATTCCTGCAGTGACAATTGGAACCCCCGGGGGGGAAAAAAATTGGACATATTAATAAAAACTAATTTTAGTCGATTGACCGATTTATTTAATCGGCTTAAAATTCTACTGACAAATATTCAAATAAAAAACTCAGCCATCTCTCGCACTTTCGTTTTGCGATTTCGTTAAACATCATTTCGTGGATTCTATGGCTTTACTTGTGTTTTTACAACCAAAACAGAATTCCGTTCCATTTTTTACCAAAGGTATTTATATTACAAAGTCGCCATAGTATTTATCAAGCCTCTCTTTGGTTTCGACAATGGTTTTTACCAACAGAACTTTTTATTAGCAAAGGATATTCATTTCTGCGGAATTTAACGCTTTTCAAACGCAAACTAAACGACACATCTTGACATAAGTCAATCAAAAGATGATGTTGACAGAAGCAGTATTGAGTTTCAAATAATTACTAGGGAAATTCAAAAAGTCACGCTGTGTCATGTTCTTAATTTGGATGACATTTAAAGATTGCGAAGGCCACATTACATTTAATGCTGCTTCCTCAAACCATTCTTTTATGATCCTTGATTCCTTAAGATCAATTTCGTGCAGAGATATCCACGGAAATAGCATTTTTCCTTCAGCGTATGGAGGATTGGTTAATTTAGTAGTGAATCGATTTAATATTAACTACCAAAACTACAATCCACATTTTATTTCCATCTCGATTCTTAACTATAATACAACTTGTAAATCGGCTATTCCACGAACCTCGAACGCTTTTCGAAAAGTTCGGATATCTTGAAATAAGTTCAGGCAAACTAAAGTCGATTTTTTCTTGTTTTTTTTTTGAAATTTTCAACATCATATAGTTTCTAAACTGCTTAGATATTACCATTATTTTAATATGCTTTTAATAAATAAACTTCTACAACAAATTACGATGAAAAAGAATTCATATATTTTCTTTTAATTTTATTTTAGCCCCTTAAAGTAGACAACAGTTATTTATTGCAACTGAATATTTTAAATAAAGTCTTCTTAATTCCTTTAAATCTCAAAGTTTACCACAGTGTAAACGGATGAAAGAGACTGATTGCTTTGACTACTATTTAAGTCAAGCTAGAATTGAGTAAATTATATAAAAGTGTACGGTCTTGAGCGCTTTAGTATTTTGTTTAACAATGATAATATTAATATTTTCCCTTTTCAAATATTTTCATCAGCCTCCTCCGAAGAGGGTCTCGATCTTTTGGGTCTACCGAATGGCAACAACGCAACAATAATGGCCCAACAACTACTTCAGCAACAGCAACAAAATACACAAAACAAAACGCCACCCTCGCGAAGCAATACCGCTCTACACGTTTGTTGGCATCGTGGCGCCACCGTCGGCTTGGGCGATCATCTCATATCCGCTGAAAACCAATTGTCTGGTTACTTACTGCGTAAATTTAAGAACAGCAGTGGCTGGCAAAAGCTATGGGTTGTCTTTACCTCATTCTGTTTGTATTTCTATAAATCCTATCAAGATGAATTCGCCTTGGCCAGTCTGCCGCTGTTGGGCTATACAGTGGGTCCGCCGGGTACCCAAGATGCCGTACAAAAAGAATTTGTATTTAAACTGTCTTTTAAAAATCATGTCTACTTCTTTAGAGCTGAAAGTATACACACCTATAATAGGTAATTAAGTACAAATTTTATATGGGAACATTTCTAAAATTTTATAATATTTTATGTTTTGCAGGTGGTTGGAAGTTCTACGCAGCACTACCCAGACTCAAGATTTTAAAAATATACATGCTAACGCTCATACTTGATTTATTAATTTAAAATTATAGATTTTAATTTAAATTGTTATAAAAGCAACAAACTAATTGTTTTTAAAACACAATTGTGCAATTTGTGGTTATGTTTTAAATTTTCGTTGGAAAAAAATCGTCATTGGTCGAACATTAAGTGCCTTAAAGTATTTTTTTAAAAAATATTTTTTTCTGTTTTCATTTAACAAACAATAAATAAAACAAAAATGTTTTATTTGAAACCACAAAAAAATCTTTTAAAAATACATTTTATACATATTTGTAAATTTCTTTAAACTTTTTTATTAAACCTTTTTTAAGGTTCAAAAATTAAAAATTCTGTCTAAATTTTGAAATTTTATATGTTGTCTTTTATATTAAGTAAAACTTGTCATAAAAATTATACATACATATATTTTAATATAAATATTTTAACATTAGTATTATGTAAACTTTAATATTCTAAAGCAATTTAAAAAAAATTTACTATCAGGTATGTTCTGAAAATCACAAGATTTCAAATCACTTGTGATTTTAAAATCACAATTGTGATATGTTGGTGTTCTGCAAACCACAAAAGTTTTAACTTTTCGGTATGATTTAACCTTTTTGAAAACACAAGAAAACAGCTGATATTTTGTTTTGATTGGAAGACATTTGTATATGTATTGAAAATTTATTACTTAAATGTGAAAATAAATTAAAATAGTGCTGCTCCATAAATTTTATGAAAATATCCACCTGAGCACTGTTTTTATGTTGCCCCCTAATAAATAAATATTTTGTTGAAGTTTTCTTTTTATATAACATTAAAGATACTTACATGATAAAAACCTTTTAATTTTAAAATTTCGAGCGCAAAATATTAAATTTGAAAAAAGAAGGAAGTGCTGCCACTGTTTGTAATTACTTACTGTTGCCATTTGCTATTACTTTATGTGCAATTATTTTTAAAATTAAGCAAACCTTTTATAAGTAATAACCATTTTTAATATAATTGATCAAAAATAATTAAGTTTTATTGAAAATAGTTCATATATTAAACAAAAGGCAAATACATTTCTCGTTGATGGAAATATTTAGGTACTCTGGCAAGCATTGATGTATTTTCGGAGAACTTAAACAGCTGATAACAAAAAAGTAAATGCAAAATCACAAAGCAAATAACAACATTTCTTGCAATTGAAAACGTTTTTAATTTTTTCATAATTTTATAAATTCTTTGGTGGAAAATTGCTAGTTTTGGTATGAAAATCAATAAAAAACAGTATAAGGTATTCATTTAATTGATTTATTGCGAAGTTCAAAATAAAGTGGGTGAAAAAATAACTAAGTGATTCTAAATCGGCAGCCAGTTAGCTGACTGGTTTAAAATCACAAAAATTTAGAAAGTTTTGTGTGCAGAACAGCTTTCTGGTGATTTGAAATCACTTTCACAAAAAGTGATTTTCAGAACATGCCTGTATATAACAATTATGTTACAAAGGATGCCTTAAACAAAAATATTCTAAATTTTACACAAAAATCAAAAAAAGTATATATTCATATACACGTACATAAATATACTTATATTTTTTAATAAAACCATTTCTAAAATCATTAATGATTTAAGTATTATTTTTGTATGTACTGTAGTTAAAATGTCTCTATTAACAAAATAAATCAAATAAAAATAAAATTTTAACAAAAAAGGAAAATTCAAGCATTTAATAATTAATGATTATTTGTCAATTTTTAATTTTTGCTTGAAAAATAACAGTTATTTTTGGAATTTTAGTTTTTGCTTGGAAAATAATAGTTATTTTTCACTTAGAAATTAATAATTATTTATTGTTTTTTTTTTTTTATTAGAAAATAAATCAGTTAATATGGTTTCTAGGCGTAAAATTCTCTCCTAAAAGTTTTTGGATAAACAAATTTTATTTTTTATTCAAAAAATAACAATTATTTTTAACCGACTTCAAAAAAGAAGGAGGTTATCTATTCGTCTGAATGTTGCTTTTTTTTATGTATGTAACCGCAGAACTCAGCCATTTCTGAACCGATTTTGAAATTTTCTGCTTTATTTGAAAGGTTATGCTTCAAGGTTGGTCCCATTTTAAAAACAGTTCATTATATTAAAACTTAAAGGGTGTCCCCATACAACATACATGTTTTTTACGTGTATTAAGAACCGTAAAGGGCAGCAAATTAAAATTTTAAAAAATTGTGTACCGCTATAGCTCCCAACAGCAGAAATTAATAAAAAAATAAATTTAAAATTTAAAGGGTGTCCCCATAGGTGACATAATATGACCTATTTGGGTCTATCTTTTGAACCGTTATAGACTAAACCTTGAAAATTAGACAGAATGTCCACTACTATGACCGTTATAATAAAATGTATAAATACTCAATACTCAGGGTGCTCCAATAGTTCATTTAATTTGATGTATATGGCCATACTTTTGAATAGTTGTACACAGACCGCTGAAATTTACAAAGAACCTGTAGTGCTAAGTCAGCTATAACAAAAAGTATAAAATTTTGAATTTGGAACTTAAAGGGTGTCCCAATAGTTAATGTAATTCTATGTATATGGCCAAACTTTTGAACTGTTAGAGACAGACAGCTGAAATTTACAAGGAACCTGTATTGCAAAGTCCACTATAGCAAGTATACAATTTGAAGCTAGAAATTAAAGGGTGTCCCCATAAATTACGTAATTTGATCTATATGACCCTATCTTTTGAACCGTTAAACACAAACACTTGAAAATTAGGCAGAATGTCCACTACTTTCTCTGGTATGATAACAAATATAAATATTTGGAATTATAATGTAAAGGGTGTCCCAATAGTTCATGTAATTTGATATATATGGTTAAACTTTTTAACCGTTATAGACAGATAGTTCAAATTTACAAAGAATCTTTGTGACCAAGTCCTCTATAACAACAGGTCTTTAATTTAACATTGTAAATTAAAGGGTGTCCGAATAGGTGATGTTATTTGATCTGTGTGCCCCTATCTTTGAAACCGTTATAGACAGAGGCTTGAATGATGTCCCCATACAAGACGGATGCTGGTGAAAATAACTTAACTTTTAAACAGTAATAGGGAGAGGCTTGACATTCAATAGTATTTATTTTTTTCCCTCTAATTTTGGCGCATCTTTTATTTGGTTTAAATCTAATTCTTACAGATTACTTCTTACATTTTTAGTTTAGAATTGGTGCCCTTCTATCTGTTTTGAAGTCGGTTTTTTTTTTGCAAAAATTATTTAAACAAATAATTAAACTTAAAAAATAATTGTTATTTTTCAATCAAAAAAATAAAACTGGAGGTATAACTATTATTTTGCACTATATACATTTTCTTGGCAAAAATTAATTCCGATTGGACCGATTCATATTGTTTTCAGGATTCGGTCTTTCTGAGTCTATATCTTAAAGACAATAAAAATTTAAGTCACGCGCGCTTACGTATTTTTTTTTTATGTTCACACACTCATAAGTTTTCATGTACAATAAAAAATCTGTCATGAACGTTCACGCACTCTCGCACTTCACAATTTTAATAGACGTCTTTCGAAACACATAATTTTTTCTACCCATGCAACAAAAAAAATAAGAAGTCAATACCGGCATTGTAGAGATAATACCGCAGAAACGAAAACAATAATTTCATATTTTGCTTCCTTACAAAAAACTATTTCTGCAATTGGGAAAGAAATCAATAATGACCCCCAATATAAAATGTTAGACTATTTGCGTATATTTCCTGAAGAATTTTCAGTATATTTTGGCGATTAAAACACAAACAAATGTTTCCTTATTTAAACGGAAATCTTGTACAATGTTTATACATATACAAAATGCACAATTTTTTTTTTATCAAAACAAATAAAACCGGCATATGCAACTTTCCTTTTGACAATTTGTGTTTACATACATACATATTTTGTAATTTATGGAAAGGCTTTGCAAAAGCATAGAGAGTACCGGATTGCGCTCTTATCGTATTTAGCTTAGGCATCGAAATTGCTTTTGCATCCCAATAGAGAGTAATCCCCTGTTTATTTTATATATTTATAATAGTTTTAACACGTACAAGTACGGCCAAGATTTTAAAATTTATTTTTTTTAGTTAAGTCAGAAAAGAAGGGGCCAAAGTACGGCATTCGATATTTTATTTCTATTGAAATTTCGATCAATATCGAATGCCGTAATTTGCACCAAAAAAGGTCTAATGAAATTTTGATTTTTTTAGTTTTTTTTTTAAATACTATCCTTTTTTCATATTTCTTTTAATTTATGCTTAAAATACTTTTAAACTTGACACAAAATTGGAATCATTTAAGGGATGCAATGCTTCCTCCAGACCAAGGTATATTTATCTTACCAGGTAGTGTCGTCCGCCCAGCTGATTTAGTAATTCGACATGTCCAAAGATGTATGTACCAGAGATTAATTTAGTGTACAAATAGTATGTACCAATACTATACACATACTATGTACCAAGGTGAATTCATACCAGGTGGAGTTGATAGCCCAGCTGATTGTTTTTTGCTCTCGGTTTTTTGCTAATGTCTTGTCAAAAATACATTGTTTCATATCTGATAATCTAATGTCAAAGTTGTTCTTTTCTTGTAGTTGTTGTTCTACTGCTCACACTTGGTATGAATTCGCCTTGGTATGTACATATTTAGAAATTTTTATAATGCAGAAGTGAAAAAGCAATAAAAGACATATATGCCTTCTCAATTTTCTCTTACGTTTTTTGACATTTCGAACTACAAAGCAACAACAAATTGCCATGTTGTTCTTGTATTGTCGTAGAGACGCCACTACCTAGTAAGACAAATCAACATTATTCTAGAATTTTTAAAAATTGTCCTATACATAAAGTGACAAAAAAAATATTCTACATAAACCATTAGGAATATATTTTTATCAATAAAAAGCTGTTAAATGTGAAACTTAATGAAAGGAAAGGAAATTATATAACGTTTAATGAAGGAACAACAAAACTGTACCAAAATAACTACTGTGCTGTCTTGAGGACGCACTGTGGCACATATTTTGAGAAGGCGTCTAAAATTAATTTTTATATGCATACCGTATTTAAAGTTATGTTACTCATTTGATATTACCCAGGCAGAAATTACGACTCTTTCTAATAATACAACACTCTGAATACAGACTCTTGTACCATGAATACCGCTAAAAGACTGTAATATTAAAAACACGACCTAACTTTAAATATCGTTTTCATAGAAAGCTTGTACTACTGCAATACTGTAAATACAAAAATACGGCTTAAATTTGTGATGCCTCGTTTACAATGATTACATACTGCAAGGTTATTTTTTAAAATTTGTCTTGTTATATCAACGTTATAAATATATGTATGTATACTAACGGTGTTGTGATAACATTATTCAGTTATCATTTAAACATTGTGACAACGGTATCTAACTGTAAACACAACGTTGTTTAGATTAACAGTATTGATCCGGAAGAGCCGGAAGTCGGTCATTCGGTATTATCATTTTAACACTGTGACTATACTGTAAATTTGGTAAACAGAATGTTGTATTGATGTTAAAGAAACGCCATCAACGTCGGAACAGCGTGTGCTGATTGTCTTTTTCTGCCTGGGAAAATATCAACTCTATTTCAAGAGCAAACTAGGTGATCCAAAAGGGAATTTCTCAGTATTAAGCTCCAATTAAAATAAATAATAATAGATAAAAAACAGCTTTTCACAAGTTTTAACACTTCACATTTATTTTAAAATTAAACTAAAAATAAAAATGTACATACACTGCCGTTCAATTGATTCACACAATTTTTACTTTTATTTTGATTTCTCTTAAGATATAATTAAACAGAACAATTTATTTAAACTAAAGTTGTGAGAGTTGTGATGTATGCTTAAAATTTAGAGAATAAAAAGTAACATAACCGTTATTATTACATAACCGTTATTTCTTATTTTATTTAAAAATGCAATAAAGACACGTGTAAATATTAGCTAACTTAATTAGGTTTATTAAGAATAAAATTAGTTAGGCTTTATCATCGGATAACGTCAGTCATAATTTTAGTGTTTGTGAATATATCCAATATTTGTTAAACTTTATTTTTACAAATGGGTCGTTGTAAGCAAAAAGGCAAAATTAAAGCGTTTTTGGAAACTGGACTAAGTCATAGAAATATTTCAAAAAAAAAAAATTGGACGAAGTCAGAATGTTGTCAGCAATTTTTTAAGAAAACGATATGATTACACACTGTGTAATTTTTCAAGTCATGGCAAAATAACCATATACGGACACCACTACGTCATAAAAGACCAAAAAAAGACCCCTGTCTCCCAGTTTTGCCCAAAGTCCTCCAGGTTTTTTTATGGGCGTTTAGGTAGTCGCCCGCAATTTCCCGCAAAAGTGGCTACCTAAGCGCTACCTAAACGGTATTAAGAATCATTCCTAGAAAGTTGTTTATTGAGATCTTAGGTTCATTTTTGTAGTTGATTGTTTCCTTGAATTTTGAACGGTTTGCTACCTATGGACCTGAACAGGGGGAAAAAGGTAAACAAATTTAATTTTTTAAAGTTTTTTGCGATTTTGACCTTGAAGATGAAGTTTTTTTGATTTTATATGTTCACAATTTTTGTTCTTTTGCACTGTGTTATGGAAAAAACATGAAAGGGCATATTCATGGAGCCACAAAAAAGCGGACAGAAAGGCAATCCTAAGAGCTGCCTCCAATTCCACTGATTCTGCTGCAAAAATTAAACAAAAAACGGGTGTTACAGCAAGCCTAGCCACGGTGAAGCGTATTATACGAAGTACTAAGCATTTAAAAAGATTTAAATTAAAAAAAAAAATACCTCTTTATGCTACCCGTAAAGTAAAACGACTACAGCTTGCCCGTGAGTACATGTGTTATACTAAGGAATGGCGATATATTGTTTTTTCGGATGAAAAAAGTTTAATTTGGAAGTCCAGATGGGTACAATTATTATTTCCATGATTTGCGAAAAGAACAACGTTACCTTAGTCGTCTCCATAGCTGTGAAGGTAGTGTAATGGTGTGGGGGCTATTTCATACTATGGAACATGTGAGCTTTAGTTTCTGTCACCTAAAACAAACGCTAATAGCTTCAAAGCTGTACTTGAACAGGCTTTTCCATATATATCCACTCTCTTTGGGCCCATTCCGTGGATATTCCAACAGGATAATGCTCCTATCCACACCGCAAGGGTTGTAAAAGAATGGATTCGAAGTCAGGACGTGAACATTTTGGAGTGGCCGTCTTACTCTCCTGACATAAATACTATAGAAAATATGTGAGGATTGCTTTCTCGCAAAGTGTATGAATCAGGCCAGCAATACGAAACAAAAGCAGCCTTAATCGAAGGAATTAAAAATGCTTGGGCCGAAATTAGTTTGCCAATAATTGAGAATCTTTATAACTCCCTCCCAAATCGTATTTTCGAAGTAATATCGAATAAAGGAGAATATATTAAATTTGTGTTTAAATATTATAAAAAGGCTTAAACAATAAAAATAGTTTTATAAAAATTATATTTTCTTGTCGAATTTTTAATTATTGATATTGAACCTATTCAAATTAGCCAAAAATATATAATCCAAAACATAGTATTTCAAGAAAAAAAATTATTAAAAATCAAGTATTAAATTTTTACTTTTTATTTGACAAATAATGCTAAATTTAACTATGTGAACATTTAATATAACCGATTATTTTATTACTTTTCGAGTAAAATTATTTTGAATATAAAAAAATTGTGAACCTATTCAAGTGAGCAGCAGTGTATGTTAAAGAGTTGTGAGGTTTCCAAGTTGACACTCTTGGTAGGTTGCACAGGTTGCCGGTTTTGTGATTCAGAAACCGACTAACTTGGGTCCTTGTGGCAAAGAGAACCCTTGGTGCTTGTGCTTATGGTCTCTTTGTAAACCACTCTTAGGTAAGTATGCAGTTAGATGCAAAATTTACAAAAAATTATATTTTTTTTTTTATTTCATATTTATTTATTGTATCTTCAATATGTTTGAACTAACAATAATTACTCATATCTTAAGTCTAAAATAAAATATACTTTTTAAGTCCAGCCAGTGCAAGACAAAAAAAATGTATGTTCCACGATTGTTGAAATTATTTACGGGTCATCCCTCTATTGTACGGCCAAGAAAAGCAGTATTTCTTCTTTTTAGTCTAATGTAACCAGGAGCATTAAGAATGTTACGCGCCAAAGGGTTTGGATGAGATTCAAGCCTCTTTAGATATGTGACTGCATGTTTCGCTATTTCTGCTTTAACTGATGGCATGTTTAGGTCTTTGTGGATGTTCGAATTTTTTATATACCAGGAGGCAGATGTAATTATACGTAAAATCTTATTTTGGCGCCTTTGAATTTTTTCTACATTGCTAGCTGAGGCAGTGCCCCATAACTGAATCCCATAACACCAAATTGGTTTGAGGACCGACTTGTACAGTAGAAGTTTACAATCTAAGCTCAGGGTGGAGTTTCTGCCAATAAGCCAATTTAGTTGTACTGCTTTTAGTTTCATTTGTGTTAACTTGAAGTCAATGTGGCTTTTCCAAGTAAGGCGACGGTCAAGATGTATACCCAGGTATTTAACGTCTGAAAGCTGTGGTATCATTTGGTTATTTATGCGAATAGGAGGGCATGAGTCCCTGCGCAGTGTGAAAGTTATGTGAGTGCATTTTAGTTCATTCACTTTTATTCTCCATTTTTCTAGCCATTTTTCCAAATTGAGTATGTGGTCTTGTAAAAGTTGTGATGCTTCTTGGGCACTTTCATGAATACTTAAAAAAGCTGTGTCATCTGCAAAAGTTGATGTGTAAACTAGGGTGCTAATTGGCATATCCGATGTGTACAGTAAATATAAAATTGGTCCCAAAATACTACCGGCTTCAATGAGCTGTGGCGAGCTTAAAAAGTCACCTTCTTTTAATAAAAACTTGCGATTCGTTAAATAATCTTTTAAAAGCTTATACAAGTTTTCGGGCAAGTTCAGCTTTAGCTTAAATATTAGGCCTTCGTGCCAAACCTTATCGAATGCTTGAGAAACGTCGATAAAGAGCGCAGAACAGTATTTTTTTTTCTTCAAAGGTCGTTTTAATTACATTTACTAATCTGTGTGTTTGTTGGATCGTACTATGTTGTTTTCTGAAGCCGAATTGATGGTTCGGAATGCATCCTTTCGCGCTAAGAATTGGATTCAGCTTAGTGATTAATATTCTCTCAAATAACTTTGACACGTTTGATAAAAGGCTTATAGGTCTGTATGATTCTACTTTTGTGTGGTCTTTTCCTGGTTTAGGAATCATAGTTATCAAAGAGACCTTCCACTCTGTGGGAAAGTACTCAAGACGTAAGATGGCATTAAAAACAAACAGAATATTTCTGCGACCTATACGGGGCAACTCAACTAACATCTTGTTACTTGTTTTATCAACGCCAGGGGCTTTTTTGGTGTTTAAATCTGCTATTGCCCTTTCAATATCGCTAAATTCAAATCTTAGGGGTACTACGGCACTAGTCTCTACTGATGGTAATTCAGCTATATCAGTACATACATTTGGGGTGAAAACCTTCTTCAAATGTCCAACAAACAAATTGCCTTTTTCGGTATCATTCCTTGCCCAGTCTCCACAAGAAGTTCGCAAGGGAAGCTTACGTACGACCGGTCTTTTAAGGTTCCTACATGCACGCCATAATGAATAATCTGATTGAGCAGTTGCGTCGAGGTCTTCCAAGTAATTTTTCAGAGATGCTACTCTTCGAGATTCTAGCAGCTGTCTTAGTCGTTTCGTGCAATCTTTAAGTCTAGATTTGAGTTGAGGAGATCTGTGTGCTTGCCACTCTCTTCTAATTTTTCTTTTTTCAGCCAAGAGCCGCTCGACATCTACAAAATAAATTTGATTGTATCTAGCTGGTTGTCTGGTTTCTGTCGCATGTTGGGCAGCTGATTTAAGGTTTTTATCAAAATAAATTAGACTCTGGTCCACATCTTCTGGTGTTCTTAGCGGTATGTTTTCCGAACAATGAGTACTGAGATACTTTCTATATTTCAACCAATTAATGCTTGTGCAAGTTGTTGGCGACACGATATTTTGCTGATTCCATATATAGACAATAGTGGGTGAATGATCTAAGGATAATTCGAGTGACGCTTCAACCTTAATCATTTCTCTCGAAATACCTTTAGTCACGCCAAAATCAATAACATCAGGTATTTTTTGTCGATCAGTAGGCCAATAGGTGGGTTGTCCACTTGATATCACATTCAGACGCATTTTTGAAATTGTATCAAACAAAACACGACCTTTTGGAGTTATTAGGCGTGATCCCCAAAACGTATGTTTAGCGTTGTAGTCGCCTGATGCTATGAAACAGGGACCTAGTGATTTGAAAAAGTTGATATATTGACTCTCTGATATTTGAAATCTAGGAGGTGAATAAATCGAAGAAATAACAAAGTTTTGATGATATTCTTCAATACAGATGTTTGTTGCTTGAAGGTAGTCCTCACAAAAATCACACAGTAAATGATGTTTAATTCGAGCCCTTATTAGTATTGCTGAACCACCACATGTTCTGCCACGGGGGTCTTTAGTGTCATATAATATATAGCCATTGATTTTAAAAAAGCTATTTGTTGTTAAATGAGTCTCTGAAACCATCATGACATCAATTTGTTGGTTCTTCAAGAAGTACTCGAGTTCATTTTTGTGTTGGCGTAAGCCGTTTGCGTTCCAGAAACATATTTTTAAACAGTTCATGGTTTGTTAAGTACCGCCTGCAACATCATAGATTGCATGCGAACCATTTCTTGCATCATGCTGCTCATAGAGCTCATAAAACTGTTTAACGAATGCACTAATGTCTCGATACTTGCTTCCAGACGATTGAAGTTACCAGATGGAGTTTGTTCTTTAGCTTCTGGATGCATATTTGGGGTAGAATTGTTTGTAGGTGTCGCTTTGTGTGCTAAAACATGATTGGATTTTAATATATCCGCGTATGAAACATTTTTGGTTGTGGGTTGAGCTAACTGAGGGTAATGAGCATTTGCTTGGTATTGTGGCTGCCTAGCAGGAGTATTTAATTTCTGAGTTGACTTCCTTACCTCAGAAAAAACTGGACAGCCTCTGTAGTTAGCAGTGTGATTTCCACCGCAATTGCTACATTTTTTAACCTTGGAGTCATCCTTTGGTTTGTCGCATTGGGCGGAACAATGAAGCTCTCCACACACAACGCAAACCGGAGGCAAATTGCAGTAAGCCCTTGTATGGCCGTATTCTAGGCAATTTAAACACTGAACGGGTCCTGACCGCTTATGTGGTTCCTCTACACTTATCCTGCGGTGTAACAGATATTTTAGATTATAAATGGGATGCGTTTCGTGCTTCTTTAATCTAATATCCCCAGGTTCCAGTTCAACGCGAAATAGAGGTTGAGGGACACGCTCTCGATTTCTGAGATTATCAACGCTTTTGACTTTAAATCCTGCTTTTTGGAGGCCAGCTTTTATTTCCACTGGATTAACATATGAGTCTACACCTTTGATGACTACCTGTAGGCCTTTGCTACTCTTCAGCTGATAGGTATAAAAGTTCTTATTGCAGCTTTCAAACTCCTTTACTGCTTTACGATAACTACTTTCGTCTATAAAATGAATTTTAGTTTCATCAATGTTACCACGCTTGATTGGAATTACATAGAATGAATTTTCCCCGATAACTGAAATTAACTTATTTATTAATTCATTCGAATTTTTTCCCCTTAAAAAAATTGGTGGTGGTTTAAACGACTTGGGTGCCGTTTTTTGTTCACTTGTTTCACTATCTAAAATAGCAAAACAATTTTGGGAACTTATTCCGTTAGCCTCCTTATCTTTAAGTACTTTGGACATTGGTGCAATCTGCGAAGATTTAGGGCTTCGACCTCTTTTCAATACAGTTATATATCTGTCCATTCCCACTTGCGTCTTAGGTTTTTCTGCACTATCCATATTACTGTTGGTAACACTGTGTTCAGAAGGCGACTTGTTTGTAGTTATATTATTGTCATCGCTTAGCAAAAGAGACGAACAAGATTGGGCACGTATAACTGGCGTAGAATTTACACACAAATTATTTTCAGTTTTTTTGTATTTATTTAATACAATATTGTCCACATTTTTATTGCTTAAATTAAAGAGGCTCATTAGCCCTTATTGTTTTTGTTTTACTTTTAAAGTAGCAATTCAATATGCCGTTGTAAAAAATAAAGAGAAAGAAAAAAAATTACAGACAACTTTGTTGTTGTATTAAAACAGGTTTGTTTTTTTGTTTTTGTTTGAAATTATTCACACAATGTATGTTTTGTTTTTTGTTAATGCGAGCTAAAAAAAAATCGCGTTCGCACTTATCAACGCCAAAAACAGAACTGTGAAAGTTATATGAGTGCATTTTTGTTCATTCACCTTAATTCTCCATTTTTCCAATTTGAGTACGTGATCTTGTAAATCTTGTGATGCTACTTGCGCGCTTTCATGAATACTTAAAAAAGCTGTGTCATCAGCAAATGTTGATGTATGCACTTGATTGCTAATTGGCATATCGGATGTGTACAGCAAGTATAAAATGGGTCCCAAAATACTACCCTGTGGTAGTATTTTGGGACCCAAGCTGAGGCGAGCTTAAGAAATGTCCTTCTTTTAGTATGTATAAACTTTCGATCGGTTAAATAATTTTGTATGAGCTTATAGAAGTTTTTGGGCAAATTCAGCTTTAACTTGTATATAAGGCCTTCTTCCCATACCTTGTCAAATGCTTGAGAAACATCGATAAAAAGTGCAGAGCAGTATTTTTTTTTTCTTCAAAGATCTTTTTAATTACATTTACTAATCTGTGTGTTTGTTGGATCGTACTATGTTTTTTTCTGAAGCCAAATTGATGGTTCGGAATACATCCTTTGGCGCTCAGAATTGGGTTCAACTTAATTATTAATATTTTTTCAAACAGCTTTGATATATTTGATAATAGGCTATAGGTCTGTATGATTCAACCTTGGTGTTGTCTTTTCCAGTCTTAGGTATCATAGTAATCAAAGAAATTTTCCACTTTGTAGGAAAGTACTCGAGACGTAAAATGGCATTAAAAACAAAAAGAATGATTTTTTGGGCTATACGGAGCAATTCAAATAACATCTTGTTACTGATTTTAACAATGCCAGGAGCTTTCTTAGTGTTTAAATCAGTTATTGCCTTTTCAATAACAAAAAATTATTTAAATTTTAAAACGTGAAATAGGTATGAAGAATGTGTCGGTAATGCAATGATCTTTTTTATAAAGTACTAGCTGTGTCCACCACTTCGTCAACGTCCTCACAATATTTTGTTCGATTTTGCCTTGAAAGTAATCCACACTAAATTTGAAAACTCTTACTTTTATAGTCCTTCAGTTAGGGTTTATGTATTTTCTTCTCACAGAGGTACCTATCGCTAAATAAAATTCTAAAATTATTACACTTTTCTCTTAGAAATTATACATTTTTGGGGAAAAAAAGTATCCTATATTGTATGTATGAACCAAGAAACTAAGTGATGCGAACACAGACAGGCAGAAAACAAGTTACTGTTTTATTATATGTATAAAGATTAGGATACACTGTTTTTTTACATTCTTGTGACACATGCATATGAGATTTGATGAAATCAAAAAAGCGATTAAAAATATACTTTTCATAGGTACTTTTAGATAATATTTCTATAAGCATATGTACATAGATGTATTTAAAATCTTTTCGAATCGCATCCCCATTCTTTCCGCAATAATTCACAATTCACTATCGGGTGTTCCGATAGTGACGTGATTTGCATGTATATGGCATAATATTTGACTGATAATATGTAGACTCTTGAAGTTTTTACAGGAGGTGTATTACTATAGCCACTATAACAAATAGTAAAAATTAAAGGGTGTGCCGACAGTGGCGTGATTTGCATGAACATTGACTAATTTTTTAACCATAATAGATAGACGCTTGAAATTTTCACAAATGGTGTATTACTATGACCCCTATAAAAACAATAAAAATTTAAAGGGTTTGCCGACAGTGACGTCTTTTGCATGTATAATCACATATTCTTTGAACCGTAATAGGTAGACTCTTCCAATTTGTATAGACGATGTGTTGGCATGGCCGTTATGACAATTACTAAAAATTAAAGGGTGTTCTGACAGTGACATGTTTTTCACGTATAGTAACTTATTTTCTTAATAGTAATAGGTAGACTCTTAATATAATCATAGAAGGAGAATTGCCATGGCCGCCATAGAAAATAACAAAATTAAAGGGTGTTCCGAAAGAGACATGATTTGTATGTAAATAGCCTTATTTTTTGAACCGTAATAGGTAGACTCTTTAAGAGTTTACAGTAGATGTTGTACTTCGGCCGCTGTAATAATTACTAATATTTAAAGGGTGTTCCTTCAGTGACATGTTTTTCCGAGTCGAAATAAGTAGGCGCACGTATAGATAGTGTATTACCATAGACGCTATATATAAAATTGCTAAAATTTAAAGGGTGTTCCAACAGTGATGCAATTTTCGCGATTACGACTATAATATAATAAAAAAGGCTGACTCATAAGACATGAAAAAAATAACAATTTTAATTTTTAAAGTTGTACTAAACATAGTACGAAACCCTACGTGTGTGAGTCCAACTCGCACTTGACTGATTTATTTTTTTTTTTTTTTTTAATTTCATTTAGGCATAGAAAATTTACCACACCAAAGGCTGAAATCACTTAAATAATTACTTTTGTGAAAAATACATGCAGAATATAACTTGATGGTAAACAATTAAAGAAATTAATTTCATATTATTAAAAATAAAAACTAATATTAATAAACAGCATCTCTATATGAAGATAAAGTTTAAAAATAAATATTACTCATGGGCAGCTTGACATGTTTTGCAAGTGACAAAGATTTGTTTACATTTTTCTGTATTAGTAACTTAAAGTAAATTTCATATTTTTTTATTTATTAGTAATGATTGGTGGATAATAAAAATAATTTAAAACTATAGTGTGAGTGATGATTAACAAAAATAAAACTTCAATCAATAATAGGACTGTTACAGGTGCATAACAGTCCGGACTATTGAGAGTAAAAACAAAATTACTCTCTGAATGTGACAGTTTTCCAAAATTGCTGGAACGCAAAAAACCACAAATGAACATCTTGAAATACTAATGCTGCTTACTTTCTCAAATAAATTTTTTTTTGTGATTTTAGACGCTTAAATGCATTTGCATCATTGGCAACGGCTGTAAAAATTTAATGAAAATAAACCGAAAAAAGTAAAAGCATGTTATTAATTATAATTTTTTCGGTCGTAAAGTGTAGCTCTGGGTCGGAGAACACGTGCGTGCGTCATTGTCATTATCGTTTAAAGTGAATCAGGCTGTCGCTGTTGCTCGGCCTTCGAGTGGTTTGCGTCTCGTTCTCACACTGACGTCCTCGAATAGCTGTACTACGGTACTGTTATTAGTGGTTGCTTAATCAGCCACGTGTAATCGTTTGGTTATCGTATATAACCTATATAACTATTAACTGGAGGAGCACCATTAAACTCTTATTAATTTTACCTAGCTGAATTTGGAGTCTCACTTCCTATACGAAGGTATAGGTCGCACTGCAGATTTTGGAGGAAGCTAAGGCAATCACAGCCTGGCGCTTTGGTCCTAAATACGAGTTCATTTCTAACAAAATGGTAACCATTTCACATTATGATACTGATATCACTTGCCAGACGTTTTACATACTTTGAATAGAAATTAATGTTCAATAAATGAAATTCCTTCCGGTTATGAAAAAAAATTGTGGCAAAAATTATCCTGGATTGTCACAGAATCCAAGTCGGTTTTGCTTATTTTCGGTTTTGCAAACCAATATTGTTTTCATTTGGTGTCATAAAACTAAGTC
Source organism: Phasia obesa (assembly GCA_949628195.1). Classification (NCBI taxonomy): domain Eukaryota; kingdom Metazoa; phylum Arthropoda; class Insecta; order Diptera; family Tachinidae; genus Phasia; species Phasia obesa. The sequence goes on from OX451215.1 coordinate 176,548,929, forward strand.
GGTTTCATTATTTTCGAATTGAAATCAAACCGATGTTCGCGTCGCACAGAAGGTTGAAATGTACCAAAATTGAGGATTAATTCAAAAGCTGAACTTTATCCTACACATTCGTGTGTGGTACTGGGTGAAAGGTAATTAAATTCGACATCACTATTTGCCAAAAACTTTTGTTTTGAGTAAATTACTCTATCGAGTGTGAGCTTTCAAATTCAAATAATTTTTCAAAATTTTTCGTGCCGTGCCTAAAACTGAAAATTGAGATATTTTGGGTGCTGATAATTCTTATTAAGCGTTCTAAAAGTAATTTTATTAAAATGAAACCATCAACTTCAAGTATTTCGGTACATAATTGCATTAATGTTTTTTAGATAAATGTTTTGCAAATATTTTTAATATTTTTTTTTTAAAAGTGCTCCATATTTGGGGTATTTTCGATATATGTATACACAGAGTTTCAACAAATTTCTTGTTGCGATCCAGCAAATTTTATTTTGTGATATTTTAATATAGTATTTTAGCTTATATATTCCACACTAAACTTTTGCAGAGGCACCGCGTTTTTTTACTTATTAAAATTTTTATGAAAGAACTCCAGTTGCTAAATACTTAATCTGAAAAATCAAACAATAAATCAACTTGTTTGTTTTTAACTCTCTTTTGTCTTTATTTTCGGTATTAAAGTTATTGTTATAAATGAGTTTGGTTTCTATCAGAGATGGTTGAGTGAGTTACAAAAATAATTTCTGTTTTATTTACACGGAATTCTAATTTTTGCATACGTTCGTACGGTGTGGATTATAAGCTCCGCCAGTAATTTTCTTAGAAAGTATGAGTCAGGCGAACGAACATCAAGCACAACAACTGCAGAAGTTGCAACATAGAGAACACCAAGGATGATGATACAACGTTAATATTACCTGATAGTAGGGGAAAATGTATATTGCCGTCAATTACGTCCCTACGAACTGAAGGTTAATGGTTCAGAAAAGAAACAGCCAACAGTTTATAATAAAAATTAATCTTAAAAAAGTTTAAAATTAAGTCTTTCAAAAGCTTAATAGTATTTTCAAAACAAGTAAAAGTGCTATATTCGCCGAATCTTCTATACCCTTCACCACGGTGATTTTATTTATACAGACATGTACAGCATTATCCATATTGTTGACTCTTTACTTGCATAAAGTCGTATGAGAAAAAATAATTATTCATGAGTTAAAGAAATAGAAGACAAATGAAAACAATTTCCGTTTGCTACAATTGTCGCCGTGTTGTCAGCTACTTAATGATATTGAAGCCGACAGCTACATCGTAAACTCTGACATTGTTGTAAAAATACTTATTTTGCTTTTATAAAATTAAAAAACTTTTTCAAAAACTTTTAAATATTTCCTCCAAAACTTGTAATTTACAATTTTGTGACATTTTCTTTTGTTGAATAAAATAGAAATTAGCCTAAGTTGACGACAGCCACAACGGTGGTCGTGTAGCCATGTAGCTTTGCTGGCTTCAAAATAATCGTTTACCTATAAACGTGTGTATTTTATTTTTGACAGTTTGTAGTCGGTATCCTGACGATGTCTATGTGTTTAATGCACCTAGGTTTTAAAACAGAGATATCATCTATTTAAAAATCAAACGCATTTAAAAAATTCAAACGCATTTAAAAAATTCAAACGCATTTAAAAAAATATGTTACTCTATATACACACATACATACATATGTATATTCTTAATATTAATTATATGTTATGTTACAGTCATGATTTTCATTTTCAAAGAAATATTGAAGTTTTTGTTTTAATTTTTCGAAAATTGTGTGTAAAAATTTTTTGTAAAAATAATTTTTTAAAAATTTTTTGTAAAATTTTATTCAAAAGTTTTTTGGAAAATTTTTTTCGAATATTTTTCTGTAAAATATCTTTTTGAATATGTTTTGTAAATTTTTTTTTGTAAATTTTTTGTAAAATTTTTTTTTTAAATTTTATTTAAGTTTTTTGTTAAATTTAGGACCTTTCTGCAATCTATATTGATTTAGAATGGTCAGACTAAAGCAAAAAGAAATCCTTCAAAAAAAAAATTCCTCATATTGACACACGGGGGTCCTTTTAACTGCTCCTATTTATCAGTGGGTACCCTGATAAAAGCAAACAAAAATCGCCCCACGCAGGGGGTTATTGATCCCCCGAGATCTGTATGCACTCCTTGCGATCTACCAGTCTAATATTTATTTACCAAAAAAAGGCTAAACAGAATCATTAAAGCCGAAAAAATTAAAAAAAAACGTGAAAAAAATATAGGTGGCGTGGTTTTTGGCCCGCAGCCACCAAAGGAATGATCCGATGTTCCTGAATTGCAATACCAAAATTTTCGAAACTGACAGATTGGTGTGCTTAATTTTTTGGTGCCTTGGCAAATGACATTACAACACTAACACGGACAGACGGATAGACGGACATCGCTTAATCAACTTCTCTATGTATAAGGATCCAGAATATATATACTTTATGGGATCGGAAATGAATATTGTAGAAATTACACACGGAATGACAAACTTATATATACCCTACCCTTTCCACCTGTGGTGAAGGGTATAAAAACTAATATAAATTTAGGTATATTTTTTAAGCTTTAGGTCTTTTTTATAAAAATTTTTAAATTTATTTTTATTTTCGATATTTCGCTACACCATGACGATGCTACCCAATGGTGTAGCAAAATATCGAATATATAAATAAATTTAAAATTTTTTATAAAAAAGACCTAAAGCTTAAAAAATATAATTATAAACTTATTAAAAAAGTCAAAAATTACAATAATTTTCTTTAAAAAATTATTTTATTACAGTTATTTTAAAAATTAAATAAAAAACTCCATCTAAAACAGTTATTTTTCAAAGTAAAAATAAAAACTGAAATGAAAGTTTTAAAAAAAGAATTTTATTTTGCCGTAAATAAGTAAAACTTTTTTAGGAGTTTTATTTTTTCGTCAGAAAATAAAACTCATTTTATGTAAATTGATAACCACCTTGCATTTCAATTGAATTATCGTCATTAAAATAATGAAGGTTTTTAATTTGTTAATAATTGTGCCCGCCACGTCGCACAGAGGGGTATTTTGATGGAAATTTGGGGCAATTGCCCCCATGTCACCACTTTTATCAACTATTATGGTGACTCTTTGGCGATATTGTCAACAAATCGTCTACATTTTTATATTTGAAAAAAATATATTTATTTTAAATATTCAAAAAATCAATATAAATTGTGTTTAAAATCATCAAAACGGCATAACACCTTACCGGACATTCTGGCTAGACAGAATTGTTAAGTAAAATATGGTTGCTACAAACCTTATTTTTCCCAAGTAGGAGTGAGTAAAAATTAAAAGAACTGGGCGCTATTTTAGCCACTAGAAAAAAAAGAGATTGCGTGATTATCCATATGTGTTTAAAATTTTAATAGATAAACAGTTTGCTGTTTGTTTTAAGTTTTGTAATATTTTGACAATTATTTTTTTTTCAAAATATTTAGACGTTATTTCAACTTTTAGTGAATTTTTGGATAAAACGTTTCGAGCAGCATTTCAGCGGCAAAAAAGGAAACTTTTTAAACAAATAGGTCGAGACAATGCAAAATCAAACGGAAAACAAATGGATGAAGACACTTCAAACAAAGATTAATTTTTAAAATTTTTTAACTGAAATTATTTATAATCATACTCTTAACAATCTTATTGAATTGTTCTCAATAATTAATTTTAACTTAAATTTTTTATAATCATAGTCTTGAATTGTTCATATTAACATACGAAAAATTTAAATTTTTAGATTTTATGTTAGAAAACTGTTATGAATTAGTACTTTTTAGTCATTTATTTATTTTTTAATAGTTAAGAAAATATGCATTTTCATTGTCCAATCTATTTCAGAAAAGTACCAAAAGTGTAGACTAGAATTACTAAAATGTACTAGTGAATCACTAGTTCCAATGTCTACATATGGTCCCAAAAGAACTACCTAATCAATAGTACCAATGTCAGTAGTGGATTTTCAATGACATGCACATGTTAAATGTCTATAGTAAATAGCTTTGTCTGGGGTATAATGACACTAGTACTGGTGACTGTGTCAATAGTAAGTCAGTACAGATTCACTATTGACATTTCCTGCAGGGTAATATATGTATATACATATGTATATATTAATACATATAAATCAATAAATATTTACTTTAATAAATTTTTACTCACATTTTTGCAAAATAAAATAGTAAATTAAAACTGACAAAAAAACGATAAAATTGTTTTCTGTGACACCTAAAACCGACAATAATTCCAGTTCGAAAACAAAACCAATAACATTGGATATCATGCCACCAAAGTATTTTTTTCGGTTTTAAATCAAATTCCGACAAAATTTTATTATGTGACAACCCTGATTAATTCCGAGTTATAGAGATGAAAAGGATAAAAGGAAAGGTCCTGAAAAAATTCTACAGGTTTCTTTTGTTACATTTGTGATAATTTAAATATAAAATGCAACGACAATCAATAACATTTTCCTTACTGCAATCGAAACAAAGCAAGGATGTTCGCGTGTCTAGTCACCTTGAAAAAATCCATAATTGGTCTACATTGAAACAAACGCCAATTTTAATGACCTAGAATAAAAAACTAAAAAACGCTGGACTAACTGTATTGAGCTTAAACGAGACTATGTTGAGAAGTAAAACGCTCTTATATCCCGTACCATGGTTTACACCATCCTTTTGACATTCACAGCAGATACGATTTTCATTCTGAATGATTCAAGTTTTTGTAATTTTTGTTCATCCTGTTTGTTTAGTATTGAATTCCAATAGCACATTATAAAACTAAAAAATCTTTGCAATTAAATATATTATTTTTTAATTTTAAATTTATTGATTTCTTATTTTTTATGTTTTTCTCTTTTGCCATATAATTTAATAATGCTTTGCTTGTGTTTTTTATTTTATTTTATTTGTTGTAATTACATTTATAATAATAGTTATTATAAATTAAAAACATAATTCTAAGTTTTAAGTAGAGAAATAATTTAATTTTTATAAAATATTTAAAGGGGGAAAAAACAAAAAAATTGTTAATAAGAAAAACATTGTTGAGTACTTAGGTGAAAAAAGCGTTGAAAAAATAAATTTAAAAAAAAATGTTAAACAAAAATAAAAATAAAGAATATAAAATGAAATCCTGAGTAGGATGAAAATGAAAAAAAGAAGATTTAAAGTTAAACTTTGGGAATAAACAAAGTACTTAAACAAAAAAATAAAAAATACAATATTTTAAATATAATGATAGGAATTGGAAAAGCTAAAGGAAAAACCAACTTCATGATAAAAGAAGAAAATGACCACATAAAACTATTCAATTTTTTTGTAAATGTATTTCTATATTTTGTTTTTATATTTTTTTAATTTTTCAATATATTTAAACATTAATATTTTTATGTTCGTTTTAAAATTTTATTTTTAATGATTTTTTTTTTTGTTTGTTTAATGTATAATTATAAGTGTGTGTGTGTAGAGGTTATTCTTTTAGGAAATAATAATGATATTTAATTAATTTTAATTCTCTTTTTTACTTTCAATTAAAACAATGAGTTTTTAATTCATATTAAGTATTTTTCTTAAATGTTTTTGTTTTTTTTTATTCATCTTTAATTTTTCTTTATTTTGTTTTTTCTTTACTGGTTTGAATGCTGCTTACGCAGTTGCACATATAATATTTAATATTGCTAATAAAGGACGAGGTTTTCTAAAAGGAACAGGACTTAAGAAAGAAGGACAAGAAGAAGAAATGAAAAGCAGCTTTTCAAATTTAATCAATTTTCCTTCTTCACTTTGATTGATAATACAATTTTCATTTTGTTTTACTTGTTTACATTTCGGCCAAAATGATTCGTTTTTTGTTTTTCCTTTTTCCATCTGGGTGTGTGAGTGTGTTTAAGTGTTGATCTTGTTGTTAATTGTATTTTATAAAACGGAAATGGTGGATTTAATGTTTGTTGTTGCAGTTATTATGGTTGTTGCTGATGTAAATTGTATATAATGAACTCCAGGTGTACGTACATGCTGTTTTTGTTGTTGTTGTTTAAGATTAATTTTAATTTTTATTAAATTAAAGGCTTTAACGGCTGCGGCGGCGGCGGATGGCTAGTCAATGAAACTTTGCTCGACACAAGCTTTCACTCGTTTCTCGTATTCACGACGATTTTCCTTGTAAAGTTGGGCAGCTGTTGAATTAGCTGGAGAATTTGGATTTGGATCACTCAATAACGACTTAAAGAAAAGGGAAAAAAAGAAAATAATTAAATATTGATATGAAAAGGGTACTCATTTGTAGTTGAGACACATGGGTACCATTCGCAAGTTTCGTGTAAAATTAATATATTTTATGCAAATATTTAATAAAATGTTATGTTACGGGTTATTGCAAAGTTAAGAGCAATGAAATTTCTGACGAACTTGCAAGATTGAGTTTGGTGTAAACTAACTTAGAGTAGAATCGACGAAGGCACCGATTAGTCACTACTATAGGCTACTATCTGATTGGGTAAGAAGAAAAACTAAAGTCCTGTGAAGATAGGGAAAATTTCAGGGTCTAGACAGAAAAGTTCTGAGTCGTGGTAGTTGTAATCTGGACATTGCACCATTAGAGGAAGAATTAGCAGATGGAATACCGGTACATCGGATTTCTGTAGGATGTGCGACGTCGAAGAGGAGTTGGAAACTGTAGAGCACATTTGGGTCACTGCAGTGCACACTCGAAAATGTCGTAAGCTTCATCAAGGAAATCGGTTGACTGAGTGATATCAAGCAGGACGCATACAGGTCTTCCTTTTCCTATTTTTTTTTTACTTTTAGTTACTTGAAGGGAATCCGAGGAACTATCCTAAGAAAATAATTCAAAAATGAATATGCATATGTATTTGAGATTGAGATTGGTTCAAAAAATGTTTCAAAACAATCGTTTTAAAATCAAAACTTCGTCATATCTGAAACGATTTTAGTATTTTTAAACATTTATACACACTATTTGGTCACATTTAAAATAATAATTTTCAAAATTAAGGGATATACGAGGTCTGTTCAAATGAAAAGGATAGATTTTGAATTTTTACGGGGTGTACATTAGTTAGTCATATGTTGGTATTATCAGCCAATTTGGATTAGTAGATTGTTGTTCACAACTGAAAAGGTTAGTCACGTTGATGTGAATTCTGTCATATTTTTTTGTGATTGAATCGTACACGATTATGTAGCTTAGTAAATCCTTGCCTTCGATCGAATTCCTTAAAATACTTCAAATTCAAAGGGAGATACAACTTATAAATAACCTACCATTCATGACAGTAAACAGTTAAGTGAAAATTAGTACTGACAAAAAACACTAAAAATAAAAACATCATCGTGTCATCTATTTCCATACCTGTATAGATGTTAATATAGCTGATACATCATATGTGGGACTCCATCTATTTTGTAAAATATCCAAACAGATTCCACCATCTGCATAAACATTGGGATGAAATACTTTTGATACAAATCTCACCGTTGGCGGTTTATTTGGATATTCTTCCGTGAATTCTATTGTTAATTTAAAGGTGCCATCCTCAAATGGTGTGTCGTGAGGACCAAAAATCACAGCATTCCATATCATTATATTATTATCTGTTGGCGCTCCAGAAACTCCAGTTGGTGGATCCTCTTGAAGTCTGAAAATAAAAAAAAAGGAAATGTTAATTAAGTGCACTAATTAAATATAAAAAGTAAGTGTCAAATATGTACATATATTTGCTTGTTATGTATTTTATATGCCCTTCACCTTAGCATAAAGTAAAAGCAAGATAATTCGTTTTGTTTTAAATCAGATATCTGGTTGATATCTGTAATACTAAAAGCTAATCGCTTTGTAAACACATTGCATACGGTAAAACCAACTCAGGGAGTCGGGCAAATTAAGACATAATCGTGTTGTACATTTTACGTCAGGAGGGTATTAATATCTTGACCTGGGACTGGCTCGGCGATATTCTCTGAGTATCTTGACGCTTCGGTCTCGCTCAGAATACCCGCCACCTGCACAGTGTTCCAGACACAAAAATATATGTTATATTAATAGCGGCTATATTAATAGTGGGGAACTTATAACGGAGGCCTAGGATATTGATATTTTGTTTGTAGGCTAGCCGCCATTAAGAAGCTTGATTCGAAGAGGGTGAAGTCGGGCGATACCGTGTGAGGTTTGTGCTTCGGGGCACGAGAGCTTTAGTGGTGGTCTGCTATAACCACTTACAGGTTATTCAAAATACTATTAAAATCGGTCAAGAAAGCACTAAGTCACTGCTAGCCTTAGGGAAAAATTCCATATCAATTCTAGTAGCCATAACGTATGTCCGAGCGTATGGTAATCTCTCGTAGTGAGAGAAGCTGAATTTGGTTCTTTCGGACAGAGAACCTGGAATACATCACAATGAAAATAACACGCTTAGTTTCGAAAGAAGTAGTAGACTGTAATTGAAAGATTAGGCTTTAGATTACAGTTTCATGATTTTTCAAACCATTGAGTCTATTAGCCACTAATAATGGCCAATTTTTAAGCTCGTATTTAAAGGTGAATTTAGTTAAATTTTATTTAAATTTATTTAGTCTGTGACCTTTTAAAAGTAAAATTTTCTCCAGCTCTGTATCAAACGCCAAATTCCTGTATCATTACCCTTATGTTAATGTTTACAAATTTGTAAAGTATCGTTGTATCGAGAGTAAAAAAAGCCGGTCTTAATGGTATCGCTTGCTTTAAATTTTACAGTAGTCTATCAACACACGTTAGTTTACGAATATATATAATTTGGAAATCAATCCTTATATGTAGGTTAGGTTAAGACGGGTTGTACTAGAAATGGCACATCCACTCGGAGACCCGGAGGGTCTATTGTGGTTCCCTTCAGCTAAACTAAAAAACTAAGAACAACAAAAGGAAAAAGAGAGACCTATATGCGTCCTGCAACCTATAACTCAGCCACCCGATTTCCTTGATGAAGCCGACGACAAATTAGGGTGGCCTAACCGAATTATTCCCTCCGAGCCCAATCTCGCAAGTTCGTCAGCGATTTCGTTGCCCTAAACATTACAATGGCCCGCGACCTAACGCAATCTAATTCTATAATTGTCCTCTAGTACATCGCTAGCCTTTTTACATTCGCTTACCAGCCTTGATTTGATACTGTGTCTCTTCAAGGCTTTAAGTGCCGCTTGGCTGTCGAAGTATAGAGTAACCTCTTCCCCCTCAAAAACATGTCGACACCCACTCTGTTGTTTTCGAAACCGCCAAAACCTCTGCCTGGAACACACTACATTCGTCTGGTAGTCTGTAACACACGCGTGTTCTAGTTCCCAGAATGTGGACACCAGACCGGTGCTCGCTTCATCTTTGAACCATCTGTGAACAGCACAACCCCGTCATACAGTTCCACATTTCGTCTAGTGCAAAACATCCGAATAAATGAGTTTATCCTAATAATATTATAGTAATTTTTAAATTTGATTTTGATTTGTATACTTAGGTACTTTATAATACTAAAGGCCATGATTCACTATCATACTCAGTCGTACGATTTGTCAAAAATTGCATGTGTTTTCAAAAAGTATGATAGTGTAGATTAAAAGTGTATGTGTGTGAGAGACTTTTTGACAGATATGTACGATTTTATAATCATTTAAAAAATAGTATTTTTCCATGCGATCAGAGTTGCAAAATCTTGTTTTGTATGATAGCGAGGCATCTATTTTGAAACGATTTTTTGAGTAGGACAGCATTCTGTCAGATTTTTTTGTGATTGAATCGTAGGATTGTGTAGGAAAGTGAATCATGGCCTTAAGTAATATTTAATTATGGCCTAGAGGCTTGTATTGCATTAATGAATAAATAAATAAATACATATCTCAGCCCGTTAGGTCTGCAAAGTCTTGCAGCTGCTGAAAGTTGTTTAAAGATTTGTCCTTAGAAGTAAAAAATCTAGCCTTAATATTTAGATAATATAAATAGAGTTTATTCAATTCGAACAAGGTTAAGCCGTTTTATGCAGCTCACCTTTGTCCATATATTGGTCCCTTTTTGTGTTTCAATTGGAACACGCTGTTGAAATTACAAAAGAAATGACAAACTTTTATATTCTTTTCACCTGCAGTGAAGGGCATTCAAAAATAAAACAAAATTTAAACATGAAAGTAATATTTACTTCAGACGTTTTTTATGCATCCATTCATTCGAACTTACATATAAACAAACAGTTGGGGAAACATGCATGCATATTATCATGTGGAAGAGTTTCAAATAATAGAACATTTGTCATGTAAATATGAAGATGAACTGTTGTCATACTTCTTACTCTTGACATACATATAAATGTAAATTTAGTTTTATTTTAAACGCTGCTCGTCTACATTGAAAGCAGTCGCCAAACATACCAAAACAACAGCCAGCGACGACGGTCTTCACCGAAAAGTATGACAAAAGTAAATTTTATTATTAATATTTAATTCTTATAGACATATCGACGAATCCATATATTTAGCGCTGGTTATTAAAATACATATTTTTTTATTAAAAGTCAATAACAGTTTAAATTGATTTTTTGTCTTTGTTTATTTTATTTGTCTTGATAATGCATTCCAACAAATGAATGATTAAAGATATTTTAAGTACTACTGCGACGTACACCATCGTTGTTAATAAAATATTAATTGTGACTGAATGTAAAAAAAAAAATTAAACTGAATTACTATTTACGGCTACTGACTCACACATAAAGGAGTTTGTACCATACCATCGCCATATTATACACCTGTGCCAGCGCTGTTTCCAATCCAGGTTGCACTTTTCACAGGTTTTTGATATGGTAGAATTAAATATTTTCAACGATTTGGTTTTTATCTGATTAATGAAGGAAATCTGGGTGTGTTTTAGATTTGGAAATAAAAACGGAACTTGATCTGATGGAATATAGCGGCTGAGGGTTGATAGTGATGTTATTTATAGAACCACTAATTACTTTTCCATAACCATTAATTGCTTTTCCATAAAGCCGAAAAAATCTTATTTTTCTTAAATTTAAATTAAACCAAAAAATTCGGCTCGCCCATGTGAAGATAGTTATTCTTTGTCTCTGCTGTTAACAACAAGAACTTGTAGAATGGTTCATATTGTCAATAAATTGCAAACTAAATAATAAACAGTCACAACTCAAAATCCACAAATGACCAGGAGAGACAAAAACCCGTGCTAGTGAGGGGTGTTTACTCAGTGTGTTTTGTTTAGTACTTGGCTAGAACTTCGGGATAATTCTTAGTGCTTAGGAAAGGCCTTAGTTTTTATTAACTTTCGAAATTTTTATATTTTCGACTTTTTTGTATAAAAAAAATTTATTTTAAAACAAACTCAAGAACTAAGGAGTATTCGCATTGTGATTTAGTAGAATATGCCCAGCAGAACGTTTTAAGAAAATTCGGACATTGAAACTATTTTTTTTCTCTAAAATTAAATGTTGTAAAGGGGTACAGAACCTCTCGTATGTATAATGCCGGGCAAAAAAATTGCACCAACGACAAAATGTATTTTCATTCCAACGGGGGAACAAATGGTAGATGAGTCTAGAATTGTATTATTTGGAAGGAAGGGACCTCGTTCCTATGTAAGAAGACCCCCAAACGCAGAAAAACTTACAACTAAAATCATAAAACACGGTGGATCTAGCGTAATGGTATGGGGTAGTTTTTTTTACTATGGTATAGGACCTACAAAACCACAATAAGAACATTTATGTTAGTATACTCGGGGGAAGTAATGCTCCCTTATGCTTCTGAAGAAATGCCATTGGTGTGGGTCTTCCAGTAAGATAATTACCCGAAGCACACAAGCAAGCTTGCGACAAAGTGGTTTCAGCACAATAAAGTCAATGTGATAGAATGGCCCGCTCATAGCTCAGACCAATTAAGAATTTATGGACAGATATAAAAAAGAGAGTCTCAAATGCAATCAACTAACAACGAAGCGCTTTGGACAGCTGTCCAGCAAATCTGTAACAAAATTCCAAAGAAAAGATGTCTAAATCTTGTAAATTCGATGCCAAAACATTGAGCTGACGTTATTAAAAATAAAGTACATGCAACAAGGTATTATGTAATTAGAATATACAAATCGTGCTCAACGTAATAAATGCATCATTTATAATTCTATTTAATTTTTCCTTAATTTAGTGTTTAATATTAGTACAAATTGAAGTGAAGTGCTATTTTTTTGACTAATTGTTTTTTAAGTTTTGTTTTTTAACCTTCCTGACCATTTCGTCGGTCTGTGAGACCGATGAATCACTTTTGTGTTAATTTCACGAAAACAAAAAATTGCAACACCATTATTCTCTCAGTATCTTCATTATTTCTCATTATACAACGTTTAGTGTAACAACTGCGTTTGAGTTGAAGTGTTGTACCGGTGATTGCTAATCAGACGGTCTGTGAGACCGACTTATAGTTAAGTGTCACATTTTCGATAGGTAAGCTGGTTTTGCTAAATTGGAAATTTTTAGATGAAAATGGACAATTATAGATCAGTTTATATGATTTAATAAAATAATTATGTTCAAAGTTAATTAATGTGAGATTTTCGTTAGATATGGCAGATATTGAGCGCATAAGAGCTATTCTGAATGAAATCGATTCAGATCTAGATTCTGATGTGAAAACTGGTACTGAATACGAAGATAATATTGTTGTGTATGAAGCAAACACTGATACTGAACAAGAAGACTCAGAGGAAAGTGATGTTGAAGATTTACAGGACGCTGAATCGAGCCACAAGCTCTAACGACTGATTGAAATTTACAATGACGAACCTCATAATGAGGCATATATTTTAAGCATTTTGAAATTATTTTTTTTACTGTTCCTGTTTTTTTTAAGTTATTTTATTTTTTTGTTTACTTCTAAAATATATGTTAATAGAAAAACAACATTTTATAAATGTTGTGTTTTGTGAATGATTTTTTTTTTATTTTTATATTAGGTCTAGGACCAAAAATGCCAAATTATTGTGATGAAATATAAATTGATGCTGTGAGCTAAAAAAAACTTAATTTTGTTTTTTTTTCTTACTTTAGTTATTTCAGATTAGTTTGTTAAATATGACCACTGCACAGGTTTTGAAAACTTTAGAATAGTTTTGAGATACCGAGAAGTACTTGAAATCGGTCTGAGAGACTGAGAAATGTGAATGTGTCGCACAAAAATGAAAATAGTCAGGAAGGTTAAATAAAGTAAAATTTTCAAAATAAAATAATTAGCAATAATAAGATTTATTATTTTATGTAGTTATTCACTTTCCTAAGCGTCTTATGACAAATTTTGAAATATATCAATTTAACCTATAGGAAAATATGTATCGGAGACATATTTTCTTAGGCTTTGCGCTATTTTTCTGACCGCAGCTATATATCGAGCATAGTACAAAACAATTGTTCTGTTAAATACTACATAATCTTGTACCCATAACTTCAAATTATCTAAGATAAACCAAAAGGCTTTTTTTAAATATTAAATCTAAGATTAATTTAATTAATTAAAACTTTAATAAGAACTGAACAAATTCGAAACTACATATACGATTATATTTCGCATTATACAAATCATTATACACACGACATCTTTTTTCCGCAGTTTCTAAATTATTATTTTTTCTCTAAGACAAAATGCTTTGTTTTGCAGAATAAACAAAAATAATTACTATAAGTAAATAAGTATGTACATATTTTTTTAAATGCCACACGTCTTCTTTTGGCACCTACACGAAAAAATTCAGTTTCTTATTTGTATGAAAATAGATAAAAGTAAAATTAATATACGAGTACCAATTGAAAATAAATGATTCACAAAAATTGTATAAATTTATAAGAAATGCACAAAGAATAAAAGAAATGCGTCATTTTATAAAAGTAATTTCTATATGAAAAAAATTTCTTAAAATCATTAATTATTATTTATTTAGGAAGGCCTTAATTTTGGTTAAACACATTATAACGTATATTGAATGAGAAATAATAATGCAAAAACAAATAATAAATTAAATAAACCATCAATTTCAAAATGATTGCATCAGGTGCCATTGTATGTTAGTTGGTTGGTTCATTTGTGTTTTTATTTCAACCATATTGTGAATGGTTTTAGTACTTAAAGCTTATGTATTCAAAACTATTGCATGTTGGCTAAAAGCCAGACATTAATATTTATTTGTTTTTTTTTTTTTGTTAATTATATTTTTTATCATTAAGACGTTGAACTTGGTAAACATAAAATATGAAAAAACTGCAACATCTGTCATAGAAAACACGACGGTCAGTCATAAAAATGCCACAATACCGGTACTCTAGAAAGAACTTGTTGAAACACTGTTTTATTAGATAGAAATATGAAAATATTTATTGATTCTCAGACCTTTTGAGGCCTTCTCAAAGTAAAACTCTGGTAGGGCCTTAAAATAGGTTCTTGTTAATTGAATAAACTTGTCATTCAACTATAAACTTGTTATACTGAACTATTTCTTAAAATTTTGTGACAGAAAACAACTCGCCGGGTAGCAAACCTAGAGAATTAAAAAAGAATATTTCAAAAGTATATTCCACCTTAGTACCATCTTCATGCAAGATTAATTTATTTGTCCAAATGAAGGATTTTTATTTATTTTATCACAGAATGAAAGTCTTACATGATGAGTTGTTATTGGTTTGTGAAAAATTTCAAACCGCGATTACACCAGGGTGGCATTTTATTAAAAAGTATAAGTATACATATATATATGTATGCACTTGCGTTATATTGTAAAACGGTCTTAAGTTATACCTACGCAGGGTTAGAAACGGTATTTTGTGTATCCATCTACACTGGTGTTTTCCTCTATAAAATTTCATACACTGTTCTTCTAGATATAAAACGCTCATTATAATATTTCATTGAATTCATGTCTGTTCATAGCACTCGAGTAACGATAAGTGAACAAAAATTAACAGCGAAATTTTAAGTGGTTGTGTCCTACAGCTCAATAAATAAAGACATAAACGCATATAACACGTCACTTTCGGAACATTCTATAAGTTTAAGTATTTGTGGATATAGCGGTCACAGTTATACATCTGTTAAAATTTCAAGTCTACCTATTAAGGTTTATACAAATTAGGCCATATATCTACATGCAAATTACGACACAATCGAAACACCCTTTAATTTTAGGATTATTTTTCATACTTGATGGTAAATTGTAAGTGTATGCCTCCTAAAGTTCAAGAAATAAACACATATACGTGAATATCACGTCTCTACAGAACACCCTATAAGTTTTATTATTTGTTGCTATAGCGGCAACATTTATAATGGGTGATTTTTTTGAGGTTAGGATTTTCATGCATTAGTATTTGACAGATCACGTGAGATTTCAGACATGGTGCCAAAGAGAAAGATGCTCAGTATGCTTTGACATTTCATCATGAATAGACTTACTAACGAGCAACGCTTGCAAATCATTGAATTTTATTACCAAAATCAGTGTTCGGTTCGAAATGTTCAAATGTGACAAATTTTGTTCAGCGATGAGGCTCATTTCTGGTTGAATGGCTACGTAAATAAGCAAAATTGCCGCATTTGGAGTGAAGAGCAACCAGAAGCCGTTCAAGAACTGCCCATGCATCCCGAAAAATGCACTGTTTGGTGTGGTTTGTACGCTGGTGGAATCATTGGACCGTATTTTTTCAAAGATGCTGTTGGACGCAACGTTACGGTGAATGGCGATCGCTATCGTTCGATGCTAACAAACTTTTTGTTGCCAAAAATGGAACAACTGAACTTGGTTGACATGTGGTTTCAACAAGATGGCGCTACATGCCACACAGCTCGCGATTCTATGGCCATTTTGAGGGAAAACTTCGGAGAACAATTCATCTCAAGAAATGGACCGGTAAGTTGGCCACCAAGATCATGCGATTTGACGCCTTTAGACTATTTTTTGTGGGGCTACGTCAAGTCTAAAGCCTACAGAAATAAGCCAGCAACTATTCCAGCTTTGGAAGACAACATTTCCGAAGAAATTCGGGCTATTCCGGCCGAAATGCTCGAAAAAGTTGCCCAAAATTGGACTTTCCGAATGGACCACCTAAGACGCAGCCGCGGACAACATTTAAATGAAATAATCTTCAAAAAGTAAATGTCATGGACCAATCTAACGTTTCAAATAAAGAACCGATGAGATTTTGCAAATTTTATGCGTTTTTTTTAAAAAAAAAAAGTTCTCAAGCTCTTAAAAAATCACTCGTTACATCTGTAAAAATTTCAAGAATCTATCTATTACGGTTCCAGAGATAAATGGCGCTGACAGACGGACAGGTATTGTAGCGAAAACAATAGGGTTTTGTTTTTACCCTTTGGGTATGGAACCCTAAAAATGAAGAAAAGTAATTTTATTGTACTAAATTATAACATCGGGATGGAAATCTCCAAGATTAAAAAAGTATAAATATGCTGCGCACGAATTTTAGACAGAAGTTTTGGCGGGTCATTCAGCACACGTATACAAATTTTATATCCAGCATTTCAATCGTGTCTAGAACAAGTCTAGCAAGTTTGAATAAGTTGGGATTGACACAATGAGTACTTTGTTGAAGGATATTAAATTCACTTTACCTTATTTATTTATTTTCTTGTATTTTTTTAGTTATGCTGCTACTCAACACAAAAATTTAATACAAAAAAATCAATTTGTAGCTCTCAAACTGCTGAATACGTCAAAAGATAAGTTTTTTACTTTCGTATTTTGCGTTGGCGGAGACACACTGATTGTGACAACGCTCATAAGAAAACCTGTATTTTAACGGCCGGGGCACAAGAAAGTACCCCGGTCTTTATGCTTTGAGTGAAACACGAGCAGAGTACAAAAGAAAAAATATTACAAACAAAAAGCACTATGGCTTATAAAAAGTTCAACACATCTATTAAACAAAACACACTGACTGTTTCGAACATGAGACGAGTAGTCACGGCGCTCACTAGTATAAAAAGTTAGCTTTACTCGGTCAGATCATTGTGTTTATGATACGAACAGAGGTTTGTTCACTAATTATATGGTACAATTAAGCATGTTTTCAATAAGCTGGTTTGTGTTCGAGTATGACCACTTGCTGATGAACTTATGAGCACTCCCATTAAATGGGCTTGCTCATCCAACTGTTTAATATCTAAATATCTAAATTCTAATAGGTATAGGCTAAGGGCTTTTTAGACTATCATACAAATATAATAACTTTTGAATGAAATACCACCCTGAAAACAATAAGAACTCATCATGTCAGTTTATAATTTTCTTCAAAGGTACTTGTATTATAGTGTGAGACGGCATTTAAAATAAAATTTTATGAATATTTCAGGGCAAATAAATTTTTTAAGTGGTATATAGCACCTGCTAGTGGAGTAACTTATTATTAATTAAAACAAACAAACAACCAAAACTGCCCTAAACTAGACTTTAACATAAGTTTTTATTGAATTTCTGCCCTTAAAAGAAAATTTTAGTGTAGAATATATTTAGGTGTCTTTGGATGTACAGAACAGATGTTTAATTTGATAGTTGGCGCATACCATATATAAGATATACTTTACATATAATAAAACTGTAGCGGGACCATTTCTGTAATAAAATATTTTTTGTAAATGATGTTTCTATTGCATATAGTAATCGATATAGAATACTAAAAAGCAATTTTTGTCTTTCTAGCTGTCTGTGTTCGCATCACGTAAAAACTACTGGATGAACTTTGTGAGGAGGTACCTTAGTATTGTGTTTCAAATATGGGAGACTTTATTCCACAAAAATATCTTCATTTCGAAGAAAAAATAGAGAAAAGTAGTGAAAGTACACAATTTTACCGATTTAAAACTAATGCAAACTTGACAGCACATTTTATTTTTGAAAGCAAGATAGGTAAATATTTTAGAAACTATTTACACAACTCTACAATAATTTTAGAATTTTATATAAATTTTAGAATTTGTTGGGTGCGTCTATAGGTATAAAGAAAATACATTACCCATAACTGAGGCACTATAAAAGTAAAATTTGTTGGGAACTACTGTCAAAGCTAAATTGAACATAATATTGTCATAACGCTTACGACGCGGCGGGCACAGCTAGTTAAATATAATATTAACTAAAATCTGTAATATAACCAAATCCACTTTGTTGACAATTTGTATTTGACCTTCAACTATTGGTGATTGTTTATTAAACAAAAATGTAGGTACAAAAATATAATTAACAAAATTATCCTTGACATTATTCGAGGCAATATAAACATCCTTGAAAACAAAACTAATAATACAACAACAGAAACAAGGGACAAGAAAAACAGACAAAAGAGAAATGATAATAAATAACACTAAACATAATTTTAAAACAATTTCAAAATTTTTAAACTAGGCTAAAGAAAAACACATGAAAACAGAAACAAATAGGAGACATTTTGGTGAAAAATTGCCAAAAATAATGAAATTCTTTTTTAATTGATGCTTGATTTTTAACATGTTTATATTTTAATAAAAACAATGAAGCAAACGAAAAAATACAAAAACAATGAAATGGAAAAATCGGGAAGTAAATTTGTTTTAATATAAAAGAGAAGAATGGCAGGCAAATTTTTAACGAATTAAAAACAGAACAAATAATAAAAAGCAACAAACAACAAAACATGCAAAAGGAGAAAACAAAAAGAAACTCAAGAGGGAGAGATTTTTTATGCACCAACACACTTATACAATTCACATAAAAAAAATTAATTATTGCCGAAGGAAAAGGGGAGCATAGAAATTACAGCACAAAATAAAATTCACACGTAATTTGTTTTCTGATAGAAAAATTTATGAACAAAGCTAAAGAATATTTAACAAAAAAAAAAAAAAAAATAACCACATAATTACAAAGTTCATTTGCGTTTTAGAAAAAAACTTAATATGTTTTATTACATTTTAACTATTTATTATACATACCTTTTAAAATCTCTCATAAGACGTCTGCGTGCGGGTGTCGACATTTTCTACAAACTTTTGTGTTGTTTAACCAAAAAAGTATTGACCTTTTTTGTTAAAAAAAATTTTTTGTTATTAACACAAAGCGCAATTTAGTTTTTTTATTATATGTATCTCTCACTTTTTCCTCCTTATTGTTTTTTAACGAACCTATAAAAATTATTATAATTCAGTCATTTGCCTTTGATTTCTTCTTTTCTTTACACACTTCAAAAAGTTTCTATTTGGCGTTTTTCACGTCTTCGACTCAGCACGAACAAATTTTAACTAAAAAGCCAACCAAAGTTTTTTGTATTGGCGAAAAGCACACACACACTCAACAAAACTTTGTCAAAAATTTGCCAACAGTGCTGCCACAAAAATATTGATAATTTATAAATAAAACCAAGAAATACATAAAAGAACAAATTATACACTAAAAAGTAAGCAATGGCTAAAAAAAGGCCAAGAAATTAATTCAATAATCAAAGAAATTAATAATTAATGTTTAAATTTCGCACATATTTAATTCTGGCAACAATATTTTCTTAAAAACAATTAGCAACACTTGCAATTGCATGCATTAAATATCTCTGTTTCACAAAAGGTAGCACATATGCAATGACGTAAAGCCTTTGATTAAACTTCTATTAGAAAAGGAACACTATATGGACACCAAAGAAATTGCACAATTTTTTTCTAATTTGTTATCTACTAATTTTTCTATTTTTCTCTTATTAGATTTTTATGAAATTGTTAATTATTTTCTTCTTTTGAACTACAAATTATACAATTAAAAACAAAAAACACACTTATTTTTTAAAGAAGAAAACACAGGCTAGAAAATATGACACCAAAAATATAAAATTGCGGACCAATCGAATTACAAAATTAATTTTCATGCGAAACACACCATAAAAGAAATTACAAAAAAGTAGAGCTGCATAACAATCGATAGTATCGATAGTTTTCTTTCTGACTATCCATTGATAGTCTTTCAATATCGATACTATCGTAAAATTTTAAATAGAAATACTTAGTAAGTACTAAATAGTCAACGTCAGATTTGTAGCAACTTATTCGACTCAGATTGTAATGTACAAATACTAATAAAGTAAATCATACTATAAATCATTTCAAATAAAGAGTGCCACATTATTTAACTCATATACTTTGATAATAATTATTAGTAAAATTTAGCTACCTAATTTCGACGGCTCCGCCAAGTACTGACTGCCGCTTAGCAGGCTTCATTCTCTTTAAAAACTGAAGCTACAATTTAAAGAAAGTAAATAGCAAAATATAGATATTAAATTTTTAAATAATAGCCCAATACACAATCTCGTGCACTTGATATTGCAAATTATTGCAATTGTAAAAATTTTCTATGAACAATTAACAGAAGAAGTGTTGGGCAAAGCTTGCCCAAAATGCTACTGTAGTCTCGTAATAGACGCAAATTGCGCAGAACTCAGCAGTATTAGCTAACGCTTATCGGGATAAGTATTGCATTGAATGGAAATATCAAACTACCCTCGTAATGGATGCAGATGCGGTCTTGATAGCGTCAAAATTAGACTGCCAGGCAGGCTAGTAATAGATAACAGACAACATTTTATTATGTCCATATGGATCAATTTTTACGTTTTTCATTTTTCGATTTTCTTACATACTCACATAGCACTTGAAAAATTTCGATAGTATCGGTAGTTTTGAAGCAAACTATCGATAATTTTGCAGCTTTACAAAAAAAAATTAAGGAAATTGTAGAAAATTTTAATGCTGGCATCATCTCAATGTGTCAGGTTTAGGAAAATTTATATTTTTAATCAATTTATTACAATCTATTCAACTCGAAGTTATCGGAAAATGATTCAAAGTTTACAATTATATAAATGCAGTACAAATATTTATGAAAAACTTAAGTTTAAAGTAGCCCAAACCGTGACCAAATCATTGTTTTCTTGAAAACTTGTGAAGTTTTTTAATACGAAGTCAGAGCCTATTTTAAAGAACACTTAAAGACCCTATTTCTGTGCCTTTTTTTGTAACTGTTATTTTACGTGCTAAAAATATGTTGTCCTTTTGTTGATAATTAAATATAAAACAATATGTACAAATCGTCTAAATTGTATGATATGTATGATACGACAACTAATTAACTGACCTTTGTTTTTGTTCATAAAATAATTCAATTACAAGTTAATGGTATAAATAATTAAATAAGTTGGATTAATAAATTAAGGCTTATTTTGTTGTCCACACCACACCAACGAACCCACTGTTTTAAAATTTGAGAGTGTTAATCGGAGCATTATCGTTCGTGTTAATAGGTCTTTGTTATCGGTCCAAAAACTAAATTGTGGAACTACCGTTTTCGTTTTTTCCGTTTTTTTAAGATAACACTATCTGCGAAGCTCCTGGTTTGTCTACATAAATCACCCAGAATCAATATATAGAGGCACTCAAATATCGGTATCATTATAGAATCTGCTTCATTCCTTACAAACACTACTTCAAAGCACGTCTCTGACCATTTTACTATAACCTTTGCCTTAGTTCGTCCGTGAATATGGAAAAATTTTAACCAATTTTGAAAATTATGTGCCTTTTAGTTTTCCTTAACTTATCAGCTTTATTTCTATAACTTACCAGCTATTTGTTTTCTTTTCAAACTCGATCTTCGAAGGAACGGACCTACATCAGATTTTTTCTCATCAAACGTTTCGATACTTTTTCTTTTTTGTTATTAATACCAAAATATGCAACTATGAATGGTAAAGTATATTATAATAACATGAAACTTGCCCCACTTTCTTTTTCGTTCGTTTTACATCACTGAGTGAGAGAAAAGAGAGGCTTTGTATAATTTTAATTAATTTGTTTACATTTTACAAATCAGCAATCTTAAGGAAATCAAATAGATTTATAAATATTTCAAGAAATTATCAATAAAAAATTTATTTATTAAGAGAGATTGTAAAATAAATAAAATATAAAAGTTATTAGCAAATAAAGGTAAGAAAACCAATGGAAAGTAGAGTCCAGCTTAAAAACCAACAAAAACCAGGGCGTGTTCCAAAAATTAATGACAGTTTTAAATGAATGAAATGCAACCTGTAGTGTGTGTTGGTTTGTATTGCTAAAACCTCATTTACGACACTAGGAAAATTATCTTAATAGTAAAATAAAATCTTAAAATGTAAAATACACTTTCTATTATTTAAGCATTATGGTGGTCTTAAACTCCTGCTGGTCTCCCATTATATGGTCAAACAATGTTAAGACAGGCAGCTATGCGGTAGCAGCTTATACGGCTGCTATATCGGTGGTCCTTATAACAATAGTGGGTATTAGTGTACATATTGAGAGAGGGCTTATTTTAATTCACATTAATATTTATTTTTTTAAGATTTCCTATATGTTGGCTGGTGGTGAATCTTCCCAATTATATTCTCCCCTATTTGAAACTGACATCCGCGACTCCATGGTAGTAATGGGCGTTTTCTATATAATTTACCTTGTTTTATTAATTATTGCCTCATATTTAGTTTATTTTGGCATTAAAATATGGTAAGTTTGAAGAAAATATGTATGTTTTAATATGATTTTTATCAGGCTTGAGTAGTTTTTGAATTGTATTTGAGGATCGTTATGCGTACAGAATTCGATTTTCTAATAAATTTGGAAAACATACAAGCTAAAACCAAATATTTAAATTTAAAATATTAAAACAACTAAGAATCAAAACTTCAACGAAAATCGCCAACAAATAACAAACAAAATGTCTATGCTATGTAAATTTTAATAAAATTTTAATTGAGTAAAATTAGAAAATACGAACGGTGTATAAGATTTGGTGCGGCCAAAGAAAGTCCTGTTATTTGTTTTTAGAAAAGAATAATCTATCAAATAATCGAAAAATAAATTAAGCCTGAGAAATCATTATTTCAATAATAGATTAATAGTTAAAAAAAAAAAAAAAATTATTTAATAAAATTGTTTTTCAAGTGTGCGAGGCTGGCTTTTACCTTGGTTGATTTTAGTTGCTATCGCTATTTTATTCCAACTGTTTTATGGCATATGGCTTATCTATGGTTATTACATATATGTAAGTTTTATATCTTCATTTTAAATTTAAAAAATTAAGATTCTGTTTTTATTTTAAACAGCTGGAACAAACATTTTCCGCTTTGTTAAATTTTTGCTGGATGGCCTACAATGTAAGTTTTGTTTTTGGGTTCATTTTTTATACTGAAATTTCGTATATTTATTTTTTCAGTTCTATTGTTGGCTGTGTGTGTTTTCACAGTATCAAATATTTTTAGAAGTTCAAAATCCTAACATTGAGCTTTTAATGCCTTAATCATGCGAACATAAAGTCTTCATATTAGTTTAGTTAAGCCATAACTATTTGCATGCTTTTTTAGTGTTTAATTTTTAATTACACATTTTCAGACATAATTTTATTTTTAAATTTAAGATTTTAACATTCCGTCCATTTTATGTGAAAATATTACATGTTTTGTAATACATCTAAGCCTTAAACCTTTTAAAATGTTACGTAAATACTGTTGTTTTTATACAAGTTTTTTAAATAAAATTAAACCAGTAATAACTATACAACTGAGTTTATCTGTTCGACGCTCCAAAATATCTCATGTTTTTATGTTTGAATTACAAAGCTAATGTAAAAATATAAAAATTAATTTTACATAGGAGTTCAATATTTCAGAAAAACCTTGTGTAAAAAATAAATTTGTACAATAAGTCAACTTGATGCAGAGAGTGAGTGTTATACCTTCAAAATTTTTAATTACTACATACAATGAAATTTTATAATCAAGCTTAAGTTCGTTTTTATTCTCTCATTGCTAACCGACGGTTGGCTGAAGTAACAACAACATACATATAAGGTGGTAAATATTAAAAGTAAAAATATTCAACAAGAGGGAAGCTTAAGGTAGTGGTAGACTTCGTTCTCACCAACTGACGATTGATAATTGAATACGAGTTTTCTCGTAATCCTTTATCTGCTGATGAGGACGTGGCTGTCTAGAAAATGTGCATTCCGCTCGTGCTGGTGTCTAAAAATAAATTTTTCCCAATTTTTCTTTAATATTATCACCTAATTTGTAATTTAATTAATTCTTTCTTAGAGAGAATAAAAACGAACTTAAGCTTGATTATAAAATTTCATTGTATGTAATACATAAACAGTTCGACTAATAATAATTAAATTTTCAGTTTTTACTTACTATTGAAATTTCTCACCAACTGACGATTGACGATTTTCTCCAATTCCGCTTACAACTAAAAACTACCCTAAGCAGATAGATACGAAGAGTGCTAGTGACGGACGTAGCTGTCTAGAAAATGCATTTCATTCTGCTGGTGTCTAAAATTAAAATTTTCCAATTCTTTAATACTGATCACCTAATTTGTAATTTTAATAATTATTTCTTAGAAAGAATAAAACGAACCTAAGTTTGACTTCAAATTTTATCTGTAAGTTTTTACTTACTCGTAAGATACAATAGCAAAATAAATATGTATCGACTTTCAAACTGTAACCGGTCTGCCTGTTTCGATTTAAAATATAAGCCAATAAATATACTTCTAATATGGGGATACCCTTTGGTTCTTATTTTATGTTTTTATTACTTATAACTTATTAGATTACTTATTATATAAGGCCTTGTACATAAAAATCACGTCTTGAATAGGAACACCCTTTTTATTACTTGCTATAGCGACCAAAGAAATAAACACTCGGTGTAAATTTGAAGTGTATCCATTACGTTTCAAAAGATTTGTCAAAAAAAAAACATGTCACCCTTTAAATTTTAACTTAATTCAATTTTGTTTTTAAGCATAACTTTTCAGATAAAAAACAATCGGTTAGATTAGGAAGGTTAGTGCTAGTTATTTCACATACTTCCAATCAGAATACCTTCTTTTTTTCCGAAGGAACCTGCAGATACTATTCTCTAGATAAGCTTATGATACTATTCTCTAGATAAGGTTCATAATTCTCTAGATAAGCTTTGACTTTTTTATGTTGGTTCTTGCAATCCTGCCCTCTCATCTTCAGGAGATTTTACCGATCTTGCTCTTCGAGGTGAAATTTTGGGATGTTTATTGTAATTTATTGGAAGGAATCATTATTTATTTATTAACAATACAAAAAGTCTATGAGGTCAAAGACATATTCTTAGAATACTTCATACATAAAAAATATATTATTATACAATAATTACTTAAATATTATAATATTTATACCATATAAAAAGCTTAGGAAGAAATAAGATACATATGTAAATATAAAAAAAAATTAAAACTAAATCATGTGGGGCTTTGACTGTATATCAGTTAATTTAATCTGGCAATGTTACCAATATAAGTTAATAATGGCAATGCCAAAAATACCAAATGGTTCTAAACTCTGCTAGAATAACGAAATTTTTTAAGGACACCTAATAAGCATGGCTGCCAACAGCATTTAAGAAAATATCCTCAATTTAACGTTAAACTCGAAAGGGCTTACAAAAAATAAAAATAAAAATAAGTGTTTACGTAAAAATACAAATAAAATAAAAATACAAAACTTATAATTATAATACATTTAAGTTTTTCAAAATTTTACCATATAATATCTGTACTTAATATTATTACTCAGTCAGGTTTAATTACATTGTTGTAACAATTTAATAAATAATGCCTTCAAGAATAGCAACGTTGTAGTATTTTGAATATAGTTTGGTAAAAAAAAAAAATATAAATTTTAATTTAATAAGTCGGACATTGGTGGAGCTCCTTAATTAAAACTCAATTTTTCGCTGGAGGAGCACCATTAAACACAATTTTTTACTGGAGGAGACCCGTTAAACTTAAGTTTTTACTAGAGGAGTCTCACTTCCTATACGAATTATAGGTCACGCTGCAGCTTTTGGAGGAAGCTAGGGAAATCACACCCTGGCGCTTTAGTTTCGTCAAACCCGAATTTTGTTATTTATGTAGAAAAATCGTCAAAACTACGATAAATTGTCAAGTCTGGCAGCAGTGGTAATGAGTTAATTTGGCGGGATAAACGTTCGTTTCTGTAAGCGATATTGATAAGGGAATTTAGGGCGTCCTTGTTTCTCGGTCTTCGGATGATTTACGTCTCACTCTAGCATTGGTTGGTTAGTCTGCCATATGCTGATTAATACAACCACTTTTGAATTAACAATTAACATTTGAATTAAAACCCTATACTGGAGGAGTGCCATTCAAAGATCAGAATTATATATCAAATTATATATCAGATATCGTATATTAGTAGAGCACCATACAAAACTAAAATTTTCATATAGAAGCTAAATTTGGGTAGGCTGCAGATCCTGGATGAGATGTTGCACGTTAAACCTAAAACTTTCCGATGAATTTCTCCTCCCAAATTAATCGGAAAGTTTTAAAATAATTTTTAAAATTAAAACTGGAAATTGTGTAATTTAGCGTGAAAAAGTTTTTTTTTTCGGATGGTACAAAGTGAAAAATATTATTATGACGTGTATAACTGTCGACATTTTTTTTTAAATAAAAGAGAAGTTCATAATTTGGTGTGGTTTGGCGAGTCTATAATAAAATGAAAACATTTTATTTAAAGGTATGTATGTGTATGTTAAAAAAAATGTAGATAAGTTCAAAAGAAAATATATATATATATATATATATAGTTTTATATTAACCAAAGCTATAGTGTTGTGTAGTTAGAAACATAACAGCATATCTCATATCACTATGTCGAAGGGTACATAAGATTCAGCGCGGCCGGATATAACACTTACTTGCTTTTAATTAAACAAGTAAGAGTGCTAAAAACTTCGTATATTTTTTACTGCATTTTCTTGCATAAAATTATTTTCTTCACTTTAAAATCACGAAGATTTTAGTCAAATTTTTGTTAAAGCAGATTTTTGATGAACTTTATAGGTTATTCTTTTTTGTGAAATATCGATTTTTTATAACATCGACTCTTGCTAATGAATTAATTTTGAATTAAATTGTTTTTATTTTTTTGTTAATTTTCAAGTTTTCGATTTGGGGTCGTTGTTAGGTAAAACTACTTTTTCTTAGTGCAATGAAGATTTATTTTATTGTAAGGTTTGGTTTTTTTGGTGAATATTTTCTTAAATTTTATTTTTAGAAAATTGTTCCCACAATAGTCTTGTGTATAAAACAATACAAATAAATAAAGTAAATATTATATTTATTTATGTTACAATACAATTACAAATTATATTCTAACTTCATTTACCGAGCATAGTAACGCAGACCTTCACTCGTTGTAGTAAAACATCTGGAGTGTTTGGTGGAAATCGAACTCACGACCCCCAGACTAGCACATTACCTTCTAGCCTACCGGGGCACCCTAAAAAAATTATAATAATAAGAAATTGCAAGAAATACTTTTAATAAATCAGTCAAGTGCGAGTTAGTCTCACACACGTAGAGTTCCGTACTATGTCTAGTACGCCTTTAAAAACTCAAGTTGTTAAATTTTTCATGTCTTATGGGGCACCCTTTTCTTTTTAAAATCAAAGTCATATTCGCGAAAATCGCATCGCTATTGGAACACCCTTTAAATTTTAGGAATTGTTGTTATAACGGCCATGGTAATACACTTTCTATAAAAATATAAGGCCTACCTATTGCGGTTCAAAAAATAAGGTAATATACGTCAAAAGCATGTCACTGATGGATCACCCTTTAATTTTTATTATTTGTTATAGTTTCCATAGTAATAAACCTCTTGTAAAAACTTCAAGAGTCTACTTATTATTGTTCAAAACTTAGGCCATATACACGCAAAGCACGTCACTATCGGAACACCCTTTAATTTTTAGGTTTATTTTTTTAGACTTGTTTATAAAGCGAACTAAGTTTTAATTACTGTTTGTAAGTTTTTAGTGTATGCTTCCTACAGTTCAAGAAATAAACACACATTCTTTAATAATACCTCCCTATCGGAACACCCTATAAGTTTTAATATTTATTGCTATATCGGCCACAGTTATACCACTTCTGCGAAAATTTCAAGAGTCTACCTATTATGGTTCAAAACTTAGGCCTTATACATGCAAATCACGCCACTATCGGAACACCCTTTAATTTTTAGGTTTATTTTTTTAGACATGTTTATATAGCGCACCAAGTTTTAATTACTGCTTGCATATTTTTAGTGTATTCCTCCTACAGTTCAAGAAATAAGCACATATTCGTGAATAACACCTCTCTATCGGAACACCCTATAAGATTTAGAATTTGCTACTATAGCGGCCACAGTTATACACCTTCTGTGAAAATTTCAAGCGTCTACCTATTATGGTTCGCAATTTAGGCCTTATACATGCAAATCACACCACTATCGGAACACCCTTTAAATTTTAGGTTTAGTTTTTAGACTTGTTTATATAGCAAACTAAGTTTTAATTACTGTTTTTAAATCTTGAGTCCATGCCTTCTACAGTTCAAGAAATAAACACATATTTGTGAATAACATCTCTCTATCGGAACACCCTTTAAGTTTTAGTATTTGTTACTATAGCGGCCACTGCTATACACCTTCTGTGGAAATTTCAAGCGTCTACCAATTATGGTTCAAAACTTAGGTCTTACACATGCATATCACAGCACTATCGGAACACCCTTTAATTTTTAGGTTTATTTTTTTATACTTATTTATATAGCGAACTAAGTTTTAATTACTGTTTTTAAATCTTGAGTCTCCTACAGTTCACGAAATTGGCACATATTCGTGAATAACACCTCTCTGTTGGAAAACCCTATAAGTTTTAGTATTTGTTGCTATAGCGGCAACAGCTATACATCATGTGTGAAAATTTCAAGAGTTTAGCTATTACGGTTCCAGAGATAAATAGCGCTGACAGACGGACAGACGGATAGACGGACAGACATTGTAGCGAAAACAATAGGGTTACGTTTTTACACTTTGTGTACGGAACCCTAAAAAAGCCGATTAACTGTATTAATAAAATGAAACCATCAGAACACTTTTGAACTTTTAGTAATTGTTGTTATAGCGGCCATACTATCATAACTTTTCTGCAAATTTCAAGAGTCTATCTATTGTCGTTTAAAAATAATTTCATATACGTGAAAATCCCATTACTATCGGGACATCCTTAATTTTTCAGTAAACTTTCAAGTGCCTGCTTATTACCACTATTTTTGTGGAGTTTGTACAGGTCATACCGTTTGACATATCAAAATGAAA
The DNA here is from genome assembly GCA_949628195.1 of Phasia obesa. NCBI lineage: Eukaryota > Metazoa > Arthropoda > Insecta > Diptera > Tachinidae > Phasia > Phasia obesa. The sequence continues at coordinate 176,578,335 of OX451215.1, forward strand.
TTTAGTTTTTGGGCATAATCGGGAGGTGCCAAGGGATAGTTTCCTTACCCCCAAATTTTGTGAACGCTCTACAGGTCATACCGTATGACATATTAAAATGAAATTTAATACATAGCTTTGGTTTATGAAGAGATGTATACATTTTGGGCATAATCGAGAAGGGGCAAGGGGTAGTTTACCTAACAGCCCAAAACGAAAATAATTTTTTTTTTCGATTTTAATATACTTTGAACTTTTATTCTTTATATAAAAATTTGGGTAGGCTGCAGACTCTGGATGAGATGTTGCACGTTAAACCTAAAACTTTCCGATGAATTTCTCCTCCCAAATTCATAGGAAAGTTTTATAATAATTTTTAAAATTAAAAGAGATTGTGTAATTTAGCGTGAAAAAGTCGTTTTTTTCGGATGGTGCAAAGTGAAAAATATTATTATGACGTGTATAACTGTCTACATTTTTTTTTAAATAAAAGAGAAATTCATAAGTTGGTGTGGTTTGGCGAGTCTATAATAAAATTAAAACATTTTATTTAAAGGTATGTATGTGCAGTTGATTAATCATTCCGTTTAAAAAAATGTAGACAAGTTCAAAAGAAAAAAAAAAATATAGTGTTATATTAACCAAAGCTATAGTGTTGTGTAGTTAGAACCATAACAGCATATCTCACATCACTATGTCGAAGGGTACATAAGATTCAGCGCGGCCATTAGCTAAAGTTAGGATTTTATCAGGGTGATAAGTAGTTTTTCGTTATTATAAGTATACATTAAGCTTGAAATGACTGATAAACTAAAGGGAAGAACATCTTGCCTTTAACTTTTAACATTAGATATAAGAGTTTGAAGTTGCCATGTTTCGTCATCTATAAAGTTGCCGTATTTTCTAATCTATGAAGAAAAATAAATTCATTTTAATTTAATTTTGCATTTGAAAAATAAAAATGGAAAACAGATCTCCTTTGTTGTATATAAACTAAACTAATAAACTAATTTGTGGTTTGTTAAAAGTAAACAAATAAATGGAAGGTATGGCGTTGCCACTGCGTTTTTAAGAACCAATTTATTTTGTCAAAAGTAGTCGGTGTTTATTATTGTACTGCCATATTTTCAAAAAGATTAATTTTATTTTACAAGAAAGTTGTAATAACGAAAAATAGTTATTGTTCACTTTATCGCTCACTTAAGTAGAAGTGAAATTTAACTAAAACGTACTTTAAAGGCAAGTTATAATAATGGGCCTTACTTGCTTTTAATTAAACAAGTAAGAGTGCTAAAAACTTCGTATATTTTTTACTGCATTTTCTTACATAAAATTTTCTTCACTTCAAAATCACGAAGATTTTAGTAAAATTTTTGTTAAAGCAGATTTTTGATGAACTTTATAGGTTATTCTTTTTTGTGAAATATCGATTTTTTATAAAATCTTGACTCTTGCTAATGATTTAATTTTGAATTAAATTCTTTTTATTTTTTTTTTTTGTTAATTTTCAAGTTTTCGATTTGGGGTCGTTGTTAGGTAAAACTACTTTTTCTTAGTGCAATGAAGATTTATTGTAAGGTTTGGTTTTTTTGGTGAATATTTTCTTAAATTTTATTTTTAGAAAATTGTTCTCTCGTTGTTGTAATCGATTTGTTCCACAATAGTCTTGTGTATAAAACAATACAAATAAATAAAGTAAATATTATATTTATTTATTAAATGTTGCAATACAATTACAAATTATATTCTAACTTCATTTACCGAGCATAGTAACGCAGACCTTCACTCGTTGTAGTAAAACATCTGGAGTGTTTGGTGGAAATCGAACTCACAACCCCCAGACTAGCACATTACCTTCTAGCCTACCGGAGCAGCCTAAAAAAATTATAATAATAAGAAATTGCAAGAAATACTTTTAAAAAAGCCGATTAACTGCATTAATAAAACGAAACCATCAGAACTTTTGAACTTTTAGTAATTGTTGTTATAGCGGCCATACTATCATAACTTTTGTGAAAATTTCAAGAGTCTATCTATTGTAGTTTAAAAATAATTTCATATATGTATGTACGTGAAAATCCCATTACTATCGGGACATCCTTCATTTTTCAGTAAAATTTCAAGTGCCTGCTTATTACCACTATTGTTGTGGAGATTGTACAGGTCATACCGTTTGACATATCAAAATGAAATTTAGAATGTGCCTTTGGTATGTGGAGATGAAGAGCTGTATAGTTTTTTGGGCATAATCGGGAGGGGGCAAGGGGTAGTTTCCCAAATTTTGTGAACGCTCTACAGGTCATACCGTATGACATATTAAAACAAAATTTAATACGTAGCTTTGGTTTATGAAGAGATGTATACATTTTGGGCATAATCGGGAAGGGGCAAGGGGTAATTTACTTACTCCAAAATTTTGTAAACGCTGTACAGGTCATACCGTATGACGTATCAAAATGAAATAAAGTATGTGCCTTTGGTTTATGGTTATGAAGAGCTGTTTAAATTTTGGCCATAATCGGGAAGGGGCAAGGGGTAGTTTACCTAACAGCCCAAAACGAAAATAATTTTTTTTTTTCGATTTTAATATACTTTGAACTTTTATTCTTTATATAATATATCCATACAAAATATCTGTTTCCATTTGGTGTGGTAAAGTTGAGTGTAATTTTTAATTTTTTTAATTTTTTCCCATAGTTAGTGAGCGAAATTTAAAATATTGTTGAACAATTTTAAGATTGTATCATTTCTGAGTTAAAAACAAGACGATTTTCAATTTAAAAATTCCAAAATTTAGGAATTTTTGTGTATTTTAGGCTAAAAGTGACCGTCAATCGTTATTTTTTCATAGAAAAAAATTTTCTTAAGGAATATGTATAAACTTTATATCTTTGTGTAAGCTAACAATATGTACGTACGTTTAAACCAAATTTCGTGTAAAATTGATCAACCTTGCAGAGGATGGAGGTCTTTCTATTTGACCTATTTTACATCGAAATTTTGAATTTAGCCTATATGTTCTAAAATGCCAAAGCTTGGATCGGAAACAGAATACTGCCGTAATAAAGCTATATATACTTCCAACTATTGCTGAAAAGATTTCATGCCCCCTAGTCTGTCTATATGTGGACTTTATGGGTAATTTTGGGATTTTTGGCATTTATTTTGGGAATTGAGGATTTGGAGCAATCGACTTAGCCCTTTACAAATGGCTAAGTTATTTTCAAGATTCTTTCTTGGTATTTTTTGTTATAGCGGCCATAGTAATACAACTTTTGTAAATTTTTCAAGAATCTTTCAATCGCTGACAGACGGTCAGACATTGTAACTTAAATAATAGGGTTACCTGTTTGTTTACCCTTTGAGTACGTAATCCCAAAAAACGATATCAAAAAATCGTTAATCCTATTTCCGACTTAAGTTTTAAATACTACCCGTTTTGCATTCTCACTTAAAACAAAATAAGACCTTTAAAATCCATCCAAGTTCAATTGAGGTATCATATAGTCGAAAGGTTCTTAATATGCCATTCAATTTCTAGAATCAAAAAAATGTCTTTAAAAACACAGAAGCTAAATTTTTTATTTTTTTCATTTGCTTAAATACAATTTTCTTTAATGCAAATGCTACTCTCATTATTTGTTCTACCGCTGAAAAGCCACATCCGCGCGCACACACACACACACATCCATACCAATAAATTAAATAAATATGGCGCCCCAAATTCATTGACTTGATTTTTATTATTTTTCAATAATTTTATTTTGGCTGTAACATTATTTATCTTAACATGCAAAATATATTTTAGTACTTTAATTTTGCATTTTTTACTGTTTACTGTTCTACCTTGAGTCTTAAATTACGCTTAGAATAACAAAATTTATTTTTATTTATTTTTTGAGCAGAATTAAAAAGACAAGTTACTGCAACAAACAACCTACAGACAGTTTGTGGTTTTACTTTGTGTTCTTTTTCTGCTTCTTTTTTTTGGCATGTGAACGAACTTTATACCTTTAACTTTGTAAGTAGTTTTGTTGTCATTCTCATTAGGTAAAATTATTGCTGACCAGGCTAACAGAAAATGTTATTGCAATTAGGTGAATAGTAAGGGGGAAGTGCGTGCGGCCTTCAAGAATTAATTGTCATCATTAATCTCTATATAAATGATGTTACGGCCTAAAGTGAAACGTCTAACGAGGTTTCCGGCTCGCTCGTTGGTACCTCAGGAGGTTCCAACCCTCTCGTCAGGTTCGTGACAGCAACTCAAAAACAAAAAAAGGTAAAACAAAACTATACTTAAAACACAACATACCACACACGAATACAGAGACAGATGTCTCTGTCCATCCTTGTCATAGCTCGAGAAATATTTGAAGTTCAAATTTTGAACACAATCATCAATTTGTGTGAATTAAACAAAAAAAAAAAAACAAAAAAAAAAATAAATCAGTCAAGTGCGAGTTACTCTCACACACGTAGTGTTCCGTACTATGTACGACTTTAAAAATTCAAGTTGTTAATTTTTTCATGTCTTATGGGGCACCCTTTATTTTTAAAATCAAAGTCCTGTTCGCGAAAATTGCATCGCTATTGGAACACTCTTTAAATTTTAGAAATTGCTGTTATAACGGCCATGGTAATACACTTTCTATGAAAATACCAGGCGCCTACCTATTGCGGTTAAAAAATAAGGTAAGATACATGAAAAACATGTCACTTAAGTAATTAGTAATTGTTACAGCGGCCGAAGTGCAACATCTACTGTAAACAATTCAAGAGTCTACCAATTACGGTTCAAAAATAAGGCTATTTAAGTAAAAATCATGTCGCTGTCGGCACACCCTTTAATTTTGTTATTTGTTATAACGACCATAGAAATTCTCTTTCTATGAATATATCAAGAGTCTACCTATTACGATTAAAAAAATAAGTCACTGTACGTGAAAAACATATCATTGTCGGAACACCCTTTAGTTTTAAGTAATTGTCATATCGGCCGTGGCAACATATCTTCTGTACAAAATTTTATGATTCTACCCATTACGGTTCAAGAAATAAGGCGTTATACATGAGAATCACGTCACTGTCGGAACACCCTTTAATTTTTATTATTTGTTATAGTGGCCATAGTAATAAACCTCCTGTAAAAAATTCAAGAGTCTACTTATTATCGCTCAAAACTTAGGCCATATACACGCAAAGCACGTCACTATCGGAACACCCTTTAATTTTAATGTTTAACTTTATATACTTGTTTAGAAAGCGAACATAGAGTTAATTAGTGTCTGCAAATTTTAAGACATAATAGCAAATAACACGTCACTTTCGGAACACCCTATAAGTTTAAATATTTGTTGCTATAGCGGCAACAGCTATACATCATATGTGAAAATTTCAAGAGTCTACCTATTACCGTTCCAGAGATAAGAGGCGCTGACAGACGGACATATATTTTAGCGAAAACAATAGGGTTTCGTTTTTACCCTTTGGTTACGGAACCCTAAAAACAGATCACAGTAAAGGGTTGTAAAAATACAAATGAATTTTCGAAGTAACTGACTAATACGTAACTTATACCTGAAATCGTTTCATGAAATTTCTTCAATTCTCTTTTGTACCATCTCGTTTTTCCTTGCCTCTCTACACCTCTTGCCTTCAAGTTTGACTTTTGTTAAGATATATTAATGACTAATGGAGACGGGGGTAATACTAACATGATGTTAGCGTTAATGTTTATCATTTTATGTCTAATGTAGAATGGGCCTAAGAGGCCGTCTTCACTAGTCATCAAATTGAACAAAACATAAACATGACGCCGGCGCGCCGGCAGAGCAACGGAATTAATTCATACATGTTGTTATAGGTGACGAATGCGTGATTATGTCATTTTCTGTTTAAACGTAATTTTCTGTTTTCCATTGTCATGTTATAATAAAGTTTTTATAACAAATTAAAACTTGGAAATAACATTAACATACATGCATCTAGGAACTATTATGTCACAGTTACACAATTGTTTTATTCGTTTCTTTGGAACGAAATTATTTCTTTCTGAATAAAGGAAGTTTGTCAACAAAAAGGTTTTGAACAAACATATATTTTATTTTTTAAATTGAATTTTATTTGAACACTTTTTAATGAATAAATTAATTATTTAGGCTTAGATTCTTAATTATAAAGAGATAAAGAAAAATTAGACACCAGCAGAGTGGAACGTATTTTTTAGGCAGCTACTTTCGTCATCAGCACTCTTCGTATCTATCTACAAGGTAGTTTCAATTGTTATTAATTTTCTATTTAAACAAACTTATATTTTCTTTTCAAGTAAAATAAATATAATATAAATATATAATAAATATATAATAAGTATAGCATGAAGCATAATCAGCTGTTTCCGTACAGAAATGGGTTATTCCCACTACAGCTGTAAAGCAAATAATGTAAATACAGTAATGTTAAAAATTTATTTATAAAATTAAAGTTTAAAAAAATTGAAACACAATTTTTAATAAAAGCTAATAAAAGCCGTGTAAAATCATTTTTAGTGAGTACGAAAACAAGTGTTGTCAACTTCCACCTTAGTTCTGATATATTTAATGTTAAGCTAAATATTGTGGTATGAAATCCTTCTGTGTAAGTCCGGCTAGCATTTGCCCAATTTATTTACAGTTGTATTCCTTTTGAATGCTGTTTATTATAAGCTAGCTGTGCCCATACACGTTGTGTGCGTCCTGACAATATTTTGTTCGATTTTGCCTAGAAAGTAATCCACACCAAATCTCTTACTTTTATAGACTCTTACTTTTATAGTGCTTCACGTATACGTATTTACTTGATATAAAGGTACCCATCCCTGGATAAAATTTCTAAATTTCAAAAATTTTAAGAATTATTGTAAAGCTCTGTAAAAGCAATTTAAAATATTTTAATAACAATGTAATTCCACAAAGTAAAACTACAAATATCATTCAATTGGCTTTTTGGCAGTAAGTAATTCATATTTTGTCATGATTTTAAAACAGCGACCCTGTGAAACCCTGTTTAAAATATCCTGCTTTCAATTCATAAATTGTCATTATATTAAAACAGTGCCATCTGTTTCGCAACCGTGTTAAAATATCCTACTTTCAAAACTTAAAGATCCCTTAAAGTATGCAGTACCTTTAAGTCGATAAAAAAAAAATTGTGTACTCACTCCTTTTTCTCCACTTTCTCTTGGAAATAAAATATTTTTTCGGAAAAAATTATCCTCGCAAATTTCATTATAATCCATTCAGTAGTTTTTACGTGATGCGAACACACACACACAGACACACAGACAGACAGGAAATGGATTACTGTTTCTTTATACATATGTATAGATTAGTATGTTCTTCTCAGTTTAGCAATTCAATCTAAAATCTCTGCATTCTATGAAAACTTTAATTTCTATTGAATTTCTTGCCGGCAAAATTATTTTTTGTTTATAAATTTTTTAAAAACTTGCAACACTTAAGAGCACTATGCACTCGCCGTGCAAACGTTTCTCTTTGATATTTATTTTTTAACAAATAAAGAGAAAAATACCTGCATATGTATGTGTATGTAAATGTTTTAGAGAGCGTTTACGTAAGATTGCAATATTTTTGATTTTTATTTAGTTTTCTTGACAGCAGGAAACTGGGTAGTATTTTTTTTAACAGGAAATTAAAATTAAAAAATTAAGAAAATTTTACTGATGCATGTGGATGAGCTTTTACGTGGAGTTTTATTTACGACAAATTTGAATGTTTATTTGTATTGATGTGAATCATTGACTTTTTGTTAGAAAAACCTTCCTCATTTCATAAAATTTTTACTTTTGTAAAAAGTTTAATTTTTAGGGATTACACAGCTTTAAAGAATGTACAGCATGAGCTCGATTTCTATTTAGCTATTTTATATATTACTAGCTGTGCCCGCACACGTTCTGTGCGTCCTGACAATATTTTTTTCGATTTTGCTTTGAATATGAAATTCTATAAGTCTATAAATTATTATATAGCTCTGTAAAAGGTGTTTAAAATATCCTATTAACAATATAATTCCTCAAAGTAAAAATGCAAATCAAACACAAATTTTATTCAATTGGATATTTGGCAGTAAGTAATTCATATTTAGAGATTATTTTAAAACAGCGCCATCTATTCCGCAACCGTGTTTAAAATATCCCGCTTTTAATTCATTTTGTGATAATTTTAAAACAGCGCCATCTGTTGCGAAAGTGTGTTTAGAGATATCTCGCTCTCAAAACTAAAAGATGCCTTAAACTATGCAGTACCTCCAAATCGGTAAAAAATCGGCGTACTTTTACTGGTTTTTCTCCACTTTCTCTTGGAAGTAATATATTTCTGCAGAAAAAAAGTATCCTATATTGGAATCAGGATACTAAGGTACCTCCTAATAAAATTTTGTTAAAATCCATACAGTAGTTTTTACGAGTTGCGATCACAAAAAAAGAAAAACAGACAGAAAATGAGTTACTATTTTATTATATGTATTGATCTCGAAAGGAATGTTCAGTAGTGGGATGCAATTGTGAAACTGTTGAGGTGCAGTAACACCAGTTTCTACAAAGAAAACCGTCATTAGTGCCAGTGACAGAGAACGACATGCTGATGAAGAACCAAGTTGACTTCATTTAAGAAGGAGTGGAAGTAATCCTATTGAATAAATCTGCTCAGAAAGGTGTAGAAACCAGGGTTGCCACTTTGGTCCGATCAGATCAAAATTGGTAGTTTTCTTTATGATTGATTTGGTAGTTTGGTTGGTTTGTTCCAGCTTTTATGCGTTTTTGGTAGAAAAAATTGTTCGTCAATTTTTATTATTTTCAAAAAAAAGTGCTTAAAACGTTCTATACAAAATACTAAAACAATTGAAAAAAATACTCTAAAGTGAATGAAAGAAAACGTAGTAAATGATATTATAAAAGCAATGCAAACGAATTTGTGTAGTTGACAAAAAAAGGATACAATTAAATTATGATAAAAATATTTTAGTAGTTTTTTTTTTAATTTTTGCTAGGTTTTGGTAGATTTTAGGAATGACTTTGGTAGGAAAATATTTTTGTTTGTGGCAACGCTGGTAGAAACGGGAACCCGTAAGCATAAGAAACTGAGATCAAGGAACAGACGTTGTAGTGAGTAAAGATCTATTTAGAAGGTGTAGAATTGACTTTTAGTCTGATAGCAAACAGGCAAGTCTGATAGGCAAGTCTGATAGGCAAGTCTGATAGGAAAGTCTGATAGGCAAACAGGTAAGCATTTGTGCATTATCAAAAAAAAGCGAAGCTCATTATAATATTTCATTGAATTCATGTCTGTTCATTGCACACGATTAACGATGAGGGGACAATAATAAACAGCGAAGACCATCGCAAGCTAAATGCGATGAGCTTGCAGAGTTTCGATAAGCATGTTTAAGTAAGTATAAGTAAATGTTGAACATAATAACAATAAACATGGGCGAGTTCAAACAGTTTTATGCATTAAGCGAAACACGAACATAGTTTGATTATACAGGGTGGGCCAAAAGAAACCAAGGGGTGTAAAAGTTTAATAACTTTTTTGTTTATTAACTTTTTTTTATTTTTTCTTTCAGATTATATAGACAACACATGGAATTGTATTATTTAAACCAGAGATCAATTATTTTAACGCAAAGAGCATATCGCCGACATTATTAAAAATTTGATTATGAGTGATGAAGCTCATTTTCATTTGAATGGCTTTGTTAATAAGCAGAACTGTAGGTTCTGGGGTTCTGAAAATCCAAGAGCCATTCATCAACGCCAATTGCACCCCATCAGGTGTACAGTATGGTGTGGGATCACATCTGAAAATGTCATTGGGCCCTACTTCTTCGAGAATGAAGATGGAAGTGCTGTAACCGTAAATGGAGAGCGGTATCGGTTTATGATAGAAAATTTTTTACGTCCTGCTCTTGAAAACAGACCTGGTATGTGGTTTCAGCAGGACGGAGCCACTGCCCATACTGCCCGAGACACAATGGCACTTTTAAGACAAATTTTTGGAGAGCCCTTGGTTTCTTTTGGCCCACCCTGTACAAACAAAAATACAGAATTTTTAACAACAATACTTATGATCATTTTAAGGTCTTCATTTCTTAAGAAATACAAAAAAACAAAAAAAAAACCCCTAATGCAACCAAAAGGCACTAAGCCTTATCCAAAAGTTCTACACTACTAAATAAAACACACTGTTTTGAACATGAGGCGCTTAATAGAATAGAAAGTTTGTGTTACTCGGTCAGCTCATTGCATTTATGATACGAACAGAGGTTTGCTCACTATGAGTATGGTATGAGAAGAAATGAGTTCATTATGCTAGTTTGTGTTCGAGTATGTCCACTTACTCATGAGCTTATGAGCACACCCATTAGAAGAGCTTGCGCATTTAAGTATTTAGTTCGGAAGTAGAAAGATCTCGAAATAGCTCTAAGATAACGACGGAGCAAGAAAACTTCTATGTGTATGTCATAAGATAAGTTCAAACTGAAAATTAATTCGCTTCTTCCATTTGAATTGTACTGTAGAGCAAGTGTCTTATATGGAACGACCGAGAAAATACTACGCCTTTGTTTAACTTTCTTAAGATGAGAAATTCAATCTCAGATACAACATAATCTCGGCAAAGAGGGGCTGGCACATATCCAAGGAATCATACTGGAAATAAGCATTATGACAGGATTGAGGAACTCGAAAACGCTCTTGTTGATGGTTAGGAGACAATGGAAATTATAATTAATTTCTTCATTCAATAATATTTAAATATAATAATGAGCCAAGTATAAAATTTTAAGGGCCGATGTTGAATGTGAACCACACCTAAACGTCAAGTTTTTTTTCTGTATTTAGTTTGACATTTCTCAATTCCAGACTAACTCAATTTGAACCAAGGAAAGATACACAATCGAGCAACGCGTTTAAGTTAGGCTTATTATGCAAATGCGCGTTCAAATCAAAATGCATATCGCCAAAAAAAAAATCGTGCAAAAATTTGAGCAAACCAGGTCTGCAGGAGATGTGAAAACACCAGTGCATGCTCGTACAGCTCTTATTGCAGAAAATATTGCTGCTGTTCGCGATAGTATGGCTGAAGAGCCGTCCATCTCAACTCGTCGTCGTGCCTAACAACTGCACCTCTCACGCTCGTCGTTGATGAGCATTACGCATAAAGACCTGCATTTACACGCTTACAAGGTGCAATTGACTCAAGAACTAAAGCCTCTTGATCATTCCAAACGTCGTCAATGGTCAGAATGGTTACAAAAAACATCAACAGTGGATGATCAATTTTCGAATATAATCATCTTTAGTGATGAGGCACATTTTCAACTCAGAGGATTCGTTAATAACGGTCGCCATTGACGGTTACGTTCGCACCGGCATCATTTTTAAAGAAATATGGACCGATGATTCCACCGGTCCACAAACGACACCAAACCGTTGTTTTTTCTGGATGAAGTAGCAGCTCTTGAATCTCTTCGCAAATTCGTTTGTTTACATACCCATTGAGCCAGAAATGGGCCTCATCGCTAAACAAAATTTGCCTCGAAAACGTCGGATCTTCTTGGAACTTTTCAAGAGGCCATAGAGCGAAGCGATGTCGCTTGGGAAGGTCGAGCGGCTTCAGTTGTTGCACAAGCTGTATTTTGTATGCATTCAATTTAAGATCTCGACGTAAAATGCGGCTGGTCGTTCCATACGTCAGTCTGAGTTGCTGCGAACGGCGCCGAATAGACTGTCCTCCACGGTCTTTGTGTACACTCTCAGCTACGGCCGCTATATTTTCTTCACAGCGTGCTGGACGTGGTATATTCGGTCGAATTTTATCCAATAATTAATGCTGGGTCTCAAAATAGGTGATGGTGTTGCGAAAAGTACGCTCAGTAGGCCGATTATGTTGACCATAAGTTAAGCGAAGTGCAGGAAATACATTCCTCACAGAACGTGAATTTTCGTAATAAAGTTGAACGATTTGTAAACGTTGTTCAGGCGTAAGTCTTTCCATTATGAAAGGCCAAACAATACTAAACAAAAATAACATGACAGCATGACACGATTCACACGTGATCTGTCAAAAAAAGGCTATTGAAAAAAGTATCTCTACTTGAATCACCCATTATTATCAAAATAAAATGAAATGACAATAATTTCCTAAATATTTTATGTTTTTATTCAAAATCAACATCGGCCCTTAAAATTTAACCAACCTTTATTAAATATTTAATGGATCACAAATTTATTTAATAGATCGCATATCGATATTGTAGAAATTATTAAAAATGAATGACAAACTTATGGGCTTTTCCCCCAACAACTGAAGGTAAAGGGAAGAATAAAAATTTGATTTTATACTAATTGTTTTATTAAAGGCAAATTCTCTTTTTAACTTGATTCTATTAATTATTGTTTACATTTCTCTCTTAGCCAACGGGTTGGAAGTCTCTTCAAAAGAATGCATACCCATGTGTGTGCATGTGTGCGCAAACTTCGATCATTTGTTGTTGGTTTGTAAAAGCTTGCTCTGAAATTGAGGCGCTAATTCATGTGCATCAACATCATTATGAGTAAAATTAACAAAAAACACACACATACGACAACTTAATTATCATCAACATCAACATCATAATGGCTTTGTTTAGATAGACTACACAGAGCTCAGGTAGTTGAACATTTATTAAACAACAACGTCTGGAAGCGTGCGGTTGTGTTGTACTCGCATTCTGGAAATAATTTTAAACAATTTATTTTGTTTGTTTTTTTATTTTAGTTATTTTTTTTTTAAGTTTTAACTCGAAACGAATTAAGAAAAATTTATGATCAATTCGAAATGTTTAACTAAAAAAGTGTTAAAAAAATGTTTTCATTTTTTGTTATTTGTTATTGAAACAAAATAAATTACGTACATTTAAATTAAAGTTACGTACATTTTAAACAAATAGTTAAATTTAAATGAAGTAGAAAATAAATGGAATTAAACAAAATGAAATAACAACAACCAACAGCAGTTAAGAAATTAAAATTAATAAAAAAATAAAAATAAAAACGCGAACAAAAGTTGAAAATAAAACAAATAAAATATTTTCCCGCATGTTGATGTGTCTGATGAGTTCGTGCTTTTTTGTGATATAAAATATAGAATTTTTTGTTAAATAAGTTATTAAAGTGAGTAGTGAGTAGTAGTGCATGATAAAAAAAAATATAATAAAATGATAACAAAAAAATTTTAATTTGCCATTTATGGCTTCAAAAGAGGAAAGCAAAAAAAAAAAATTTATATCAGAAAAAAGCAAAAATTCCAAATATTTGCAATTTACACAAATCGAGAGATAAAATTAAAAAATTTTTTTAAAGAAAAGATAAAAACATACAACAACCTTAACATAAAAATTAAGCAGGGTAAGTTAATTTATAATCCTTGTTTGTTTTTTAGTTTATTCATAAACATTTTGTTACTTTGTAATGGAGGACCGAAAGAGATTTTATTAATTGACTTTGGCTGATATTGATTCTAAATTTTAGGTGAAATATTTTTAATGTGAAAATTAATAAAATACATTTTGTAATTAAAAAAAAATTATTAAATTACTTGGATTTTTTTTTTTAATTTTTAAAAGACTTTTATTTGATGATAGCTATAGCGGTAGTCCAAAAATTTGCAACTAAAATTACCCTTTCGCGGAGCAGTGCCTTATTTAATTAAAAGATTTTAAGATCTTATTTATTGAATGTTTATTTTAAATTTGGCTGCTTATTTTTAGCGTTGTAATATTTATTAATTAAAAAAATATTAATTATAAAAAATAAAACTTTTAATAAATCATAATTTTTTGGTGTATTAACACAGTGAAAAACCATAGCTGTGGTATGCTCATAAAAATTGTGTTTTCTGCAACAACGTATGGTTGCGGTGAATAAATTATAGTTCTTGTCGCTCTGGCTTGAATACTTTCCCAATAGTTTAGTGCTGTGAGTAAATAAAAGTTGAAAAAAACCGAAATTGAAAATATTATTTTTACTTAACAAAATAAAAGCGTTTTTTATTTTAGTTTTCTTAAATTGTTTTTCTAAAAAAAAAATTAAAAAATTAAAACTCATAATCAGATGACTAGAACCTAGTTTTAGTGGGCAATATTTTTTAAATTTTTTTGTAGACAGCTAATATTTTATTACCACTGTTTGTTTCAACAGTCCTTAAAAATTCCTTTTCCAGAAAAAGACAAAAATATTCAAAGTGTATTGTAACATTTAATAAAATAAAATAAAATAAAATAAAATAAAATAAAATAAAATAAAATAAAAATAAATAAATTATTTAAATAGCAGTGCCCGTGACGTCGTCAGCATCCTGACAATATTTTGTTCGAATTTGCCCTTTGCTTTGAAAATGATGCACAGCAAATTTTAAGACTCTAATATTTATAGTGCAGTAGATATTGTTTATTTGGCGGTACCCACCTCTGGGTTAATTATCCAGGATGTTGTAACATAGTTTTTATATTAAATACTATTATTGTAAAGTTCTTTTAATAGTGTAAACAATTTTTGATCCAGTTAAAAGTTTTTATTATTTAAATTAAATTTATACTTTCTTGATGAAATATATAATTAAAACAATTAAAAAGTTAATTAAGATTGTATCTGAAATTAATTAAATCCAATTGGTGCAAAAATGTATTTCTGTGTACTTTGATTTTTTTTTCCATTTCCTCTTGGGAATGAGGAAAAAAGTATCCTATATTTGAACCAAGGTACTAAGGTAATTACCCACAAAATATTATTTAAAATCAGTTTTAACATAATGTGAACACGGACGGACAGACAAAAATTTTAAAAATTGGTGTTTTGTATTCCTTATCAATAAATATGTATGTGCAACAAAAACAAGATTTTCCACAAAAAAAAAAAAAAAAATTATATACAGACTCGGTCCTGTTATAGTTTTATTATATGTATAAGAGATAATAAGAACCATTAGTATTAAGTTGATTAATAACCACAAACGTTGTGTGCGTCCTGACTATATTTTCTTCGATTTAGCTTTAAAATGAATCCACACCAAATTTTACTTCATAAAAAGGTACCCATCCCTGGATAAAATTCTAAAATTTATATAAAATTCTAAAATTCTAAAAATTATTGTAAAGCTCTGTAAATGACTGACAGGAAATGAGTTACTCATTATTTGAAAACAGTGCCACCTGTTACGCAACATTGCTTAAAATAAAGTATGCAGTACCTTTATGAAGTACCTTTAAATCGGTAAAAAATCGGCGTACTTTCACTGCCTTTTCTCCATTTTTTTTGGAAATAAGATATTTTTGCGGAAAAAAGTATACGATATTGTTGTCTATCAGTTTGGGGGTTGTGAGTTCGATTTTAGCCAACGACACTTGATGTTTTCTGCAGACAAGCAAGAAGCTTCTCAGCTAGTGTTGTCTTTAACCATCAAAAAAATAAAAATAAATAAAAAAACAAAAAAATTGGTCAAGAGAATATGGTGGCCAATTAAGCGGGCGAACATTTTGCTTTGAAATAAATAATTTTACAACTTTAGCATTATGTAGAGGATTCCATAATCCATGGAATCGATACAAAAATATCATTTACTTTAGGGAAAACTTGTAAGATTGTCTAGTCATTTTTGCACTTCGAAATCCTAAATCGATTTTGCCGTAATACATACGTTATAGCACCCCAGACCAAAACTTCACCGTCTCTGTTGTAATGGCGACTTAGAAATAGCTCTCTTTTGATATTGTGAAAAAAAAAATTGACATCTGCGTCATTCATATTTAATTTATATTCGTCACTATGCCAATCATTAACATGACATCTTAATTAAACATCCCTTGTCATATGCTCTCTTGCAAATTGTAATCGATTTCTTTGCACGTGGCGATTTTTCTTTAGTTTTATTTTTTTAATTTCAGGTATTTGCAGCTTTCAATGTCTCATTTTACAGTTGACACACTTAGCTAGATACCAGCTCGAGACTATCCCAGGGGCACTAGTTCTCTTTGTAAAACTTATCTTGGCTTTGACGCAGTGCTTTCGAAAAAAATGGGGAGATCAGATGCCGGGGTTCCTGGAACCTGCATATGGAAGGGTCTTTCCTCCAGTGTCCAAACGTCTGGGCTACCACCACAGATCTGCCAGTATTTTCCAGGATGGTGAAAATTTGGATAATATTGAGAATGCAACAGCACGTATTCTCAACAGAAAAGACACCAATAGATTGATGGTCTCCAAAACGCCTAAACAAGGGGTTAGAAAATGGGTCCAGACTTTGTTATATAAATTGCTACTTATTGTACGGTACTTATATTGTACAATGGGGGTGCTGATCTACAGTATTATTTCACCTGGTGGTAAGACCAATGTCAGATAAGGTAGCAGGTGCTGACGTTAAATCTTGACTACATGTATACCAGCTTGAGACTCCCACGGAGGCACTAATTCTCTATCCAACCTTCTAGTGCATTGACGCACTGCTTTTGGGGTATACATATGGAGGCACCATCTCCAGGGTTCCTGAAACCTGAATCTGGAAGAACAGGTCTTTGAATATATGACGGTCCAGGGTTCCTGAAACCTGAATCTGGAAGAACAGGTCTTTGAATATATGACGGTCATTAAAACGACTGGTACCACGGGATACGGTAGCCCCACAGAGAGTCGTCCATTTCTGAGACTATGGTTGGGACCAAGGTTTCCAGGGGTAGTGCACGGTTGGTCAAGTGTGCTATTGAAATTTCAACAGATGGCACCAATAGAGTGTCAGGAGTTTAATGGCCTCCAAATTGCATAAACAAGTAGCATTCCATGGTACTTATTGTGATTTACAATAAGGGCGCTATTCTATGCCTTAATTTCACTCAGTGTTAAGATCACCATCAGGTATGAGCACCATGCTAGGTACTTGATGGCATTTGTACTTTTCGCTGTGGTCATATATATAGATTTGAATTATAGATAGCAGAGAAGTATCTGAGCTTAAGTTTTGAAGCTGGGTACCATCAACTTTCCAGGGGTGGGGCTATGTGTTCTCAAAGTTGGGTATCTCGCACCTTTAAATTATTTTACAGCTTGCGATTTCTTCAATTTCTGTCTTTAATAATACATGGTTTTAAAAATCTAGTTAATACAAACTGCGGCTTATAAGCATTTTAAAATTAAATTTTTGATTTTTCTTTACCCTGGTCCAGTTTTTCAAATATATTGGGTACAATTTATAGAAATTTTTTTTAAACTTTTTTCGTTGTTTTCGAGCAAACCTTAAATTGTTTTGCAAAAATTTTCAATTTTTAAAAATCCGAAATTTTTATCTATTTTATGTATTTTAGCCTAAAAAGGGCCATAAAATTTTTTTGATAGAAACAAATTTTCTTCTTGTGTTAGATAATTATATGTGCGCACGTTTAAATAAAATTTCGTGTAAAATTTATCATCCTTGTAATGGGTGATTTTTTTGAGGTTAGGATTTTCATGCATTAGTATTTGACAGATCACGTGAGATTTCAGACATGGTGCCAAAGAGAAAGATGCTCAGTATGCTTTGACATTTCATCATGAATAGACTTACTAACGAGCAACGCTTGCAAATCATTGAATTTTATTACCAAAATCAGTGTTCGGTTCGAAATGTTCAAATGTGACAAATTTTGTTCAGCGATGAGGCTCATTTCTGGTTGAATGGCTACGTAAATAAGCAAAATTGCCGCATTTGGAGTGAAGAGCAACTAGAAGCCGTTCAAGAACTGCCCATGCATCCCGAAAAATGCACTGTTTGGTGTGGTTTGTACGCTGGTGGAATCATTGGACCGTATTTTTTCAAAGATGCTGTTGGACGCAACGTTACGGTGAATGGCGATCGCTATCGTTCGATGCTAACAAACTTTTTGTTGCCAAAAATGGAACAACTGAACTTGGTTGACATGTGGTTTCAACAAGATGGCGCTACATGCCACACAGCTCGCGATTCTATGGCTATTTTGAGGGAAAACTTCGGAGAACAATTCATCTCAAGAAATGGACCGGTAAGTTGGCCACCAAGATCATGCGATTTGACGCCTTTAGACTATTTTTTGTGGGGCTACGTCAAGTCTAAAGTCTACAGAAATAAGCCAGCAACTATTCCAGCTTTGGAAGACAACATTTCCGAAGAAATTCGGGCTATTCCGGCCGAAATGCTCGAAAAAGTTGCCCAAAATTGGACTTTCCGAATGGACCACCTAAGACGCAGCCGCGGTCAACATTTAAATGAAATTATCTTCAAAAAGTAAATGTCATGGACCAATCTAACGTTTCAAATAAAGAACCGATGAGATTTTGCAAATTTTATGAGTTTTTTTTTTTTTAAAAAGTTCTCAAGCTCTTAAAAAATCACTCGTTAGAAGATGAAGGTCCTTTAATTTGATCTATTTTACATCGAAATTTTGACTTTAGCCTATATGTTCTAAAATCCCAAAGCTGAGATCAGGAAAAGAAGACTGTAATAAAGCTGAAATTCTTTTAGCTTAATGTTGCAGATTTTTTCGCGATTTAATTTTTAACTGACTAATTATATAGCCATAGAAAATTTCATCTGAATCGTTCAACTAATAAAAATTTTGTTGATTATTTAATAATTTTTAATTTCCTCAAATTGGACCATTTTTACCAAATTTTCGAAATTTACAGATAAAAGCAACGAATTTTAAATTTTTTTCCTAATATTATATTTTTCTTGTGTATATAAATGCACCGAGTGAAATTGAATCCGAATGAAATTTTAAATTGTTATAACTTTTAAATCTTACAACATTTTGATATTATTTTTTATACATTTGATTGAAGACTATTCACATAACTTCCTTGATTGCTAATATTTTAAAATAATAGGCGCAACTAAGTTATATTTTTCTTTAAAAATGTATTCGATTTCAATTTCACTAGGTTTCGGATTACAGAACATACCCGTATGTGTTTTTAAATATGAGTATTCCCATATTTATAACACGTACCAGTTCATGTTAACATAACAGTAGCATAACACACTGTGTAATTTTTTAAGTCATGGCAAAATAACCATATACGGACACCACTACGTGATAAAAGACCAAAAAAAAGACCCCTGTTTCCCAGTTTTGCCCAAAGTCCTCCAGGTTTTTTTTTATGGGCCCTCAAAGATGTGGGGCCTCGAAGTCATTTTTGCAAAAAAATGATCATTTACTCAAGCTCATATTTTGCAAACCGTTTGGAATTTTGATATACTCTCTGAGGCAAAGTTGTAGTCTTGTCATAAAAAACAAAAATTGTGAACATATAAAATCAAAAAAACTTAATCTTCAAGGTCAAAATCGCAAAAAACTTTAAAAAATTCAATTTTTTTTACCTTTTTTCCCCTGTTCAGGTCAATAGGTAGCAAACCGTTCACAATTCAAGGAAACAATCAACTACAAAAATAAACCTAAGATCTCAATAAACAACTTTCTAGAACATATGAACTTCCTAGGAATGATTCTTAACACCGTTTAGGTAGCGCTTAGGTAGCCGCAAAAGTGAAAATTTTCCCGGTTCTTTTATCACGTAGTGGTGTCCGTATATGGTTATTTTTTTCCGTGTTGCACTGTCTACTCTATCTATCTATACATATAATAAAATAGTAACTCATATCTGCCTGTCTGTCTGTTTGTGAGACGGTACCTTAGTGTCCTAATTCCAATATAGGATACTTTTTTCCTATAAAATATATTATTTCCAGGAGAAAGTGGAGAAAAAGCAGTGAAAGTACGTAGTTATTTTAGTAGTAAAGTAAATACATAAACCATAACTGAAGCACTAACCACTAACAGATGGCACTGTTTTATAAAGTAAATACAAACCCATAACTGAGGCAGAGTTTAAGGTGGCACTAAAATAGTAAGGGTGGCGGGCACAGCTAGTATAACATAAATCAATAACATAAACTGATAAAAGTGTGATACATTTTGTATCAATCGTCCTTTACAAATGGCTGAGTTATTTCCAAAATATTATGATTCTTTGCCACTGTACAATGTTATTTATTATTATTATTATTAATTATTACTGCTATTATGTTAGACAATAATATGGTTCTAACAAAAATAATATTATTGTTATAATTATTATTATGTTCGTAGATTATGGTTATCTCAATCATGTTTTTTCTTTGCATGAATACAAGCATAAAACAATTGGTTTAAGAAGTTACTAAACATTTAATATCTGGATGTAAAAGGAAAGAAATTCAAGATTATTTACTAGCGTTTCACAATGTTAGAACACACAGTGCTAATTAATGGTAACTGGTACAGTTGTTATGTTGTCCCATCCAATATGTTTTTCCGACTTTCTTTGTCGAAGAAAAAAAGAAATTATGATGTTTCTTTTATAAATAATTTTAGCGGTGTTCGAAAGCACTTAATTCAAGATAAGAAAAAGCGCTAGCCCAAACAGAAATTTTGTAAACGTAACAAAATTGTTATTAATGAATCAAAACTTGCTTTAGATTTTGCTCTGTGTGTAGATACTTTATAATATGTGTACTTTGTAATTTAAATACTTGTTTAATTTTAAATTTGTTAAGTTTTCTACAACGTGTTCTATATTAGTTGCAGTGTGTTCTTTAACACTCGCAACTTCACAAGTAAACATTACTTCCCAAATCTTATCTGCTAATTGTATCATCTCAGTTTTATCATTATGATTAGAACCCGTTAGAGCCACATTAAGACTTTTAGGAAGTTTCCTCAACCATATTTTTTTCAAGATATCAGAACTAAAACCAGTTCCAGCTAGTAAGGCCAGTGATCGATAAAATTCGGACGGTTTCCTGTTACCCATTTCACTGTCTGACAAAATTTTCTCTAATTTGGTAGTTTCACTTAATGAGTGCCGATCAACCAAGACTTTTTTCAAGTTATCATAAATATTGTTTTGAGGTGGATTCTGAATAATATAGAGCACTGTGATAATAACCTCTTGAGGAAGTGCAGTAATAATGTACTCGTACTTTGTTTTATCTAAAGATATACATACCTTTAGTGACAAACTGCATTTCTGCATGTATAAACCAAGCGTCAGGGCAATTAATCCAAAACTGTGTCAGTTTAACTGATGCAGCACAAAGGTCAAAGTTAAATTGAGGAGAATTGTCAACTAATGAAGAGTTATGACAGCTTTGTTGTGCAATGTTAGAATTTACCTGAGTATCTGAGATATGTTGTATATGTTGGATTGGTAACATTTTTCGACGGTTCACAAATATGTATTGAAATAAAACTAAAACAAAACAAAATAGTCAATAAATAACTAAGTTTTTACCAAGATGAAAATCCAGTGTTAAATATCCCAATAATTTGCATTTGTTCCAGATGCTGATGTAGACTCGTTGTCAGTACTTCTAAGTCGGAAAGCTTAATACAGGATAAATGTTATTGTTTGTGCTGCCCAAAATTATTCACACAAATTGAGGTTGCTGCAGATGCTGTTGAGGAAGACGTTTTTGTGGATAACGTTGGTTGATTCAAGGCTGGCCTTAAATTGGGTTATATTAATGCACCCAATGGAACAACCAGAAAAATCGATAATCTAAATCTAAAATATTACTGCCAGCTTTTGAAGTATTAAAACGGTTAAAATCCAAATATTGCTTTAAATTCAAGAAAAAGCAATTTTGTTATGTTTAAAATTAATCTTGCTCCTGGCAGGATCGGCAATGTGGTTGCTATTATTTTAATTTAAAGTTTATGTTTAAGTTCTTATTTTAAAATATTTTTTTCGAATTCAAAAATTATAATGACAGAATTAATAAAAACAATTTTGTTTTCTAATAAAACATATCTCCCAGAAAACTTAACAAATTTAAAATTAAACAAGTATTTAAATTACAAAGTACACATATTATAAAGTATCTACACTGTGATATTCCAAATTTTCGCACTTCCGAACTTAACTTCGAAATGCACTACCAATTTCGAACTGTACTTAAATTAATACCAATTTTGTCGCAGTGGTATTTTATTTTGTACATTGTTGCATTTATGGATTTTTCTTGATATTTCCCACTGTGATTCCACACAATTATGCGTAGGCTTATTTTTGTATTTTGTTTACCGACTTATTTTTTTTTCTACTAAATTTATTTTACGTTTGCAAGAAAAAGTTCATCATTAACTTTAAGGCAAGTAAGCGTGTTGGTGATGTATCATTTTTTGTGTGCATTTTTGTTTGTTTCCTTTTGTTTTACTACAAATTCGGTTGCAATTGCTTTCAATGCAATAATGACAACAGGCAGGCAGGCAACAGCAGCAACTACACCAGCAGCAGCAACATCATCATCAGTAAGCAGTAGAAATGTTAACAGTAGCAGCATACCCATCAAATTTAACATTCGTAATAATAAAATACAAAAGTACTTACGATCCGTAAGATAGTTAATTTTAAAACATGATGGTGCTTGTTGTAAAAATTATAGCAAATCGTAAATCATTGGAATATGTTAAGGTGATGTTTTTCTCTAAATTTAATGTTTTTCGATTGTATTTAAGAAGTAGAAAAAAAAAGAAACATTTTTGATCAGTGCCATTGAATAAGCGACTTTCCCCTATAAATTTTTGTTTTCCAGTGATTAGGTTAGCTAAGGATGGCAGTCAAAACACTGATTTCCTTGGATCTATAGGTCAGTTATGATAGCACGAAACAGTCAGTTATGATAGCAGAACTAATGAAAGCCTTAAAATGCTTCTCTTTAGTTCAACTTCAGCGACCATCGAAAAGAAATGACACCAAATATCAGCTTTGTTAATCATTCAAGACAGTGTCAGGGGAATTCCATAGCCTCTGTAGGGGGTTCTATAGTCTCATTTCTATTCACATTCTGAAAACTGAGGTGTTGCACAATTGTCTGGAAATTTTGGAGTTTTTTCTAAAAGCCCATGTTTTATTTATTTTCTCTTTCATCTTATATCGAAGTTTACGCCTGCAAGTGAGCATTGGCATTGCTACGATTTCAAATCCTTCTAATACTTCTAAGTCCCAGAGCAAAAATTATTGTGGTGTTAACAATAGTATTAGAAGACAAATGGTGTTCTAGGTCGTTTTCACTAACGATGATTCCAAACCAATCCGGCAACTTTTTTGTTGCCAGAATAACGGTCTAAAAACACTCAAGTACTTTGTTCGACACGACAAGGTATAGACCTTTTTAGAGTAAAATCCGAAACATACACCTTTATGTCATTAAGATGCAAAGTTAACATTACGTCTTGACGAGGCATTGATTTGTTAAACGATTAAAAAAATTTATGTGAGCACATCAAAACATCTTATTGTCGATGTCATGTTCTTGTTCAAATAGCATTGTTTGAACATTTGTTCGCACAAAGATGTCTGCCATCAAATGTTGTCAGTCGGAACGTGCATATCGTACGTCTTCTTCACACAGAAGGAAGTAAATAAATTATTGTTGCCTATTTTGCCGACGCTTTGTTCATATGCAAAAAAAAACAACGACTGGTTAAGACGTAGTGTAACATCTCCATATATTCTCAATATATGGTATATTCTTCGTAAATCATTCATACAAAGGTTTTCCTGTCCAGTGCTTTGCAGTTTCCAAAGGTGTTTTCTCTCCAAGGCGATGTGCAGCGTAAATGGATTTCATTTTCATTCTTAACCAGTCCATTGATATTCATCATCATCATTCGTAGGTGTAGTTCACCCCCGGAGGAATATAGTTTTATTGACTTCTGAAACCGTCTACATAAGAGGCATCAGCCTCCCTAGCCTTGTTCGGGACCTGAAACTCGAAAATAACAACCTTAGAGTTTTGACAAGGAGAACCGGTAGCCTTACAGAGTTTTGGCTGTTGTTTGGACCTAGTCCCTTGCACTTTAACAGAGGAAAAAAATTGCTAATCAGGAGTGTAGGTAGTTTCCAAGTCCAAAATGTTCTAACATTGCTACATGGTGTACCGGTATGCGGACGGTGGTTTGAACTCTGTTAGTTTAAGGCAATACAATACTTAATGACGTAAATCTGTATGATATTCGTAGATGTAGTGCAAAATACACTGGTTATATAAATCAAGGCCAATCGATGTATTTCAAGATAAGTTAGCTCTCTAGTACAGCCACAATACGATGATCAAATGAGATTTAAACCGACTATTTTAATGTGAGCCAAGTAGATAATTTTGTGATTAAATATGCCAGGGATACCAGCACAGGTTTAAGAGCAAGTTTTAATGGAACAAGTGGCAACACTTTTCCCTGCGGATAATACTAGAAGATCCTGAAACTCACCGATATAATACTAGATTTTTAATACCAGCAATAATCCTACAGATATGTTTCATTGGCGTAAAAATGCTATTCTGGGGGGTGTAATGCACCCTCCAGACTATCTACTGCCAAACATCCCCGCCACCCCCAGAGTTTTAAAAAATTGTACTATACTTTTATTTTCATAATACTATTTCCCCATAAAAGTGGTCTTGCCCTCCCATAGGAAATATCTCCTCCAACGCCAATTATATATTTAGACTTTATAATGCTGAATTTATCTCCATTCCCACTTAAAATAATCTACGGAAGTCAATCAATGCCAATTCGTTTTTGATACTCCATTTTCGTAATCGTGATCAAACCATAAACCTAAGCTTCAAAGGTTCTTTAGCTTTAGTACAGTTTCAAAAACACTTTTAGATGCGCAAATTCAGATATCTTCAGTAAAAAAGTCGAAGAGTATTAGCAGAAGAGATGAATCTGGTCATGAAATTAGGAGTTTTTTTTACATTCTAAATCCCAACTCGTATCAGATAATTAAAGAAACGACACCGAAAATAAGATGATTGGGAAGTAGTAGATTTTCTTATGAGGCTTTCTGAGCACCTCCACCTAGATTTAGACTAGGTAACGAAATGGTAGGATCTTAGGACTTACAAAGCTTTGAGTTCATAAACCTGGGGTCATTTACTTGTGGGCTGGCTTAAATAGCGTTAAAGAGAGAAGAACACCAAGCTGAATAACTGTGGTGGCAATTCGCCGATAATATAAATATGCTCACTTTTCACAAATGACAGAAAATTACCTAAATTTAGCATATTTCTTTTATTTGAAATCTCAACAACGTTTACAGTCATACGGAAATGAATGCGATTGTAGCAAATTAAAGATAAGGAACAATCGCATTAATGTGGCTGAAACACTTGTTTCTCATCTTTCTCCTTTAGCAGGCCACAAGAACAAACCAATTTCTTTTCTTTCATTTGTAAGCGAACCTATAATTAGATGAGAGATTTTTTATTTTCGGCAGAAACAAATTAAGGGCTACAAATTTAGTTGTTTCGCTTTTTTGATTTATTCAATTAGTAGCAGGGCAAACTAACAGATCTACACTTAAAGATGAAAATAAAATTAAACAAAAAAAAAAAAAAAAAAAAAAAAAAACACCAAAAAAAGTAACACAATTTATATGCGAACGAGTATGAAGTCAAGTGCTTGTTATCTTTTATCTTTTTTCACCTGCGCTCGACGCGGGGAAACCAAACACAAAAACTAAATACAACGACTTATAAAATCATATTAAAATCAACCTTCATTATACAAAAATATTTTTTGTTGTGTTTGGTTTTTTTTTGTTGTAGTATTTTGAAGTTTATTACATTTTGTTTTTGTAGGGATTCACTGTGGGTTGGTTAAGTTTAATTTTTGCTACGGTTTTTTTGATTTTTTTTTTTTAAGTTAAATCGTGATTTTTTTTTTTAAACTGTATTAAATAATGCATGAACATATAAGATTGTGTTTATGTGTGTGTGTGTGTCATTAAAGCTTAAGCTTTTAAAGGAACTGCTTAATGTTTTTATATTTATATATTTTTGTTATTTTTTGTTTTTGACTTTTGGTATTGGTCTCTTGGCTTAAGCCTTTTTTCGACTTATCTTTATATACAATTGGCATTATTTAAAAAAAAGAATGAAATTTACCATTTCGTTAAAGAACAAAAAACAAAAATGTTGTTCCTTCAAACCGTTATTTTTGGCTTAAAAATGTTTATTTATTTTTTCTTAAATATTTTAATTCTTATATCATTTCGACCTATATTCGATATGAAGATGATGACGATCATCGTCACTGCGATCATCATTATTACGAATGTGGCTTATGACGATAATGATCATTGCTATTTAAAGTGGTTTTATAAAGAGTAAATTCATTTGATAAAAAATTTTATTTTATATTTTAAGAAAAAAATCTACCAAACAATAATTTTGGAAGTATATTTTAAGTTTATTGTATAAAACATTAAAGATTTATATCTCATTTAGTATCTAGAAGCTACCTATTAAGTTTCAAATGTTAAAACTAAAGTAAAAGTAGATTTTATAGAAATTGCTTTTTATAAAAAGTACTTTTTATAAATAGTATTTTTTGTATACAGTTTCTTTTTGTTAAAATAGATTCATAGAACGTATCTTTTTAAAGTGATACATTTTATAAAGGTATCTTTTCGAAGTGGTACATTTTAAATAAAGTATTTTTAAAAAAAGTACATTTAGAAAAAGTATTTTTTATAAAAGTATTTTTATAAAAGTACCTTTTATAAAAGTACCTTTTTAAAAGTACCTTTAAACAAAAAGTACGCAGTACCTTTATAGGAACTTTTAAAAACGTACATATATCTCAAAAAAAGTACCCCTTATAACGAATATCTTGTAAAAAATTACCTTTAAAAGGGACCTTAAAAAAGTACCTAGGTAAGAAAAGCACTTTTTAAAAAAGTACCTTATATAAAAAATACCTTTTAATAAAACTTGATTTTTATAAAAATTACCTTTTATGAAAAGAATTTTAAAGAAGGGACATATTACAAAACAGTACATTTTACAAAAGATACGTTTTATAAATAGTCTTTAAAAAAAACCATACTATTTCAAAAGTAGAATTTTTATACGAAATAATTTTTATAGAAGTACCTTTTATAGGAAATTTTACAACAAGTAAAAACCTGTAAACCTGTAAAAAGGGACTTTAAAAAAAGTACCTCATAAGAAAAGTATTTTGTATAAAAAAACTACCTTTTAATAAAACTTTATTTTTATAAAAATTAACTTCTATTTACAGAATTTTAAAAAAGGAACCTATCAGAAAACAGTACATTTTACAAAACATACGTTTTATAAATAGCCTTTAAGAAAAAACGTTTAAAAACAAGAATTTTTATAAGAAATAATTTTTATAAAAGTTCTTTTTATAGGAACCCTTTATAACAAATGTATGAAAAGGACTTTTATAAAAAGTACCTAATACAAAGAACCTTTATCCAATAGTCAAAAGTAAAAATGTTGTTTTTCTGAATATAAATATAATTTTTAAAAAGATCACTTTTAATGTAAAGAACTTTTTGCGAAACACATTTCTTATTTACGTGCTATCCTGTAAGCTGGTACAAGGGTTTGGCTCGCTGTGGGTAAGTTTTTGTTTTTCTCGCGATGGCGGTCGATAATATTTAAGTCTTGCCTTTTCTAGCAATCTGCCTAAATTAAGTCCAGCGAATTATAGACCGATCAGCAGTTTTAATGCAAATTTATCTGAGCAATGTTCCCTAGACAGGAAGTCCCGAAAGTCGCTTAGATATAAACAAACCACCTTAAGCTGTATAATTGACAGGTCGGGGCAACTTCAAGTATCATCTGTTCCTAAAAGATGCTGAGACTGTAACGCACATGATGTGAATGTCCATTACTGTGTAGCATTAGGCTAAGAACGCTAGATAAACACATATTAAATGTGAAATCTATGGGAGACCTTAGCCCTAGAGATAATGTTAATAATAACGAAAGACACTGTATGACACAGAAGATCGACAGTTACTACAAGATAGACAATAAAAAACCACTACAGCCAACGAGATAATAATAGCGCTAGACTCAATAAAAATAAATTACTTATTACGTACCTGAAATCATTCAGGAACAAAGGCTGTCCAAAAGGGACCCATAAAATCATATAAAAAGTTCCATTTAAAGTATGAGATAAAGTAATGAAAAAAATGCCAATAAATTGATAATTCACAAATTGACAAATAACAATATAAATTATTTATTTATTATTTAACTTTGTCATCTTTCTGGAAATGATTTAATCCCTTTAACCTCCTGCTTGAGAAAATAAACCATAACTGAATATGTTGGATATGGCTAAAATGAAATGTATGCCATTCATTTGCAAAAAGGCAATTTAAGAGCTTTTTCTTCATTTCTTTCTTAACACATACCCACACTTACGAACATGTCACTTTTACATACACACATACACACGCACACAAACACTCATACAACGTCTGATGAACACACATTAAGTCATTTACGAGTACAAAATCTTATTGTAAATGAATGCATGTTTGGATGTATTTCCCCCAAATTTGATTCACAACACAATTTAAATTGACCAAAATATACTCGTACATCACACAAAATTTTAGCATAAGTATCTTTCTATCTATCTGCAATATTTGTTTCTGTTTATTTTTCCTGTAGCTGTTTTTATTTTCTATCCAAGATACCCCAACCGTGCCTGAAGTGTGTTCGTGTATGGGATACTTTTCCTCTTGTACGATCACTTGTACTCACACTCCAAACGCCAAAAGAATGTTTGTTTAAATAAAAATAAATATAAATAAAGTTTTTTTCTCAGGTGTTTTTTTTCTGTGTTGCATTCGTATGCAAATAAACTCAATACAAAAACAACATTAGTGTTTTAAACAACTTTGCATTTATTCTTTTAAATAAAAAAAAAATCTATTTCGAAAAAAATCCAATTCCTCTAAGCGTAATATATTTAGACAAAAAACAAAACACACAAAAAAAAAATCGTAAAAGAATAATAATCCTCACAAAAATAAAAAGTGTTTTTTAAAGTGTACTTTAACATGTAAATGAAATTAAAAAACGACAGCAAAAATATTCACACAATTTTACATTTATACAATATGGGTGACTCCATGCTAGGAGTAAGTGTATATATTTTTTTTTAAGTTATTAGTAAATGCTATTTTTGATAATAACGAATCTTATGTTATCTGATTTATTTGATTCTAAAAATAAATTCGAGTAATAAAGAATATGGGTCTAAAGTGGACCAGTGCGTTTTTGGGAAACTGAAGGTTATAAGATAACACTGGCTATAAATAACATCTTTGTGCATTATTTTCTCATTGTCATTGTCATTGTCATTATCATAAGAGTTGATGGTTTCAATAATCAATAGGTTTACATATTTTTTATTGACAAAACCTAAATGTATCTAGACGTCGTGTACTCCAGGCTTTCAATTGAAATTAGAAATCGAAACAAATAACAAAAGAAAGATGACAAGGTTATATCTCAAATAAAATTTTTTTTATTATTATTAACCCCAAACTCTCAGTTACCAATTTATTGCCATTTTTTGCAATCTAAAGCAACACAAAAAAAACTCTGGAGTTGCCTACACTCAACTTTACCATACCTCCATGACGAACAGACATACATTTTTATTGCTACATTTCATAAAGAATAAAAGTTAAAAGTACATTCGAATCGAATAAATAATTATTTTTGATTTGGGGTATCAAGTTACTACCCTCCCCCCTTTCCGATTATGCCCAAAAACTATACAGCTCTTCATCTCCATATACACAAGAAACATAGTAGATTTTATTTTGATATGTTCAATCGTATGATTTGTGGCATACACGGTTTGGGGTATCAAGTAAACTCCCCCTCCACACTTTCCGATTACCCCGAAAAAATAAACAGCTTTTTATCTCTATATACCAAAGGCTCATACTCAATTTTATTTTGATATGTAAAGCGGTATGACGTGTAAAGAGTTCACAAAAATAGTAGCATACACACCCACTCACCAAAACAACTACTCACAGACATCATCGCGGAATCAGTAAGAACTACAAGCTAATTTTGCAAATCATAAAAACTTCCATCACAACTTATTAACTGCAATGCCTGCGTGTTTTTTTCCAAAACATTCGTTTGAATCATCGTATTTGACGGACCGCTGGCAATATGTTTATGCGAACAATGCTTACTCACAACCATTAAAGTTATCCAGAGGAGTGCCTCATGGCTCAATTCTAAAATTCATATGTATTCAGATGACGTGCAATTATACTTTAGCAGTTCAATACATTCAATTGCGCAAAATAAAACCATAAAACACGGTGTGGATCTAGCGTAATGGTACGGGGTAGTTTTTCTTACTATGGTGTAGGACCTACAAAACCACAATAAGAACATTCATCACATTTATACATCATACTCGGGGAAGTAATGCTTCCTTATGCTTCTGAAGAAATGCCATTAGTGTGGGACTTCCAGCAAGATAATCACCCGAAGCACACAAGCAAGCTTGCGAAAAGGTGGTTTCGGGACAATAAAGTCAATGTGATGGAATGGCTCGCTCAGAGCCCAGACTAATTAAGAATTTATGGGCAGATATAAAAAACGGTGTCTCAAATGCAACCAACTGACAACGAAGTGCTTTGGACAGCTGTCCAGCAAATCTGTAATAAAATTCCAAAGGAAAGATGCCAAAATCTTGTAAATTCGATGCCAAAATGTTGTGCAGTCGTTATTACAAATAAAGGACATCAAAGAAGGTATTAATTAGAATAAAAAAATCATGAACATGTTCTTAATTTAGTGTTTAATATTAGTACAAATTGAAGTGAAGGGCTATTTTTTTGACTGATTGTTTTTCAAGTTTTTTTAAATAAAGTAAAATATTTCAAAATAAAATAATTAGCAAAATTATATATTTATAAATTTATAAATTTTATTATTTTATGTAGTTATACAGTTTCCTAAGCGTCTTATGACAAATTTTTAAATATTTTAATTTAACCTATAGGAAAATATGTATCGGAGACATATTTTCTTAAGCTTGGTGCTATTTTTTGACCGCAGCTGTACATCAGAATACCCACATTTCGAAAGTCCCCAAGTAACATTTCAATATTTGCAAGACAAAAAAGTAGCCTCAAAACCAAAGGCCCCCAAAAAAAGCGGTTAAAATGAAAATGCATTAGTTTGCTAAATATTTAGCAAAGTGACACAAACCTACATTGTTGAAAGCTGGTATGCTACTGATTTCAAATTTTTACATGTTTTTTTCTCTGTGTGACTCTCGTTGAGATTGTGTATGTGCTCACAGATCCTTAGGGGTTTGCGTGGGGGCTAAATTAGCATTATACCTCAATACTAGGAGGTAAAATACCTTGGCATTCATCTGTTAGATGCCACCTGGTATATTAAAAAACTCGATCAGTCACAAAGATCTAACCAAACCTGCCATTAGTTGAAACAGAAATAGAGAAATATTCAGCAGGTATTTAAAAAAAAGAATTAAAAAGGATTCAAATCCGCTGGCTGATCCTGAATCCTGAATGATCATGGTCACAATCGACTAATAAGAAGGGATATTGCTTCTTTTGGTCAAAGAGAGAGAGAGAGAGAGAGATGATTCACTAAAAATAGTAGTAACAGTTTTAGTCTAATACGGGCTGCACTTAAAAATAACTTTTTTTCCATTTTCTATTTTCTTTAACAATAATATTGAGCAGTGCCCCATATCATTAAAAATTAAATTCTAAAAATAATTCCTGGCTATTTGTGCAAACATCCCATCAGTTGTCCATATATTTCACTGCACACACTCATGCATACCCGCACGCTCTCACATTGTTAAATGCATAATCGCACACATTTTGCGTTCATTTAACGGCCGTTAGGCGAGCGCAAATAATCTTTTTATTTTCTAAGTTGTTGGTGTTGTTATTGCAGTTGCCAATCTTTCGTTGAATGTTTGTTTTTAACTTAAATTCTTGTGCATTATTTTTATTTTTTGGTTTGACTTTTTTGTTGCTTTTTTGTATGTATTTCTCGCTTAACAGAGATCAGTTAAATCCGCAAGCAAAAGCAGCAACAAGCAATAACGTCATTATTATCATCATCATTATGAAACAACATTATTGTAAGGTGGTGTAGAAATTAAACTAAAAACAACATAAAAAAAATGTTGTGCATTAAAAAGTAGGGTGGTAACATTTTAATTTTAATTTTGCCCAATCAGCTCAACAACTAATTAGAGTTAAAGAACACATCGGTATTGACGGGAATGAAACAGCAATGATTTGGGCTCTTTGACTGCAGGCGGAGTTCTCTGGCCTCCCAAAAGGCGCTGATAACAGGCCATGGTATACCCAGGTATATTCTATGTAAGATAAATATCGAAGAAGATGTTTTCATTATATTGTGCCTGATAGCACACAAAATATGTGATTGTTCGGCACTACCGAGTATGATCCCAATGATCTTGGTATGGCCAAGATCCCGTCCCATTTGCTATGAATAACGTTTATGCAAAATGTCCGCTGTGCGCTTACACAGCAAAACTATAATCAGCATCGTACTTTTTGAACCAAAGGTGCTTAACGAAAACAGTCATAACATAAATGTAAACAAGTAAGAGTGCTATATTCGGCTATGTCGAATCTTATATATCCTACACCATAGTTATGTTAAATATTCCCTTACTCTTTTATGTTTCCCAATTCCACAAAAAAAAATTTTATCGTATTTTTTTTTTAAATTTTATCGTAAATTTTTTTAAAAATTTTATCGTAAATTTTTTTTTAAAAATTTTAACGAATTTTTTTTATCAATAATTTTGTGCAAAAATGTTATCGAATTTTTTTTTAATTTATTGTATATATTTTTTTAAAAAATTTTATCGAAATTTTTTTTAAAATTTAATCGAATTTTTTTTTTTTAATTTTATCTAAAATTTTTTGTAAAAGCAATCTGTTTTGCATCAGATTAAATCACATTGGGGGTCATATTGACCCCTCAATGTGCCTATTGAGTTGTCCTGGTTCCCAGTAGGCACCCTGTGGGTCGAACGGCCTTTAAGACAAATCAAAACAGAAAAACCCTAACAACCTACAAACAAACAAAAATCACTCCTCGCATGGGGTTATTGATCCTCCAAGATCTGTATGCACTCCATGCGATCTACTGTTCGCGGTCTAATATTTATTCAACAAAAACAAAGCAAAGGAGAATCATTACAACGGAAAAAAACAACGTCAAAAAATATAGGTGAGCGTGGTCCGCAGCCTCGAAAGAAGTGATGTTGCTGTATTTCATTAGCGAAATTTTCGAAACTATGCCTGGCAGATTAGTGAGCTTAAATTTTCTGTATCTTTTCTGGTGCCTTTGCGGAGTTGACTTTAACTCGAACACAGACGGACATCGAACACAGACGGACATATATATATATATATATATATATATATATATATATATATATATATATATATATATATATATATATATATATATATATATATATATATATATATGGGGTCGGAAATGAATATTGTAGGAATTACACACCGAATGACAAACTTTATACCATTTCCAACTGTAGAGAAGGGTATAAAAACAGAGTACGAAAATAAATAAAACAAAACTTAACGTTTTTTTTTTCGTTTTCTTTTGTTATTTGCAGTGAGTAAAATAAAAACAAAACAGATTTAATTGTTTTTGGTAATAAGCACTCAACCATATTTTCATTTAAGATTACACAGCTAGAGAAAGAAAACAATGAGAACAAATTAAAAATATATGGTGAAAAAACCTTTCGTAAACGTTTGCTAAATGATTAGGTCATTTTAGTTAGAGATATTGAAAAATTTCTTGTAAGATTTTTTGTTTTATTGTTGCTAATTTAGACAACAATAGTTTAAAAAGAAAAACAAAATAAAAAGAATTTGTACAAGTTTTTGGGAATTTAAATATCATGATAAAAAATAAAAATCGAATTTATTTGTTGGGGGAAAAGTTAGTTTCTATACGTATTTCACTGTAACTCAAAAGAAAATCAGAATTCGAAAATGGAACGAACAAAATCATTCAATCACTAAAACACTGCTTCGTTTCTCTCTTGTTGTTATTGTTTGCTCTTCTCAACTTCAGAAATAAATGCAATGATTGCAGGAATTTGGACTGGGGCACTAACATACGACAAGATGTCAATAACTATTGAAATTAAAAAAAAAATGCCTTTGGCACTACTTGATTTGCATTTGACACTACTTGAAGTTTAAATTCATTTAAACTTCCCTGATTGGTGTAAACTAATTGAGAATTGTAAGCGCTATGGCCAACATTTAACAACCATTTTTAACCGAATTCAAAAAAGAAGGAGGTTATCAATTCGTCTGAATGTTGCTTTTTTTATGTATGTAACCGCAGAACTCAGCCATTTCTGAACCGATTTTAAAATTTGTTTCTTTATTGGAAAGGTTATGCTTACATTTTGGTAACGTTTTAAAAATAGTTCATTATTTTAAAAATTAAAGGGTGTCCCCATACAACATACATGTTTTTTGCGTGTATTAAGAACCGTAAAGGGCACCAACTTAAAATTTTAAGAAATTGCGTGCCGCTATAGCTCCCAACAGCAGAAATTAATAAAAAAATAAATTTAAAATTTAAAGGGTGTCCCCATAGGGGACATAATATGACCTATTTGGGTCTATCTTTTGAATCGTTATAGACTAAACCTTGAAAGTTTGACAGAATGTCGATTACTATGACCGTTATAATAAAATGTATAAATATTCAAAAGTTTAAATTAAAGGGTGCTCCTATAGTTAATTTAATTTGATGTATGTGGCCATACTTTTGAAAAGTTGTACGCAGACCGCTGAAATTTACAAAGAACCTGTATTGCTAAGTCAGCTATAACAAAAAGTATAAAATTTGAATTTGGAATTAAAAGGGTGTCCCAATAGTTAATGTAATTATATGTATGTGGCCAAACTTTTGAACTGTTAGAGACAGACAGCTGAAATTTACAAGGAACCTGTATTGCAAAGTCCACTATAGCAAGTATACAATTTGAATTTAAAAATTAAAGGGTGTCCTCATAAATTACGTAATTTGATCTATATGGCCATATCTTTTGAACCTTTTAACACAAACACTTGAAAATTAGGCAGAATGTCCACTACTTTCTCTGGTATGATAACAAGTATAAATATTTTGAATTATATTGTAAAGGGTGTCCCAATAGTTCATGTAATTTGATATATATGGTTAAACTTTTTAACCGTTATAGACAGATAGTTCAAATTTACAAAGAATCTTTGTGGCTAAGTCCTCTATAACAACAGGTCTTTAATTTAAAATTGTAAATTAAAGGGTGTCCGAATAGGTGATGTTATTTGATCTGTTTGCCCCTATCTTTGAAACCGTTATAGACAGAGGCTTGAATGGTGTCCCCATAAAACACGGATGCTGGTGAAAATAGCTTAACTTTTGAACAGTAATAGGGAGAGGCTTGACATTCACATAGTCTTTAGTTTTTTTCCCTCTAATTTTGGCTTAAATCTAATTTTGGTTTAAATCTAATTCCTACAAATTACTTCTTACATTTTTAGTTTAGAATTGGTGCCCTTCTATCTGTTTTGAAGTCGGTTTGTTTTGCAAGAAATATTTATTTGTTTAATAATAATTTAATGACAACATTTTTCAAAATGATGTAAAAGTATTGTTTGTTATGAGAATCTAATAAAATTAAGGTGAATATGCACTTAGGGGCTTAAATATGCCCATAAATACTTTTAAAGTTTCAACTATGTTTTCAATATGAAGCGAGTTCTTACAAAAATCAGGCATGTCGCGTCGTTATTCCTGGAAAACATAATTCTTTACAATTTTCTGATAAATGAGGTTATGTATGTAACATATAAAAAAGAAGAGCAGCAAAATTTATTAATACAAAATCTTATTTGTCTATAATTTAATACATTTTTTCGTATTGTTTTTCACATCAATAAAAATTACAGCAAATAATTTTCTCATGATTTAACCCAAATCATTTCACTATTAAAGTTCTTCATCAACAAAAAAAAAGAAAAAAAACATTTTACACATTATGACGTAAAAGTCAAATCCGCAGAAGCTCATAATGATGTTGAAAAAGAATTAAGTCTCTCCAACTTCAAGTCAAAAAAAAAAAACACTTAGGAAAATAAACATAAAATGTTTGCGAACTTTAAAAAGGGCCATTAAATGCATTTTCGTTTTCTTTACTCCTGTTTACAATACAACATCTTCTTCCACTTCTATTTATCTGCCTGCATTTTGTTGCAATAATTTCATTCTTTTTTTTTGGCATTAGTTTTTTTTTTGTTTTAGGTCGTTCTCTTCCAACAAATGAAAATTTCATTGAATTGAAGACTCCAGTGTCTACGCAATTGCAGAAAAGGCAACAACAGAAGCTTGTAGTGACTTATAGGGAGTATAAATGTCTGTCTTTATTATCCACATGTTTAGTTTTTAGAAATAAAAAGTAAGTGACTACAAGGAATCTTACTCAACAAATCTATTGGCATAAAATAAATACTCTTGAACACAGCCACACAGCCACACATTCGTACACTGTCTCACAAATTGTATGGCATTGAGTAGTGAAGTTTAAGGATGGTTACAGGGTTTGTTGAGTAATCGTTTACTGTGCATGGGTTTCATTTAGCAGGGATGTCAGTAAATAAAAATATAGTTTTAAACATTTCGAAAGAACGCTTTTAGGTAAAAGCCTATGAAGTTCTAGTAAAAAAAATCACCCAGATTACAATTGGGTGCTTTTTCAAGTGATGGAAAATATGCAAAATTTTAATGTTGTGCGGTACTTGGAATGCAACTGTTTACTAAGTGATCGCTGGGTTTCGTAGGTGACTTGTTAGTTTTTTCTTTTGAAAAATGTTGTCACTCCATGCACCATTTCAGCGAAAGTTACAGTTCAAAAATTATTGGATTTGTTATCGGTGTTAATTTCTCTCGTTTTATGTCCAGCTTTTTTAGGAATCGCACTACACGAGTTGCTGTAGATGGGATTTCATGAACCGATTATTTCAGGGGTACCAATTGAATTAATCCTAGCATGTTTTTCAAAATGATATTTTTTCAACTTCTCTACTTTATTGCAGATGAATTTTTCATTTATATTCATTTAATAATAGTCCGACCCAGTTGGAGATTGGAGCCAAGAGAAAAAACATGAATAATGATACTCTCAATCATAATATTGTAATAATCTCTTAATGGGTGTGTGTGTCATTGGTTTAATGTTAATTTAATGATGCATCATTTGTGGGTATGAGTAATATAGGTATTATGGGATCAGAAGATAAGACTCTAGTCCGATATCCAATGGACTAAACATATTTTTCAAATCTAGAAAGAAACTTTCAAGTTATCGTTTTTTTTAAGCGGTGTACTTAGCTCTGAGTGCAGATAACACTGTTGACTTACTGGAGCGTCGACGTAATGTAGGTTCTGTTTCGCTAGTTTCTTACTGCAATTGTCGATTAACTAGAGGAAAATTCGTGTTTTAGCCGAACAGAATAAACTCCCTATGGCATGAGTAGGGGTCATATATCACTTAAGTGCTTGCAAAAAAAAAAAAAAAAAAATATTGCTGACATCGCCTGATTTAGTACTGTCAGACTCAGGATATAGTGTTTTCCTTATCATAGCCAATAAATATGCCAAAGAGCGGTTCCGAGTCCTTAAATCTGTACCGGCTCTCATGTATGTTGGCTATGCGGTCAGTCTGCTTATTAAAAAGCATGAAAGGATTCGCTTGACCGGATAACTAGCACAGTGTCGCTTATTGTTGCTACTGAGTTCATTTAGTTTATTAGGTCAGGAATCCTAATGTAGGGGTTGTTTTTATTATATCCAAAATATGGGAGTGACAGAACTTCATGGCCCCGGCGATTGATTAATACCCTACCATTACACAACTGAAAGATGAAAGAAAGTCGTAACCTCATCAATTTGTCGGGATTGTCAAGTGAATCGTACGAGGCGTTACAAGGAATGTAGGTAAATGTAAACCCAAAAAGCTACTATTTCTGCCCTTCTCCCCACAGCTTTGATTAAAAAGGATTCCTCTTCTAATCATATTATTTATTGTACTAATTTAAGTCTAGAAATTATACTTCATAATTAGATAAATAAACAAAAAATTGACTAATAAAAATATTTCAAATATTCAATATTAAAAATCGCAGAGCAACAAAGTTAGGTTTGATACTAGATTAGTATTAACTAAAAACGAATGTTGGGAGAAAACAAATAAACAAAAAGTAGCTTTCATTGCTAACCGAAGGTTGGCTGAAGCAACAGCAAATATAAGGTGGTAAATAATAAAGTAAAAATATTAATAACAAGAGTGAAGCTTAAGGTAGTGGTAGACTTCGTTCTCATCAACTGACGATTTATGATTGAATATATATATATATGTAGTTTTCTAGTATTCCTTTATCTGAGAGTACTTGGTTAAATAGATGATGTTTGCAACTAAATGCTACCCTAAGTAGGTAGATACGAAGAGTGGTGATGACGAACGTAGCTGTCTATACAATGCATTACATTCTTTTGGTGTCTAAAATTAAATTTTCCAAGTTTTTCTTTAATATTAATTACCTAATTTGTAATTTTTATTATTCTTTCTTAGAGAGAATAAAACGAGCTTGACCTAAAATTTCATCTGTATATAAATAAATTAAGATCGGCCAAAAAACACTTCGTAGTTGAATCCTTTATAAAGTTAAGAGCTGGAGCATTGACTGTGATTTAACGTGGTTTAGTGTTTTATCTTAGCTCTTCAGCAAGTAAACGGAAAGCTAGACTAAACATTTTGAGATAATTTATTGAAATTTTTGCACACAATTTTCAATTTGTATTTCTTTAAGCAAATTTATTTTTAATAAAGACAAACAAAATAAATTAACAAAAACAAAACAGCTGATTTAAATTTTCGCTCTCGCTCTATTATACTTTGTACCAAAACGATTCCAAATAGCGTACATTTAATTTCGAAATATGGGGTTCAGTTTGGAAATGCTTTATCGCAATTTATGTTTAGTCATGACTCATGAGGGTAGTGCTTAGCTCAATTGGCATATAATTATTGAGAGATATTGAGAGAGCCATTGCAACATTAAAAACGAGAGCTGTTTTTGAAGTTTCTTTTTCTGACAGGGATTAAATTGTTATATGGCTGTCAGATATTGCAGCTCTTTTATTATTTGTCCTAAGTTTGTTTTGCCGTTTTATCATGAATATATTAACTCCAGATTAGAGCTTGCAGATTTACCGTGGTTTAGCCCAAAAATGCTTTATCGCATTATTTTGTTTAGTGATGAGGTTTCTTTGGCTGAATGGGTTCATTGAGGTTCATTTTTGGCTCAAAAATCAAAATAGCCGCTTTCCAATGAAAAATCTCCACGCACTACAACTTTTGCAAAAAATATTTAAGGTAGCATCATTGGTCCTACTTTTTTTTAAATATATGCAGGTAAAGAGCATTAGGGTCATTATTCTCAAATGCAAATGTTTTTCAACTGAAAGGTGCTACTTGCAATACTACATGTAATAATTCTTGCAAAAATAAACCGCCTTCAAAACATATACATATATGGGCATCAATTCTAAACTAAAATTTTAAAAGGAAGTAATCTGTAACAACTACTACTCAAATTAATTACGTTTATACTTGTTGCTCTAACGGACATAGTAATATACGTTCTGTACATTCAAATGTCTATCCATAACGGTTCAGCAGATAAAGCCATATACGACAAATTACGTCAGATATGAGGACACCCTTTATTTTTTTACACTTATTATTACTGACACAGTAATAAAAAGTAACGGTTCCAAAGATCTGGTCATATAGGTTAAACAATATCACCTTATCACCCAGGGGCACCCTTTAATGTACAATTTTAAATTAAACACTTATTTTAAAGGACAGATTCTTTGTAAATTTCAAATGTCTTTCTAAAACGTTTCAAAAGTTTGGCCATATGCATCAATTTACATCAACTATTGAGACACCCTTTATAATTTTAAATATTTATAAATGTTATTATACGGGAAATAGTAGTGGAGATTCTGTCTAATTTTCAAGTGTTTGTCTATAACGGTTCAAAAGATAGGGCTAGATAGGTAAAATTACATCAATTATGGGGATACCCTTTAGTTTCCAAATTTAAATTATATACTTGATGACGTAACGGGCTTAGATATACAGGTTCTTTGTAAATTTTAACCGTCTCTCTGTTACGGTTCAAAAGTTTTGCAATATACATCAAATTACATTAACTATTGGGACACCCTTTAACTCCCAATTATAAATATTTAATTTCTAATTATAAATATTGGACATTCTGTCCAATTTTCAAGTGATTGTCTACAATGGTTCAAATGGTTCATATATTTAAATTGACGTTACATATGGGGATACCCTTTAATTTTTATATTTATTTTTTTTTATTAATTTCTGTTATTGGCAGCTATAGTGATATGCAGTTCTTAATACACGTAAAAAAAAACGTATGTTGTATGGGGACACCCTTTAATTTTCCAATCTGTAAGCATTTCCTTTCTAATAAAGAAAAAATTTTTAAAATCGGTTTAGAAATGACTGAGTTCTGCGGGCACAAACATAAAAAAGCAACATTCAGAGGAATTGATAACCTGCTTCTGTTTTTGAAGTCGGTTAAAAAGAACAATCGTCTCGTAAAGAAGATACTTTGCGAACGCTTTGATTATGTAAATAGTCCAGTTAATTGGGAAGCGAGATCGTGCAATTTTACGCTTTTGGTTTACGCTAACCATCCAATAACTTTGGATGAAATCGGAAAACAACATTGTTCGAAAATGTTTAAATAATTGGTGCAAACTGGACTTTCGGATGCTAGGTAAGGCTGCCCTATGCCCGAAATCAAAATTTAAACACTAATGGCAAAAAGATAACCTTTCACTAGAGTAAATTATTTGCATCAAATTATTTAATATCGGTAGAAAATTGCAAAGTTTTGAACCTTTAAAAAAACAGATTTTACTTAAAAATTTAATTGATCTTCGTTTATTAGATTTTTACTTAAGGAATAAAAATCTATTAAGTGTTAATAGAAGAAAGAAAAGGGTTACCCAAACCAAACTACAATAAACCAAGAGCTTCATAACAAATTCTACAACACCAAAGTCATGCTTAGAGTCTAGTGTCATAAACAACCAGAACGTGCAAAAGAAAAAGTGGAAAAGAAACGCAAACGCAAACGAGAACGAGAACGAACACACCAACGTGAACACTAAGCGCGTGTGCTAAATTGTAAATTGTTGGTTTTTCATTTTCAGTTTTTATTTTCGTTGATATTTGTCTTTTTTCAACTCTAGACGGGGCAATGTTTCGTTTTATATAACAAACACAAAACAGCAACAAACATTGTTTGTATTATCGCCATCAATATCATCGTCATTATGAAAAACATACCAGACACGAGACAATATTCTGAATACTGGCGCAATATTTTCCCAAAAACCGAAAATAGCAAAAAAAAATATCAAACTACAAAAACGACAAACAAACATAAAAACAACAATAAAAACTAAAATATAAATAAAAACAAAAATCAAATCCGCTCTAAGAAAGAAGGTAAACAAGGTTTGAGTTGTGTGTCTTAAGTGCCTTAGTCTATGCCTGGAGTATTCCAGCATGTACGAGGCCAACTCGATATGTCCTTACAAAATCATAAAGCGAGCACTAATAATATTAATTTATTTATTAAATATTACAACACAATTACAAATTATATTCTAACTTAATTTACCGAGTAATATAGAACTTATTATAGAACTTAATTATAGAACTTCAGTCGTTGTAAGGAAACACTTAGAGTCCTTAGTGGGAATCGAAACCACAGCCCTCAGAATGATAGACTAGCACACTACCTGCCAGCCTACCGGGCACCCTAAATAATAATATTAAAGTAAAGTAAGTTTCTGAATGTGTTTAGAATAGTTCTTTATTCAGTTACTTTATCAGTCTATATATTTTTCTATTTTGAAAAAATGAAATTATTTCGTGCTTCTACGTCTTTCAATTTTTTATTGTACCTTGTCTGTATATAAATTATTTTTCAAAAATTTTGTTGCTGGTGTAGATATCAATCAGTATATGTATCTGTGTTTGCATCACGTAAAAAGCACTAGATGCATTGAATTAAAATTTTGTCAGCAGGTGCATTACTACCTTAATTCGAATTTAAGATATTTTCCCCCGTAATAATGTCTCATTTCGAAGAGAAAATATTGATGAAATAGTGAAAGTATGCAGCGCCTTTTATTTTTGTAAAAGGGTATTTTTAGAACTCTTATTGAACTAAAAATAAGTATTCATAACATAAGTCTCAAAATATTCTACTTGAATTAGTCCAGCCAATGATAGACAAAAAATTATTTCTCATAGTTTGAATTCATCTATCTCTCTTTTTCTCCCTCTCTAATGTTCAGGCAAGGTTGAGAGGGGATCACACATAATTATATGTACGTACATATGTGTGTAATTTCACAAGACCATTATTGATCCATAGTAACTCCTCTGATTTTCTCTACTTTCCCTAGCTATTTTATAATTAATCTTTTTAAGTAGTTTCATGAGCTACATATATTTGACCATTAATATAGCGTCCAAACCATTCTGCAACATATATTCTGAAAAAGAAAAGAACCAAAGCCATTATTACGACTGTGTGATAAGGTAGGGAATTGACGCACCATTTGCAGATATCGTTAAAGAAAATTCACAAAGATTTTTTTTTCACTAATTAAAGTTCAATTAATTTTTTAATTGATTAAAACATATATTTGTTTATAACAGTACAAAAAAATTCCTGATTAAACAATTAATTGAATCCATCAATTATTTAATTAAATTTTAATCGGAAACTAATTTATTGGTGAAAATTTTTGTTCTGTGTTCAAAGTCGAATCTTTTTTAAAAATACCTACATAGATTCCCAGTTCAGCCTTACTTATACTTAACGGCTTGTTCAGATTCCCTACCTTTATCCTCTAGCAAGGATTTCATCTATGTGCATCTCGATGAGTTGTTCCACATTGTGTCTGCAACAGGTTTGAAGTTGTCACATACAAAGAATTAAGACCAGGGTATTTATCCCCACAACTGACACTTAGGTCCAAATCAGCTCCCGCTCCCGCTCATGCGAACTCGTCTGCAGCTTTATTTCCTACAACAATGTAATGACCGGGTACCAAGCACAGTTTTAGTATCTGTTGTTCGTTGAGAGTTTGTAGATCTCTGGCTACCTTCGATAAGATACACAATGATATCGCTTTATGATATCTAACGGCCTCATAGAAACTCTGATACCTTACTTCTCGCAGTATACTCCACTTACTGCACCATTAATCTTTTTTGTACAATCAGAATATATCTTAATTCCTTTAGTTGTCCAGAGGTTTTCAGTCATCTTTTATTGGGATGATTGTAGTAATCTCCTTGTCCCATTGTATTTCAAAAACATCTCCACTTTCATTTATCATCCACTTTCATTTATCCACTTTCTCCACTTTCGTTTATCATCTCCACTATCATTTATTATGCTGCGAGCTAAAGCATAATAAATGATATTGAACTGAACCTTAATGTTTAGGTGATTAATTTTTGAAATCAAAAATTTAGTCAGCATGACTCGATATTTCGAATGAATTAAGGACCGATGGATCCCAATGGGCACCCTGTGGGTGCGTCGACTACCTGTATGTGTATGGCTTTCTATAAAGGTGTTTAAATCAAAGCAGAAAAATTCTACCAATCTAAAAAAAACAAAAATCGACCCTCGCAGGGGGTTATTGATCCCCCGAGATCTGTATGCACTCCATGCGATCTACTGGTCGTGGGCTAATATTTATTTATCAAATGAAAGCAAAAGAGAATCATTGTAAGCAAAAAAATAAAAACAACGTGAAAAATATAGGTGGGTGGAGTTTTTTGCCCAAAGCCTCGAATGGAATGGTCTGATGTTGCTGAATATCATTAACGAAATTACCAAAACTATGCCTGGTAGATTGGTGGGATTAAATTTTCTATCTCTTCTGGTGCCTTGGCAAAATTTATTTCAACCCGAACACAGCTGGA
This sequence comes from Phasia obesa, assembly GCA_949628195.1. Classification (NCBI taxonomy): domain Eukaryota; kingdom Metazoa; phylum Arthropoda; class Insecta; order Diptera; family Tachinidae; genus Phasia; species Phasia obesa. The sequence continues at coordinate 176,622,447 of OX451215.1, forward strand.
CATTGCTTAATCAACTTCTCTATCTCTAAGGATCCAGAATATATATACTTTATGCGTTTCTACTCCATGTATATGTTGAAAATCATCTCCTTTAAGTAAAAAAATCTTCCGTTAAGACAACGTTCGCGTGCTCACTTGTACAGTTGCCATGGCGAAAGTAGACGATATTAATTTTGACTTGTTTGTTCCAGCATCCAAATTTTATTCTCTAGATTTGGCATCCATCCTTTTCTCCTGATTCATATCTAAAAATAATAGAGCGACAGAACAAAATTTAAGTCTATTTTAGGATCTTTCAAAATTTGATGTTGCAGAAGGCTTAAAACATTTACAGATTCGATAGATGAAATGGTATCGAGGTTAAAAAATAAAGTAGAATCAACCTAAAAGAATGTGTTACTCCATGTCTTTGTAATGACTTATTGACTTCCCCTCGTAAAATTGTATTCGCGTTGTTTGTATGCTCGTTTCTAGCACCTACATGAACACCGAGTATTTGTACTGGTATATAATTTTAGTCAAATTGAAAATTGTTATGAATTTCATACAGTTATTGGGTGATGCCAGACTTTTCTTTTATAAGCAGATATATTGATTTTGCCATGTCGTTTGTAACATTTTTCTCGGTTCTCCTTATGATAGCTCACTTATCACAGAGTATTGTAACAGTATCAAATGACTACCTCCTAGGCCCAAATAGTGTTAGAACTGAAACGGTCCGTATCACTTAAGAACTAGTCCACGACATGCGTTAGTTCTCTTCTCCCTCGAGGAGCTATTCGTTGCTCTGCCTCCCATTGCACAGTGGGACAGAATCAAAATATTTTGGATATAACTCAGCCATTTGTAAGGGCCAAAGTCGAGCAGAGGGGTATTTGAGCTTAAGTTGAGTCAGTGGGCGCCATACACTTGCCAGGTATTGCGCTATGTGGTCTCAAAGTTGGGTACTCGCACCTGCAAATTCTTCAATTTTAGTTTGATTTTTAAAAATTAAACATGGTCTTAAAGGTCTAATTAGTACCTGCAACATGATGATTTAATCTATTAATGATGTTTTAAAATTAGCGAATAAAATTAAAATTTTTGGTTTTTCGGTACCCAGGTCAAGTTTTGTCAAATTGTTGGGTACAATTTTCAGCAAATTAAATTGAAAATATTGTAGAAACATTTTTCAAGATTATGGCTTTTGTGAGCTAAAAATTCCAAAATTATTGCATTTTTGTATATTTTAGACTAAAAGAGCCATCAATCTTGTCTTTATAATAGAAAAAAAAAATTTCTTACGAAATATATAAAAGTTTTGTATTTTTGAGTAAGCTAACTATATGTGGGTGCGTTTAAACCGAATTTCATGTAAAATTGATCATCCTTGTAGAGGATGGAGGTCCTTCAATTTGACCTATGTTCTAATATCCCAACCCTGGGATCGAAAAAAGATGGCGGCTGTAATAAAGCTATTTTATACTCCCAATTATTGCTTAATGGGAAAAATACTAAAAATTCCCATATTGGGATTTTTGGTCTTTATTTTGGGACTTGTCGAATTTCATTTACCTTTATGTTGCAGATTTTTACTAATTGATTTTCGTCGACTTATAACATTTGAATTTCATTCTTTACTATGTAAAATTTTAAAATCGAACAAAAAAAATAAGAATTTGCAGGTGCGAGGTACCCAAATTTGAGACCACATAGCGTCATGGATAATGCCCAGCGTCAAAACTTAAGCTCAGATACTCCCCTGCTATGCTTATGACAAATTTTGGATTCATCGGTCTATCCCTTTACAAATGGCTGAGTTATTTCCAAAATACTTTGATTCTGCCCCACTGTGCATTGTTTGGTCTCAGTTTTAGTCGAACTCAAAATCTTTAGGTCCTTTTTAGAAGAAAAGGGAAAAACACTGCGGCCTTTTATTGCATCATGACAGGACACCGCCGTTTTATTAGGCCTATAATTAGACTGTAGAAGATGTCCAAATAAGAAAGATGTAGATTCAGTAGAATAGCATGTCAGCGAATGCTGGCCTTGACATTTAGGACCTGGAGAGTCTTCTAATAGAAAAATAAATTTAGTAATTTTTCAAATCAAATTCAAAAACTGAGTATGTTTATGTTCAAAAAATCTCTTCTACGCTAAAATGGAAATATCCTCAAACACTACATCTGGCCACACTTTAAAATTCTATATGTGTCCTATTGCAGTTGGTGTTGTAATTGTTTCCGCAGTATATTACAAGTACTTGCACTCTTAATGCATTAACTTCTCTTTTATTATTGTTGCTGTATTTTATTTTATGGTTTGTATGCTGTAGTTGCAAGTTGTATGTTGAATGTTTAATGTGTAATCGAATGTATTTGTTTATTTATTTAATTGGGCGTTTTTTTTGTTGTTGTTTTGTTTTTTGTATAGCGTCTCTATTGTGAGATTTTCCGTAGTTTAAGTTTGTGTACTTTTCTGTTAAATCATCGTCGATTGATGTCTGCTATAAATTTTCATTGACTGCAAACGTAACGAAAAGTTGAAAAGAAAAAAAGTTCAATGACAATTGAATAAGGAAAAACAGATTTTAGTTTTAGTTTATTTGTTTCTCTCCGAATACGTACATACGTTCTCTGCTGTGTTTGTTTATTGTGAAGTGCAACACTTTTTTCCCAAGTCATCCCATTTCTTATGGCATTTACAATTACAGAGGAACTCATCTAAAGAGATCTTTAAAGTTATAAATAAATTTATTGTAAAATCTTCGCACGCAACATGATAAAATTGCTTGCAACATTGTAAGATTTAAAAATAAATTTGAAACTAGATTTAAGATTTCGGAAGAGAAAAGTAGATAAATAATGATTTTGTGTGAACTTTTAATATTTTTTTTTTTGCAGTAATTAGATGTAAAACATTTTTTTTTTTTTTAGTTACATAACGAGCAGGATCGATGATATTTTTTATGGATGAGTTCGACTGTAAAGTAGAGATGTATTTTTTCATATCACATAGATCGTCATAATTATAACTTTAAAGAAAGGGGAAGTCATCTGTTATTCCTGACTTTAAAAAACTGCTTTGCAACTAACATTATTTTCATAGTAATGGTCAAAACATTTGTAACTTAAATAAAAATGACTGCACACATGATTTTACTAATAAAGTAATTGAGGCATATTATATTGGAAAAAGGAGGACTTTCATAGTCTCTTTCATACTCCTTAAAAATGTAAATAATTTTCAGTGAAATTATTGACTAAAATTCTTCGTATGGAAAGAAATACCCGAATCTTAAGAAACAGCCAATTCCAATTTAAGTAGTAGCACCTAGCATGATCCTGGAGGGATTGAAATTCCAGAATTGGGTGGCGAGAAATTATAAGTTCTTAGCAGAATGTTAGTTAGTTTGGAGTTATAGGTTTGATTCTCATCAAAGAACCAGGATAAGATTATCTTGGATATGTTTTTAGACTATAACTTCAGGAGTATATGGCGGAAGCAGTTCCCGAAGCTTGCTCGAGCCTGGAACTTGATTATAAGATCCTTTGAGGTTTTTTTGGACCTAAAATTTAGGATTAAAATCGCTGGAAAAACGATTTTCATTCCGGTTTGCTGTTGTTCATTAACAAGCGCCGGAAAGAGTGCAGTTTCAGTTTAAATGGTTTCTAGCTCCTAAGCAAGGTATATGTTATTCTCGATAGGTTGTTAGTAATGTGTATTTACTCTGTGGTAAGATAAACATTAGGTAAACGCGTCACATTTCATATGACTCTTGATCCGTTACACTACAACGTCGGCGAGAAGGCCAGGAAGATGCCTGGATATAATCGAGATAACTTAAAACTGGTAAACTGCAATAGCAACTTCAAGTAATATCTGTCCAAAATGAAAGTTGTAGAAGATGATACTTGTAGACTGTGCCTGGGAGAGGACGACACGGTAACTCCCATTGTGTGCTAATGTCCAGAACAATGGGTAATATTAGCTTGAAGGACAGCTGTGGGGGCATAGCCTTGGAAAAATCTTAGCAATTACGAGAGATGCAACGACGATGAAGAAGTTGTCGGTTATCATTGGTCAGTCGTTAGTCTGAAACCCCTGCAGTCGAGAGTAAGTGGCTAGTGACGCTACAAGACTCAGTGAAAGTGAGGTAGAAAATAATCTATCGGATACCAGAAATCATTAAAGAATTAAAAAGTTCTAAAAGGAACCATGAAGTTGCTACTGTTTTCCTCGTACAAAAAAAAGAAAAAAAATATATATAAACTCATAAATTCGGTAGCTGGATAACTGATAAATAAGGTAAAAATAAAAATGATAAATAAACTGATAAATAAGGTAAAAATAAAAATAAAATAAGCTTTTTACAGGTTACTGAAATCGACGAGGTTTGTGGTAATTCATTCTAAGCTTCCAAGCGATCGAACTGGGGTCATCATCAACATTGTGTCTAAGTTAACCCCGTTTTGTGTTGTTCTAAGATAGCAGGACTTGAATGTTTTTCTTCATTACCTTTGAGGTTATCGTGTTACTCTAGTCAGGTTGCTGAAAAGAATAATCAAACGAAAGCCAATAAGTTCAAATATCAAGGTCAAATATCATGTAAATTTGAATTGATGGTATATGAGCCGATGATTCGTAGCCCCCAATGCCGTATTTTCCATAAGAGCACAAGAGGCCAGTACCAAGGCCCCACCATCCCGACCTCACGGGGGCCCCTAAAGGCTGATATATATGCCTAGATGAAAGAAAGGTGCTGAAGATCTTACAAAAGAAATAACTTCTTACGGAAAAATTAAATAACTCCAACGGGTTTTCCTTCAAATCTCTCGATCTTAAGACGTTTCACCTCTAGGATATGTCTTAAATTTGTCAAGTTCTCTGGAGAATTTACGTCATCGAATGCTTTTTTATCTATGTTGTGTCTTTTGGTATTATTATTGCAGATTATTGCTTTTGTTTGGAATTTGTTTCTCTAGTTTGAAAAAATTGGTAATGTACACTGAACCAAATTTCGTAGGTAATATTAACGAAAAAAATGAGTAGAACCTCAACGACAAAAATGGTTAAATCAACTCAATTTTTTTCAAATCTACAAACGATTTATTCATATAAATTAATTTTATTCAAATTAACAGAATTTATTTTGTTAAAAACATATTTCAATAAAACTTGAAAAAACTTAAAAATTTTTTTATCAAATTAACAAAAATTTAGTTAAAACAGTAGTAAAATATTCTAAGAAAAACAACTCATAAAATTAGTTAAATTTATATCCGTAATAGAAGTTAATATGAATTAATTTATCCGTTGATTTCACAAAATTTTCTTTTATGTTTTTTATTTTATTTTTGAGGAAAATTCAATATATAAAAATGAAAAAAGAGGTGTAAAATAGAAGAAATTTCCTTAAATTTAACTTAAAAAAAAATTTTTGAGTTGAAATTGGAAATTTTTTCAATTTATATTTTTTATTTTAAACATTTAAAATGAAACGCCCGCAGCAGGAACTGAAAGCTTTATTCGTGTATTCTTCTTAAACGACGAGAAAAAGCGAAAAAGGCATTAATGATGATAAGCAATTTTGTTTTTTTTTTTTAAGAAATTAACATATTACCGAGGTACCCAACATTTGGGTCATACATACAAGCAGCCTACGTCCAAAAGGGCCGACCGTTTGCAGCTCCACCTCTGCGTTGCCTCTGTGATATCTCATTTAGATATCTTTAGTGGTTCATAACCTACTGAATTATTTTCAAAATAAAACGTTTTTAAAACCACTGTGCGGTACTGACAGACAAATGATTGCAATGTTATTATCATTTACAGCATGTTATCATTTACATCATATTACATCATAACCACGATCATTTAGGATGCTATTGAATAAATACTTTGCATGTGTCGTTACTTCTTTTTTAACTGATCCAACCTTTAGATCTTTGTGAATGTTAGAGTTATTAATATTATATTTTCGTAAAATATTATTTTGGCGCCTTTGAAGTTTAAAGCTGAAGTAGTACCCCATAATCCTTTCCAGCTTAAAACTTTTTACTTTAAAAATGATTTCTATCAGTTAATTATAATAAACATCTATCCCTGGTGCACTTCGCTACTCCTTTTAACAAAAAATAAAATAAACACTTGAAACAAAAGAGTGACCAACCTATAATTAAAAAAACGCACGCTATTCGCTCGACAAAACTGTTTCAGTTAATATGCAAGGTATGATGCCCTCTATTCCCATCCAAACTGTTTTTTGTGTTTTGCTAATCGAGTTTGTTCTTTGCTAGATTATGCACATTAATATGAGAGTTACTTGTTTTCAAAACTCTAAATATTATATTGTTCAAGACTCTACATATTGTAAAATTCTAGGTGTACAATAATAATGTTTGACGACGTGACGACGCTCTTCACCGAAAGTTATGACAACAGTATTTTATTTACTGGAGGAACAAATCCAATCAATTTAATACCAATAATGTTTGACTTTGATTGGTAGCTCAATCCAGTCTTTATTTAGTTAGTTGCAAAGTTTCAAGACACTACCTCTTGTAGTTCTCTAGGTACACGATATTTATATTACTTTGTATGGGAGGTGCCACGCCCACTATTCGAATTCAGCCAAAGATCTACCTATTATAGTTCTTTAGCTACTTAAAATGTGGGTGTAAAAGTGAGCGTGTCTTGCTGTGAAAGTAGCATGAATTTGGAATAGTAAATGTCTGTATGAAATTCGTGAGTTTTGCAAAGCTGTTGATGAATATTGTTTGAAAATACCTCTAAACAAGCTGTTGCATCACCAAGTGCCAACATAGACTAATTGTGGGTTGTGGGTTCGATTCAAGCCAATGACTCTGGGAATATAATAACTATTTAATAACCGCCTTTTATTATTTTTTCTTAGAAATGTTAAATTAATTCAATTCTCTTATCCTAACAGTTTTTGAGTGAGTGATATGTTAAGTAACACAGGGTTGGCAAAAACAAAGCTTACTGGCGGAGCTATCTTCACACACATGGTTTTCTGTCATAAAATTTGAAGTCAAGCTTAAGTTCGTTTTTATTCTCTCTAAGAAAGAATAATTTAAATTACAAATTAGGTGATAATATTAAAGAAAAATTGGGAAAAGTTAATTTTTAGACACAGCAGAGCGGAGTGCACATTTTCTAGGCATCTACGTCTGTCATCAGCACTCTTCTCTTCTTCTTGACTACAAATTTTATATGTATATACTATAAATAGTTCAACTAATAAAATTTCAAATGTTTAAAATTAAAAATCGCAGAGCACCGCGTTATCATGTTTACCCAAACAAAGTTTGCTTTGACACTAGATTAGTATTAACAAAAAACGAATGTTGGAACAAAAACAAATAAATAAAAAGTAGCTTTCATTGCTAACCGAAGGTTGGCTGAAGCAACAACAAATATAAGGTGGTAAATATTAAAGTAAAAAATAATCAACAAGACTGAAATTTAGTTAGTTTTTTTATTTTATTTATAAAAATTTTTATATTAAATTTTAATATCAATTACAAAAATTTAGATGCCTTGTGAAATACGGAATTAAATTGGCCTTATGGACCTTCAATTCATTAAATAATCAAATGAATGTTTGAAAAAAATTTTGTTTTCTTTGTCCTACTAATTAAATTACCGCCCCTATTACGGTCACGCTTATGATAATCAGTGTTGTCAGATTAGGGGATTTATCCCCAAATCGGGGATTTATATTTGCAAATGGGGAGACAAAATTTGGATTCGGGATTGGGGAATTCGTTGAGGATAACTTCATTATTTTGGCGATTTTTTGGGGATTCTTATTTTGATTTCTCATACTTTTTGGATTATTGTAATTTTACTATTATTTTAATTGTTCGTTATTTACAATTTAAAGTGTGACTGATAAATAATGATAAAAAAGATGTAACGAAAATTATTTAGGCAACAAAATTTCATTCATTGAATTTATCCTGGATGAAATGGATCTTGCTTACAATTTTAAAAAAGAACTGAAATCTGCAGATGCTCCACTGTCATTTATTCATATACGTTCTTTTTATATCTAAAAAATGTATAGCAAAAATCTTATATTTTTCAAAATTTGTGTGTTACAATCGATAACATAAATAAGTTCAATAATGAAAATACTACAACATACATATATAAATCACAATTAAGAAAAAATTTTAATAAGCAACCTGGGATATTCTTGGCAAAAGTTCCTACATATCAAGATGCCGCAGAAACGACCTTATTTTTACACCTCACTTTGCATACCAACTACACCAACTGCCAAGCTTGTCATATTTCGGCAAATAAACTGCAGCCTGTTTGTCTGCAGAAAACACGTTTGGTGGGAATCAAACCCGCAACCCTCAAACTGATAGATAAGAGGCTCTAGCAATCAGTCTATCCAAATTTGTTGTATCCCTTTTAATCCATTCCCAGAAATGGCTAGGTAAAAACTCAATCAACTTGTATAATTTTATTAAAATACAAATATACAGTTTAATGTATTTATGCGGTAATTCAAATTTGGGAAGAATTAAAATTTTTTTGGGGAATTTTGGGGATGAAAATTTTCAAATTGGGGATGCAATCCAAAAAATATCTGGGAAGCCTGATGATAATGTAAAGTAAACTCCGATTCCATATAGCTTTTATATGATGACCATTCCGAATTATGTATTTTATGTTTCCACTGATGACGACTTTTGGCTTGAAAAATATTTCTAGACTTTTAGAAAAGCACAACCAATAACCTCACATTTTTAGTACTTCAAATTAAATCAATAAATTCCAAAACATAATAATAATTGCAAAAATGTATTTTTAGTTGTGGAACCAAAATGTAGTTTTACTTGTTTTAGAACATTATTTTTTATTTTTTATTTCAACGATTTCTCCAATAAACGATATTTGACGGATGGGATGCGATGGGATGCGTGCTTATAAAGTCAATCGATTTAATTATTTTTACCATTTAATCAATCAAATCGTATTCATCATCATTTTATTTATTCTTTTTTTTTTGCAAATAGAAATACACATGCAACATATTTAAAGTCATGTATGTCCATTGACCAGTTAATGTTAGAACATGTTCTTTAAATAATTTCCACACACTCAAAGCCTCACACAGAAAAAGAAAACAATTTTAGAATTTCATTAAACTTCCCATTTAATATAAAAATATCGATGTTTAAATGAATGGAAACAATTATTATTGAAATTCGAACTAAACCACATCGGCAGCCAACATTTACTTCATCACCACCTTAAAGACAGACTGGCAGACAGACGCACGTAGCATAAACGAGATACTCGCTAGACACACGAATACGTTTGTATGGACTTTACATATGCAGTTCTAAATGCAAGATGATGATGTTGATAATGATTTGCATGAGCCATAGAGTCCAAATAGATTTTGGCATGTTATTTTTATAGCCTTAACTCAACTCAACGCAACTCATTCGATTTTTTTTTTGCTAAAACTAAACAACTGCACATTTTGACATACTGAAGAACAAGCAAGTACTTCTTGGCCAGACACTTGAGTATCCACTTGAATACTCATTTAGCCATCCATCCATCCAAAAATTATATAGAAAATAAATTTAAACAAGTACAAATACGTTCTATGCACAGTGGCAGAGTTGAGGACAAATGGAAATGGAAAAATAGCTTAAGCATAAAGTTCAGTAAAAACTAGGGCACATAGAATCCGTGATACGTTATACTTTAACGTATTCAACTGAGATCAAAGTACCGACGGACAAAGTTGCCATAATGAGTACTTTGTAGACGGATATTAAAATAGGAAAGGAAACACTTGAAAACGTTGTTCTCAATTTTACTTTATTTAATTTGTTGTATTTTGTTTTATGTCTGCTGCATCTCAACACAAAAATTTAATCAATACAAAGAAAAAACAATTGACAAACTGCTGAACATACGTCAAAAGTTGTCCAAATGTCGTACTTTGCGTATAACGTATGAAGGATTCTATGTGCCCGGGCATTTTATACACAGAAAAAAATTACTGCACCAATTGAAGATTTTACTTAGATTTAGAAACAAGAGATTGATTATTTACCGGGTGCCGTGATTTGGTAGAATCCTAGTTCGAATCCTAGCAGAACAAAAAAATGTTCATCGAGCTGCTCGAGACACAGCCACCCAAAAAGAAAAGCAGAACGCTCCAGCTCACTTCTGGTGTTAAAAAAAGATATTTATCACATGGACGTTCGTTCGGAAAGCGCCACCTCAACTGGGAAAATAATTGACAAACCCCAAATGTTCAGCAAGAAGCAATGCCTCGCTTCTAGACAACGACAGATGGTAGTCCCATCCTTTGACAGGCTACAGTAGACTAATCATTTACTTAGCTGAAAAAACATAATGATTAAAAAATCGGAAGTAAGGCGAAAACTCTGGACTGGTAGGATGAAAATGCTTCGAGGAAACCCTATGCTCTCAAGAGGATAAACATGAAATAAACCAATAAAAAACAAAAACATGAACGTTCATTCGGAAAGTGCCACCTCAACTGGAAAAATAATTGTCAAACCCTATATGTTCAGCAAAACTCTACACCACATAGCAAAGATCTGCACCACTACACAATCATACGGAGGTATTGTTCCTCCAAATGATAGCCCCATTATTCTAGAACAGGCTACAGTAGACTAATCATCTACTTAGCTGGAAAAACATGATGATTAAGGCGAAAACACTGGATTGGTAGGATGGAGATGCCTTGTGGAAGCCCTATGCTCTCAAGAGGATAAACAACAGATAACCCAATAAAAAAAATTTAATTAAATTTTCAATCCATCAAAGAAACCCCCTCGAAAAATAGAGAATAACATCATGACAAAAAAAACTCTGCCTGGGAAAAAAAGGGAAAGGTAAAAATCAAAGATTAGCCACCTTTCCCACCACTACACCAAATATACAGACGGATTGCGATGTTTCTGCGGAATGACAGATAACAGTCCATTCTTATTACCCTAGGACTCACTACAGCAGACCAATTATCAAGACGAATAATGGAAAATAAATTGGAGCAACAGGTTATTAATTTTTTTTTTAAAGAGGCAATTAATGCCTATATTAACTGTGTTACTTCCTTTTGAAAGGGATAGTAGTAGATAAGACAGATTTAGCGTGATAATAAAGCTTCGCTTATGGCAACACTGCAATTGCACGTTGTGATTATTTTTAAAACAGTGTTGCAAGCACCTCTGGTGTTATTAAGGCGAATTAGTTTAAAGCTAGCATAGTTAATTTGTAATTATTTTACTTCGCCGGCGATTTAGTGCTGTGTGGTAATATCGGCGAAGGAGGGCGCTGTGCATTATTAAAGAGAAATTAATGCATATCAGAAAAATTTATGTTGCCACGACTGAGTATTGAACTCGTGACGCAAAAACTATTTTCTTTATACAGAAAACAAATAGAGAAATATTAAAAAAGTTTAATATCAAGTTTGTGTTTTAACTTTTGCTTTCCAACAGATAATTGAAAAATTAGTTCTTTGCGTCTATCGTATAAAAATATATAATTTAAAAATATTTATTTTAAGGCCATTGTGCATCATAGAATGTGTGTATAACTGATTGTTTTGTACTTGTAGTAAATGTGACTACATACTGTTTAAATGTTTTAAATAAATTTATGTTTCCTTGTCGTCAACAACATCCACTAGAACAACTACAACGACACCAAACACAAATACTTTAAAGAAACGTAACCAAATTATAAGAACTCTTCTGCATTTTCTAAATTTGATTTCTTTTTTTTTATTCTTTCTTTGATTTTGTAAATGAAGTGTCTCCGTTTGGTAAATGGCATGTTACAGAATGCAGTGATGAATGAAAATATAGCAGCTGTTAGAGAACATCTTCTCAACACTAAGAAATATTCTTCTTTCTAGCAGTTCTCAATTAAGAGCTTTTCACACTATAATACAAGTATAAATACTTTTGAGGAAAATGCTCTGACTCTGACATGATGAGTTGTTATTTTTTTCTTAAATTTCAAATGGCGATTAGATCAGAGTTGCAGTATTCATACTTGTATTATAGTGTGAAATACCCTTTATTATGTGGTAGAGCTGATGTTTGTAAAATATCACGCTAGTAACCGAACCAAGTAAACTAAGGTTCCGAATAATCAATAGTGCAGGGAAATTTTTTTATTTTTAATGGGTCTTGTGAAAAAAGAGCACTTTGTTTTATCTGCTAAAAGATGGTAAAAATTTAAGAAAAAAGCAGGACAGGGGAAGAATATATTTGCAGTAACTTTGTAGGATAGCGTGGGTCATACAACGAAGTCTAAGAAGCGTTCGCTTCTAAGGCTCTCTATGTTGGAGTGAGTGGAAAAGCCAACCAATATTTTCAATAAAAAATGTTTGTAATTAATTTTTTGGTGAAACATCTGATAAACACCGGAGGTATATGCTCTCATGATTTGAGAGACTTAAAATATATTTAACTGTTTTTTTTTATTCTGTGTTTTGTATCAGAAGTTGTAATATACCAAATTAGACATGACCACATTGTCGTCCTTATGTTTCTCCGGGAGCATAAGGACAAGAGTCTAATCTCGGTATATGGGAAAATCTTCCTTGAAGCTTGATAGGTTTGAGTAATTTAAGGATAAGGACTTTTAGCTTTCTACCAGTATTTCAACACACTATTGAAATGGAAATAAAAATTCCCACAGACAACAAGTTCGTGCTGCTTCTCCACCGACAGCCTAGAAATTACTGCACCCAATGATAGAGGCTGTGGTTAAGATCTAATCTGGGGAAATGGACTTTTCTCATATATATCAACAGATGGCATAATTTAATTTATACTTTTGTATCACTATGTGCTTTAAGGCTTAGAGGTTTGCACTGCTTTTATCCAATGGTAAGATCACAGCCCGGTAAAAGCGGAAGAGACAAAAAACTGGAATTAAATTGTGTCACATCCCACTTTGTGACCATCTAGGATGAGCCATGTCTTAAAGAATATCAAAGTGTTGAAACCCTCATCATTGAACACAGTCCGTCTCATTGCCTGCTTTGATCGAACTACTACAGTTGCGGAAAAAGGTCCGATGTCTGCACCCAAGTGAAAGTCACTTTTGTATTTAATTTCATGCCATCTTACTTCAGAATGTTCTGAATTCCTGAACGAAACTTGATGTAGTACTAACTAAAGCTATCTTATTTTTGGCACAAATTTGATAATCCAGTTCTCTCTTTTTTAATATCATATATCTTTTTGAAAACATAATTGTGTGTAAATGACACCATCGGCTTAAGGGTCCCTTTTCGACTCTCTTTTAATGGCATATATTTTTGAAAAAGGCCTTTGGTCTCGCGTTAACCTGTAAGTTTTACATAATACATGATTCTATGTAGATATCACCCGCGGCTTAAGGGTCCCTTTTCGACCTCCTGCAGTCCGTAATGATTCGAGTCAGCCGATTTACGACTGCCTTAAATTCATTGAGTTTCGTGATGTCTTTACCATAACTTGTAGTAATTTTAGATTGTCGACTAGTGACTGTCGAACATCTTCGTCATTCAAAAGTCTCTCGTAAATGCTAACATTTGTTTAAGGCTTAGGTCCTCCACAGCATCCGCATGTCATATCTGTTGAGCAGATTATACTTCCTTGACGAGTCACTTTCGCAGTTATCCAGATTAAATTACCCCGCTCTGATTCGAGTGCTCTTCTCACCTATTGCCCTTTTCTGTTCATTATAGTGGGAAACGGAACTTTCACATTAAGAAGTCAACACTTCGTAAGTAGCAAGGTCATGGAATTTTATCAGCTAGAGATCCGAAATAACATTTATAGTCTTAAAAAAGTGATTCTTATTAAATTTGGTGAGCAGTTTAACCACAAGTGATCCTGTGTTCATTGTGATGAAATCAGCCTGGAGTCCCTCTCCGGTTTTTAACCTGTAAACCCTTTACTGCCAGACTACGTCATTCATTACAGTGTCAATATGGAGCCCGGAAACATATCTAGATTTTAAACTTCTCATTTGCACTGAATCTATTTCAGCAGCTTCCACTGTTGATATGCATATGCAGCATAAAAATAAAAACCAAGATGTACGAGTATATTTAGATTTAATTTGTTAACTTTTTTTCTTCTCTGTTCTGTTCACATTTTTTTTTTCGTTGCTTCTTCTATATTAAGATGCCTTAAAGACAAATGGACAGTCACAAAATTGGACATTTAGTCAGTCATTTAGTTAAGTCAAGCGTTTAAGTAAGTTTTCTGAAATAAATTTAAAGGAATACACAAGAAAAACAATAACAACTGCCCGAGGCGTTCATTTCAGTCGCTCGTTGTGTAGCACAAAGTTTTACGATAGTTTTGCAAACAAAATATAATTCTTTTTTTTAACTCATTTGCCTTTTGGGATTTTAAGAAAAAGAAACTGTGAGTTGTTGTTGTAGCAAACATCAGTATTATTTCATATTTGTAGAGTCGGTTGCAGAGTTAGAAAGGAATGTATTGTTTGAAATTTGGGAGTAGGATTTATGAAGGGTTTTAACAGAAATAATTTGTATTTAGTTATTGTTTTCGTTGCTATAACATTAAATAATAAAAATTTTAGGGTGTCCCGATAGTGACACTAAGGCAATTAATGCCTATCCTATCCTTTTGAAAGGGATAGGAGAAGATAAGACATATGGTTAACGCAATGTAAAGCTTCTCTTATGGAAACATTTCATTTGCACTTTATGATTATTTTTAGAACAGTGTTGCAGCGCCTCTGGTGTTATTTAGGCGAATTAGTTTGAAGCTAACATAGCCAATTTATAATTATTTCACTTCGCCGGCGATTTAGTGCTATGTGGTAATACCGGCGAAGGAGGGCGTTGTGATATGCATTATTATAAAAAGAATTAATAAATATCAGAAAAGTTGTGTTGCCACGGCTGAGTATTGAACTCGTTAGCATGCTTTAGTAGTTAAAGTGTTAATCACTTAAGCTACAGCAGTGACTTGGAATTTACCCATACTATGAATTACTATGTCCGCTAAAACAAGTTTAAAACTGCACTTTCTGCTATTTTGGTCCAAACCACAGCTACTGCGTTAATACTAAAAGAGTCCTACCAATAACCTGTCAGAGGGACGTTTGGTCCCTGTGGGGCTACCGATTCTCGAGGTATCAGTCAATTGGTAAGACCCAGAAAGTTCTGATTTTTCAGTTTCTGGCTGCTGCTCCCATATACCACACAAGCGTTAGCGTCAAGGACTTAAAAGCTACAGGGATGTCATAGAGGTAGAATGATATATAGATTTACGTCATTACCTGGCTTGTCGCTTTTACCTTGGTCCTTAATCGCCCTTCCTGCGACCACGTTACTTTTTAAAAAGCCTCACCAATAACCGGTCACAGGGACTGGAGGAGCCCGCGTGGAACTCCTCGTTCCCATGATACTATTCGTTTGGAGACTGGTGAGATCTAGAAAGTTTTTATCTTCCCGTTTCAGACCCAGTGCAAGCCTCGGGGAGTAGCGCCCCCATACATCCAGAAGCATTGGCTTGTAAGTGTTAGAAGTCAAAACAATATGCCTTCGGGGAGAGTCTCATACAGGCAGTGATTTTAACGAATATGGCCTAATATTTTAAATTGTTTTAGGCAGACGTTTGAAATTTACAGAGAGTATGTAAAACTAAAAAATAAAAACTAAATGGTGCCTCCATGAAGGCCGAGATTCATCCCTTACAATAGACTTTACGCAGTGAATGTAGATCATGTCCACGGTAACAACAAAAGTTACAATTGAAAGGGTGGTCCATACAAAAGTTAAAAAAATAAACATTGTGTACCTTTTCACTAGTATATTCTAAAGGGTGATCCATTTCGAGGTACTTTTTTCAATAGCCTTTTTTTGACAAATCACGTGTGAGTCGTTGCATGCTGTCATGTTATTTTTGTTTAGTATTGTTTGGCATTTCATAATGGATAGATCTACGCCTGAATCGCTTCGCTCTATGGGGTCTTGAAAAGTTTCAAGAAGATCCGACGTTTTCGAGGCAAATTTTGCTTAGCGATGAGGCCCATTTCTGACTCAATGGGTATGTAAACAAACAAAATTGCCGCATTTGGAACGAAGAACAACCTGAAGAGATTCAAAAGCTGCCACTTTACCCAGAAAAAACAATGGTTTGGTTTGGTTTGTAGGCCGATGGAATCATCGGTCCATATTTTTTTTTGAAAATGATGCTGGTGCGAACGTAACCGTCAATGGCGACCGTTATCGTGCCATGAATTGAAGCTCGTGATCTCGGCACACTGTTTTCTTTTTATCAAAAGTACTCACTCTTTATAAGAAAGAATTCATACTTTTATAATTATGTTTTTTTAAGCTTTAGGTCTTTTTTATAAAATATTTAAAAAGACCTAAAGCTTAAAAAAACATTATTATAAAGTTAATAAAAATGTCAAAAATTACAATAATTATTTAAGAATTAATACTTTTAATCATCGTATTTGCACCCTGCCGAATACAAATAACATCACAAGCAAGTTGGCGAAACCTTCTCCCTCTCTGTACCCTGGCTGTTGAAAGTTTCTTATTCAATAAAAGAAGAAAATAATAAAAGACAAATATAAAAAAACCCCAAAATACGTACATACGTATTAATAAAAAATTAAGATTGTTTTAAAACAAAAATAACTTCTCTTTTCTTATTATTTCTCTGGAACGCTCAAGTGAAATAATCATTCGAGGAATGAAGACACCAAAACGATTACGGTATGAAATATCTCAAGATACATTTTGTTTTAAATACTTTCGTAATCGTTAAAGAAACATAATGAAGAATTAAAAAACAGCAAATAAATGAAGGTGCCAACATGCAAATTGTTTGAAAAGAAGAACTTTTTGTTTTCGGAGGCAAACAATCAAACGTTTCTTAATAAAGAATTGTTAACGACCTGTTTTATGTTGTTTCTGATGTTGCTGCTGCTTCTGCTGCTGATGATGATGCTATGGATGATGCTATTGTGTCATTGATGTTGTTGTTGTTGTTGTTGTTGTTGCAGCAATGAAATTAAATGCCGTTATTTTATTTTAATTTCGAAGACATCAGTCACTGCTGTTGCACACTTTTGTTTGTTGCAAACGAATTTAAATGTAATTTTTGTGTTCTGCAACTTAAGCGAAATAAATTAAGAAATACGAGAATTTAATAACTGTTGGTTGAGTGGAACATGAGGAAATGAGGAACATTATTTAAACAAAAAGGTTCATTTATGGACACATTTATGTACGAGTATGTACATACATATGTATGTGTATTTGCAGTTATTTTTTTTTATATTAAGATTAATTTTAGACGCTATAAGTGGAGATAATTTTATTAAAAACGGCAATCTTATTCGTATTGTACATTAATGAATATAGTGTTTATTAAAGTGGCTTGGTTCTTTGTAACGGCATAAAAGGTGTAAAGGTAAACGGTATATTTACACCATCTATATCCGACCAAAAATGTTATACAACTCTCATGTATGGGCCAGCGCATCAGCGCCTGTTTTAGAGTTGTTCAACCGCGTATAAGAGAGGTTCAAGAAGCTCATTGGTTACAGTTGAGTATTTAACTCTATTCACTCGCTAGAGCATCGATGCAATGTGGATTGTATTGCACTAAAATGGTATGTGATCTAATGAAATTAGGGAACATGTTCCCGATACCCGCAAGTTTTTACGTTTAACACGATTTTTGTGAAGTGGCCAAATATTACGTTTACTTGGATGCAGGTTTTTAAGAGAGAGAAATAGATTCTCTCTTCCAACCTGCTTCAGAAAGGCATGATTTTTGTTTGCGATGTCCCACTTTGTAGATCTCTTAGCTTCACCAAATTTTGTATAAAACTTTTTTGTTAACATACCTGCATCCGCGTAAGCGAGAGAGGATGCATTTTGTTATTATTGTCTTACAATTATGATAACCGCTTTTGAAAGAAATGAGTTTTTATTTTACTGCTTAGCAAAACCCAATAATTTTTTGCTGCGAGGGTGAATTACCAGAACAGTTCGTATATGGAATAAGCTCTCTTTCCGAACTTTCATGTTCGGAAATTCAAACCGAATATTCACAAACACTAATTGTTTTTTCCACCTTCATGAGTATGGGTTATCTCCTGAGTACTACTCCGAAGAAAAAAAGGAATATACAACAAATATTTCTGGGAATTCTTATATGTCTACAACATATTCAATATACAAATAAATCGGCCATGTGGCTGTCGGTCGCATACACAGAGGTACTATAAATAAGGCGCTTAAATTCACTAAATATTCGTTTGGTTTTTAGGTAGTTAACAACACTTATTTACGTACCCACATAAAGTTAATAAGCAAAGAACAATAAAACATAACATACATATGGCAACCAAAAAGTAATAATATTGAATTGTATTCCTAGGGTAGGCAACATATTTGTCTTCCAAACATTTACAACATGATGTGTTTTAGTGTTTTTTAACTCTCATTTACTATCTATACTCGTAATTTTCGTTTTTTTTTATACTAAATATATTTTGTTATTGGCTTCGTCAAGACAATGTTCCGAGTAGGATATATATTTTAATAATTCTTGCAAAAAAAACCGACTTCACAACAGATAGAAGGGCACCAATTCTAAACTAAAAATGTAAGAAGTAATCTGTAAGATTTAGATTTAAACCAAATAAAATATGCGCCAAAATTAGAGGGAAAAAAAGTAAAGACTATGTGAATGTTCAAAAGTTAAGCTATTTTCACCAGCATCCGTCTTTTATGGGGACACCATTCAAGCCTCTGTGTATAACGGTTTCAAAGATAGGGTCGCATAGATCAAATAACATCTCATATTGGGACACCCTTTAATTTATGATTTTAAATTAAAGACCTGTTGTCATTTTCGGTCATCGAATAGCTGTTATTGACCCTATTTTTTATAATTCCTTAGAATTTTTACTCACTATATGTTTGGATTAATTCTTCATCTCAATCAGCTACAGTTCAACCTTAGCTATTTTGGGTTCAGGACGCAGAAAGCGACATTTTTCTCTTTAATGGTTAAACATTTTTCGGAATTCGTTGCTGTTACTACTAGAATTTTATTACAGATTTTCTTAACTCCACATAACATAAAAAAATAGAGATCACTTCATAGTAACAACAGTCCTCAAACTAGTGACATCTGTTATCCATAACATACTTGAAACTATCAAAATCGAAAAATGATGATTGCTTACAATACAAAACAAAAAAAAAAAAAAAAAAAACTTGCCCAACAAGGTCCTTAAAATGTTAGCGAGTTATTTAACTGGCCTAAAGTTCATTATTATGTTTAATGTAGCAGACCACTTCATTAATCGCTCCCTTTTTGATCCCCTTTCGTCCTCTATGTTTATAGGCAAACGAAATGTAATTTAAGGAAACCTCACTTTCATTGAATCACGTGCTACATTGACTTGACTTTAGTGATTTCAGACTGTCGACTGGCAACTGTCGGCCTACTTTTTCATCACGAACAATTCTTAGCATTTATTCAAGGATAAGGTCCCCCATGGCATTCACATTTAACAAGATTCTACCAGTGGTCCTTATGCTAGCCAGTGCTGGATATTTACACACAATGTGCTCTGCCGTCTCAGCCTCTTCCAGGCACAGTCTGCAAGTATCATCTTTTTCGCTTTTCATCTTGGCTAGATGATACTTAAAGTTTCGATGACCAATCCAGCTCAAGGTACTTTTCGAAAGTTGATACAGATAGACTGAAAGATTTTAAGCTCACCTTAGTCAATTAAAGCCGAAATACCTTGAGGAGCTTCTGCTTTAATTGATTGATTAGTTCCGGAGTTTCTCAAGGTACTCCGGCTTTATTTGATTGAGGCGAGCTTAAAACTCTTTCTTTAAATATGAACTTACGACTAGTTAAATAACTTTCCACCTGCTTATATAAATGTTTAGGCATGTTTTGCTTTAATTTGTAAATTAAGCATGCATGCCTTACTTCGTCAAATGTTTGACGGAGGTGTCTATGAAAACTGCAGAAGAATATTTTATTTACTCTTGTCATACCTTTCGGTGAAGACTGTTGTCACTGGCTGTTGTTTTGGTATGTTTGGCGAGCGCTTTCGATGTAAAGACATAATTTTCAAGTCGCGTTTAAAATAGTACTATTTTAAATGATGATTTTCATGATGTCTTTACATCGAAAGCGCTCGCCAAACGTACGAAAGGTATGACAACAGTATTTTATTTACTGGCGGAACAAATCCAATAAATTTAATACCAATATTTTCTTTCCACAAATACATTTTTTTCTACATTTCCTGATCTAAGTATCTGTTCAATAGTGCTGTGATATAGACTGGATTGAATGTGATTTTTTGGCGTATGCTGTTACATCGTGTTAGGGAATTTCTAAAGTCTAGGAAACATCTTATGACGGTCGCCACAAGGATATAAAACTCCTTTTTTGACAGTAAATAACACTATTAACTGAAATTACCGATTATGACCGATTTTTATTTTTTTCCCGTACTCAAATTACATATTGACAGAATCTCTTCGGGACTCTGGGGCCACTTAAATTTATCACTAATTTTACCCAATTAAAAAGAAGTTGGTTAACCCTTTAAAACGGTTCAACAATTTTATGATTTTTTTTCTGCATTCGAATTATTTCTCATGTAAAATTTCGACAGGAAGTCGAGGGATCCGGCACCACTTCCATTTCATTCTCTAGTAAATTACCCCAATTAGCAAAAAAAATCGGTCAGTGAGTGATCACATATACTTGCTAACTGAAAACCAGCTGCGAAAAATACGTTCATTGTTAAATGACAAAAAATTCAAGGAAAAAAAAAAATGTTACAAAATAATTTCATTTAGATTGGAATAAACTTTAATAGAAACCTCGTATACGATAATAAAGTCTTAATTAAGAAATTTCTTTTCCTCCTTAAAGTCAGGTTAACAAATTTCTTTCAGTTAACTTTACCAAGCTCACTATTTCCATTTAAAGGTTTAATCAACAAACTGAAGTCATTCTCTCTATCGCAACAACTTTGTCAGCATAATACAGTTGCGCCTGTCTGCCACCAGTTGTTATCCTTTTTATCTTATTTTCTTGTTAACTATGGTGCTCTTAATTTTCCCAAATGACAAGCTTCTCTAATGAACCTAATTTTTGAAAATAAAATCTGTGTGTTGCAGCAATAACAGCTATTGATTGTATGCAACTTGAGCGAGTGTGTGTGGTTGTGTTCAAACAACGCAACAAAAATGCATGAATTGCAGGCATAAAACACATTGTCGTCGATCTACTCGTATTAATTTACTATGAAAGTGTGGTACACAAATATTACGGAGTACGTTAAGATGTGGCACAAACCAAATTGCCAACAACAATAGCAACAACTTATATTGTTATTGTTCAATTTGATGTTGTTTTAAGTGAATCGCAAGTAAGAGGCGCGTATTAAATGATCTTCACGACCCCTTTGCAACAACAATAACAACCACTCTACAAAAATATGTAAACGCCTTGCGCCACAAATAAGAAAAAGAAAAAAAGTGAAATAAAAGCTTTAGTTTTCGTAAAGTTTTTTATTGTTGTTGTTCTTTTTGTTCGCTTTTTATTATTAAAAAATAAAAAAGAGCTGAAATCTAAAACCCATAACAAAACAATGAGTTTTATAGTTGTAACTGTGATATTTAAACAAAAAAGAAAAAAAGGTAGGAAAATAAATATTTCACTTTAAACAACACAAAACATTTAAAATAAAGCAACAAAACAAAAACAAAAAGAAAATCTTACACACAATACCAAAAATATAATACAAGTGGCCATCTTACAGTAGACAAAATTACATACGTCGTTTGGAGGTTCATACACCATGTAGGAGGCAGTGATGGCCAAGCGTATTGCTGCTTAACTTCCTGATTTATTTGTTAATCGTAAGATTTTAATATAAAGAAATAAACTTGAGCTTTCAGAAATGTTCAATACACAAGCAACGCTCAGATCATGTATATCGTTTATTGCAATGCACCTTGTAAACTGTCAGTTATAGTGTACTCATTGTCTGTTGTATTGATAAACGTCAAACTTTAATTCAAGGATACCAAATCGGCGTACGCAAATAAATTTAAGAAGAAGCTTTAAAATATTAATTTGTATAACTCCTTGTAATAAAATGAAAAACGAGACGGAAAAAACCATCATCATTAACCCCATTAAATGATAAAAATTCACATTAACACTAACATCATGTTAGCGTTACCACCAGTCTACATTAACCCTCGTCTCCATTAGACATTAACATGTCTTAACAAAAGTCAAACTTCTTATAAAAAAAAACATTATTTTTAATACTGGGTAATTCCATGTCAAATCAACCAAAGAAAAAATAGTTTTCAAATTTACCACTTCCGATTTTATTGAAACTTTTGTTGTTTATATTCTTTGACTTTATGAAGCCAAATATCATTTTAAAAAAAATCTATCTCTTACAGTTTTTAGATATAGTTTTTTTAACATAACTTCTGATCCCACCATGGTTCCACTCTGAAATTTTTATGGTGTACTCACCATGCCACATTTAAATACATATATTTTAAAAAAATTAGAAGACACTATCTCAAAGATCTTTATAAAACTTTTTTTTAAATATAAGAAAAAAATTTGTTAAAAATTAGTTTTTTCATGATTGATATCAAATTAAAGCATATGAAATCCCCTTTAAAATGAGGCATTATTCAACTTCCTAGGGCTTATAGAACTGGAATTAGCATATATTTAATCCTCGAGCGCATATAAAAAAAAAGAGATATTTTCCGACTTTTATAGCTGTATAGCTAAAAAACTATAAGAGATTAAATTTTTTTAAAATTATAGTTGGATTCAAAGAGTCAAGGAATATGAATAAAAAAAGTTTCAATAAAATCTGAAGTAGTCATTTTGAGTGCCTTGTTGAATTGACGTGGAATTACCCTACTGTTTTTTTATATGAAGTTTGACTTTTGTTAAGACATGTTAATGACTAATGGACTATGTCTAAACCCCCGTCTACATTTGCTACCAACATGTCTTAACAAAAGACAAATTTCATATAGAAAACCAGTATTGTGTTATTATTAAATGTAGACTGACCATGTTAATGTTATATCAAAGTTTTAATATGATTGTTAAAACATATAATATGACAATGACGTTGTTGTTGTATTTTAGTATGACAGCATTATTTGCAAATAGCGCCGTCTGTTGCTCAACCGTACTACTACTATTTGCTGTGCAATAAGCATTCAGACAACATTCTTGGAAAAAAGAAAAATGATGCTCAAACCAAGGCGAATTCATACCAGGTGGAGTTGATAGCCCAGCTGATCGTTTTTTGCTCTCGTTTTTTTGCTAATGTCTTGTCAAAAATACATTGTTTCATATCTGCTAATCTAATGTCAAAGTTGTTGTTTTGTTGTAGTTGTTGCTCTACTACTCACACCTGGTATGAATTCGCCTTGGTTCAAACAGAAAAATTATGTTCAGACATAAACACGAATTCGCCACCTACAACAATATGCACAATTTAATTCCGTTTTTCTGGCGGCGTCAAGTTTATGTTTTTTTCAAATTGATGACTAGTGAAGACGGCCTCTTAGACTTTATCAACCAAAATAAGCCATCATAACGGTTAATTTAATGTTTGTCATTGCAGCATCAAAGCTAGCCGCTAGGAGAATGTAACAACCAAACCTAAACAAGTGCGTTAAGGGCAAAATAGCTGTCAAAAATTCCCATATACATATAAAATGTATATAGCAAACCTAAATAGCGCGGCGTCAAAGCTTAGTAATAGAAAAATCCAATTTTAACAGAGCGTTAGGTAGTGAAGTTAGATGCAAACTGTTATTGTTTTTTTAAGGAAGAGTAATGACATTTTAGCTACTTTCTGCTTTATCTAGCGATTTTATCTCTATTTTGAGCTTAAATTTATTAGATGTTAGTCAACAAAATAAGTACGCATTTTATTACAGAACCATGCGCTCTTATTTAGGTTTGTTCAAAACTAGGCGCTAGACAGCCTTACGCCTTTCGCGCTTATTTAGTTTAAGCTGTAAGCTGCCTCTATTAGTTTGTTTTTGACAGCAATTGAAAGCTGACCACCTCGTTAATTTTAACTAAAATGGAAAGAATGAATTATGTATCTTGATTAAACATTTTGTACATCGTTGAAAGTAAAAGGCTTGATAACCACCATACCATCATTTTTAAAGAGAGGCACTCAAATAGCAGATCAAATCCATGGGATGATATATGATGACCGGAGAATGAAAATTAGCTTGCTGAGAGTGTAGACTTCTTAATGGACCGGCTACAAAATATTTTGCGTAAATGTTTGATTGCTCACAACAGTATCCACACCAGAGACTAAAGAACAGGGCGTTTTTTCGGGTGAACGTGCATTAAAGAAAGTTGAGTTGGGACTCTCGAACAACAAGATTTTGGCCACAGGTTTTTGGGATGAACGCTACTTCTGTACAGAGTCAGTATGACTTGAAGCAAAAACAATCTCATCTAGCTAAGAAATAAATGCTGTTCTATTAAGAAAATGTAGGGTTGCAGACGTATGTAGACAGACAAAAATCTAATAATTGGAGTTGGAACTGCTGACCCATCCAGCATATTATTCCCTGTTTCCAGATTCTGCTCTACATTAGACCTGGAAACAGAAAAACGAAAACTTCAAACACGGTGCCTAAATGTATCGAGCTTACAGCAGACTAGATAAGAAATAAAATGCGTTTTTATTTATCTTGTTCTTAATCGAATCTTACAAAAAATAGGCATTTAAATCATATTGATAGCATGAGATTAAATCATGCATGGGTGCATTCCATTAAAAATTAAGCACAAAATAATTACAGCAAACTAAATTTTGAGTAAAAGTAAATAATTTTTGTAAAATATATGGACGACAATTACGAATTATAGCGTGTGAAGCTAAAATTTTAGGCAGATGACTATGTGATATTTTAAGTGGTGAACCAAACAAATAAATTAATCCCAGGTATGGCTTCAATACAACTTTTTCGAACGAAACATTAAAAGGAAAAATGCATTAAATAAAAAAAAAATACCATTAACAAGTTTACTGTATTGTATTGCAATACAATAATAAAATCGATAAAAGGAGCTTTTGAAATATTGTTTGGATTGGTTTTGATTACTATAAATGCTTAAGCACATTTTGGAAAATCGCTAATAGAAAACTTTTCCCTTTTATAACGTAGGATTTCTGTTACATCCGATTAGGTAGCTCTCGATTTTTTAGTTTTTTAATTTGTTGCGTTATTTTATTATGACTAAGACCACTTTTACACCTTGCAATAAACGCTGCAACTTATTCATGCAACTTTTTTCTTGTTAGTAAGAGGAGTTGAAGCGGGGTTGAAAAAGTTGCATGACAAAGCCTGACGAGTCATTTTTTGTTTTTGATTATTTTCATTTTATTTTTTGTAAAGTGTTTTTTTCCTTTTAGACTACAGAAAAAAACGACAAGTTGTATTTTTGTTTTGTATAAAAAAATTATTTCCAAATTATAATTTAAGATATACATATATGTATATATAAAAATTGAATTTTAAACAAAAATGTCACAAGAACAAATTTGGACGGTACTCTTAGTTTCGCAGGTACGGACCCCATTAAATTTGTATGTAAAGTATGGTAAATCTAGAAAACTAAAATGAAATTAATAAAAATAAATCGGCCAAATGCGAGTCAGAATCACACAAGTATGGTTTCGAACTATGTTCAATTCAACTTTAAAAATTCAAGTCTATAATTTTTTACATCTTATGAGGCATGCTTTAATTTTAAATTATTTTTTCTAATAGAGCATAGTACAAAATATCCTGAGTAAATATCAAATGTTTGCTACAAGGTTAAGAAGATAAAGGCAAATTCCGCAACTTTGAGACATTAAGGGACCACCCCATTATTATTAAATTTATTTTCGTTTCTTGTTGTTACTGTAGCCATTGTTAAATATAATATGTGTAAATTTTAAGTGTCAATATAAGGTTATATATCTAAAATCGAGTCATTATCGAAACACCCTTTAATTTTTGGTTTTGATATTTGTTCTAGGGGACAAATTTGTACATAGTTTGCGTAGGTGTAAAGTGTCTACCCGTTCCGGTTCAAAAATTAGTCTACAACTATTCGAAAATATTTGCCACTCTCGCAAAACCCTTTATTTTTATTTTTTGTACTTTTCCATAAATTCACACACTTTGTATATACTCGCGTAAAAAAAAAACAGTCATATTCTCGAAAACTGCATCACTATCGAAATACTCATTATATTTTAGTAAATATTGTTATAGCTTTATATGAAAATAATAGGAGCCTACCTATTGCGGTAAAAAAGGCAATATAAGTGAAAAATATGTCCCTGTCCTAACGCAGTAATTCACCTCCTGTAAAAATTTAAAGACTAACTATTATTGTTCAAAATTTTGACCGTATATATGCAAATCTCCTCACTATTTATCTATATAAATTTTAACTTTATACCTCTTACTGATTAAGAAATCAACACATATACGTGAAAAACGAGTCTCTTTCGGAACACCCTAAAAGTTTTAGTAGTTGTTGTTATAGCAGATATACACCTTCAAGAGTCTACCTATAACGATTCGAGAGATAGAAGGCGCTGACAGACATTGTAGCGAAAACAATTGGGTTACTTTTTACCTTTGGGAAACATTTTAGGTGAACAAACAAATATTTTTTTTAAATTCATTCTTTTTGTCAGAACACAAAAAAATCCTTTAAAAAAAACTTTTTTTTTGTGCTTGCTTGATATTTTATAATATTTTTCATTAATGTCAATTTAGTTAGATAGTACTTTTAATTACCATTCCAGTGATACTCATATTATCTCATTCCATTAAATAGTTGAGATATACAAAACTTTACATAGAAACTTTAGAGGTCCGTAACTCCAAAACAAATTAAAACTAATTTTACAACAATTTATTACTTATTTTTAAATATTTATAATGTGTGTGTGTTAATATTATATTAAGAATGTTTAATCGCTTAATTATAATAAAATACGTTTAGTTGACAATACAGTTTTTTGTTTATTTATTAATAATACAGAAAAGTATAAAAAACAAAACTTTCAAAAATAAATATTTTGAAAAAATTCAAATGTTAAAGAATACAGGGTTTCGAAGCAACTTTCAAAAAGAATAGGAAAAAAAAACTCGGCGTCTGTTGCAAGGTGTAAAAACGGTCTAGGGAAGATAGAAGACAAGGTTACGCCATCTCGAGACGTCATTGCGCATGTCGGCCCAATGACGTCTTGAAATTGTCTTCCTATTGGCTAATAATTCTGACTGATAGTATAACTATACGTTATGAGGGTTTATTTGCAGGGTTGCCAAATTTTTCCCATTGCTTAGATTTATTTGTACGTATTTATTTGCAGTAATTTGTTGATTACAGACTTAGTAATCTTAAATTGGCCGAACAACGTCATCTAACGGGAAAACATGCGCATGGCGTAATCTTGTCTTCTAACATTCTTGACTAACACTGATTGCTTAGTTTTGTAGCAACGCGCCCGACCGTTATATTATTTTTAAGCTAACGGATTTATATCCTTTAACATCGCAATGTTTTTGCTATG
Organism: Phasia obesa; assembly: GCA_949628195.1. Taxonomy (NCBI): domain Eukaryota; kingdom Metazoa; phylum Arthropoda; class Insecta; order Diptera; family Tachinidae; genus Phasia; species Phasia obesa. Next base: position 176,650,176 of record OX451215.1, read on the forward strand.
TATTTGGCTAGAAAAATCCAACCAGCCGTTATTAACTAGCTACAACATTTACATGTGACCAAAATGTTTATGTATTGGACCATTATACGTTACGCTGTAGCTCCTGCAACAGTAATGGTTTGGGCTACGTAACTGCAATATAAAGATCGCTACTCATTTTCATTAAACAGGGCGTAAGGCGCCATGGCCACACATCAAACTGCTGCTTTAAATTTGTGTATTGGTAATATTTCATTTTGCTTAGCACATCAACACATCAACACATCAAATTTTTAGAGTAAAGTACATGCGGATTTTTGTTTTCCTAAAACATAAGTTTGACAATTTTTTTTATAAAAATTATTTCTATTTTAAAAATGACCGAAATTGACGACTGTTGCGTATCCATTGCACTGGTACAAGCAATAAAAAAGAACCCGTAAAGCGTCTTTGGATGAAAGAGTGGTTCAAGAAAAGAAGTCAATTTACACATGAAAATCTTCTCAATGAGCTTAAATTGAGTTCTCCAAGTGATTTCCAGAACTTTTTGCGTATGAATGAAGACACATAACAGGAACTTTTAGCTCTAGTTGTCCCAAGAATCCAAAAACAAGACACCCAAATTCTTTCTAACCCCTTCCTGTAAGCAGTTCGAAGAGAGTTTATTTTTTGTGCGACATCTTTTTTTTCTGCATTAGAATATTTTTCTTCATATTTTTCCAGCAATATATCGAACTGAGCATTTTTTTCATTCCTATTGCTATATTGTTTGGACTTAAATTGCCATAAAGCAGGCAAGCCAATGTAGACTTTTATAAATTCCAAAATAACATTTTTTTCGTCCATTTCTCCGACAAAAAATATGGTTTGTGTTGTCACTACGAAATGTAAACAAAAGTGAAGTTTGAAGTGATTACGCGCACACACATCAAACTGACTTCAAATTTCTATGGCGACGGTAGTGAAAATCAAAAGTATTTAGATTTTCTTCAAACTCACACTGACCTATACATGTGAGTATTTTTTTACTAACACAATCGCAAAAGAGCGAGTTTGAAGCAGCAGTTTGATGTGTGGCCATGCTGCTTAAAAGCCAATTAACAAATTTATTATGAAAAGATTTTAAACCAAAATATCATCTTAAAATATGTTATGGTCAACTTGGTAGCATTTAGATGGAGCTAGTTATAATCTTTGTATTTAAAAGTGAAGCTGTGATTGAATGTTTGTTTTTAGGGTTCCGTACACAAAGTGTAAAAACGTAACCCTATTGTTTTCGCTACAATGCCCTTCCGTCTGTCCGTCTGTCAGCGCCTTTTATCTCTGGAACCGTAATAGGTAGACTCTTGAAATTTTCACAGAAGGTGTATAACTGTAGCCGCTGTAGCGACAAATATTAAAACTTATAGGGTGTGCCGATAGAGAGGTGCTTTTCACGAATATGTGTTTATTTCTTGCACTGTAGGAGGCATACACTAAAAATTTACAAACAGTCATTAAAACTTAGTTCACTTTATAAACAAGTCTAAAAAAATAAACCTAAAAATTAAAGGGTGTTCCGATAGTGGTGTGATTTGCATGTATAAGGCCTAAGTTTTAACCCATAATAGGTAGACTCTTGAAATTTTCACAGAAGATGTGTAACTGTAGTCACTATAGCAACAAATACTAAAACTTATAGGGTGTTCCACTTAAAATTTGCAGACAGTAATTTAATCTATGTTCGCGTTATAAGCCAGTATACAATATTAAACATAAAATTAAAGGGTGTTCCGATAGTGATATGATTTGCATGTATGTATATGGCCTAAGTTTTGAACGGTAACAGGTAGACTCTTGAAGTTTTTACAGGAGGTGTATTACTATGGCCACTATAACAAATAGTAAAAATTAAAGGGTGTGCCGACAGTGACATGATTTGCATACACATTGACTAATTTTTTAACCATAATAGATAGACTCTTGCAATTTTCACAAATTGTGTATTACTATGACCCCTATAAAAAGAATACAAATTGAAAGGTTTTCCGACAGTGACGTCTTTTGCATGTAAAACGACATATTTTTTGAACCGTAATAAGTAGACTCTTCCAATTTGTATAGAAGATGTGTTGTGATGGCCGTTATGACAATTACAAAAATAAAGGGTGTTCTGACAGTGACATTATTTTCACGTATAGTAACTTATTTTTTTAATAGTAATAGGTAGACTCTTGATATATTCATAGAAAGAGAATTGCCATGGCTGCCATAAAACATAACAAAATTAAAGGGTGTTTCGACAGAGACATGATTTGTACGTAAATAGTCTTATTTTTTGAACCATAATAGGTAGACTCTTTAAATATTTACAGTAGATGTTGTATTTCAGCCGCTGTAACAATTACTAATATCTAAAGGGTGTTCCATCAGTAACATTTTTTTCACGTATATTACCTTATTTTTTGAAACATGAAAAAATTAACAACTTGAATTTTTAAAGTTGTACTAAACATAGTACGTAACCCTAGGTATGTGAGTCTAATGTGCTGTTTATGTAACCCAATTGTACAAAACGTCTAGAAAATTTGTATAGGAAAAACTCAAAAACTTGAGTGTTTTTCATACAAATTTCCTAGACGAATTGTTCAATTGGGTTACATAAACAGCACATAACTCGCACTTGACTAATTTATTTTGTTTTTTTGTGATGACTAGTACTTCCCATAAAAAGGTAGTTATTAATTATTTCATATCTCGAAAACTAAATAGTGATATATACTCTAAATTTGACACATGCTTCTTTTAGATTCACCAAACAAAGTAATTTTTAATTACTTTAGTGGCTTAGGACGGGGGTACTCCCCATAGAGCGTAATTATTGATTATTCATCATATATCTCGAGAACGGCAATAGTGACACTCTCTTAATTTTATGTAGGCTCCTCTTAGACTGACGTGCATTTTCTAGTAAAAGCTTGGTGATATAGAAAGGGGTCGAAGGAAGGGGCTGGGGGAAGGAAGGTGACGGAGGATATAACAGTATCTGTTATCTCAAAAACTAGAATAAATTAAAAAACGGAATACATATTAACCTCAGAAACAAATTTTAATTGCTACAGAAAAATGTGGACGTGAATTCGTAAACTTGTGATATTGATATAAGCACTTTTAACTTTTAATTGTAAATAAAAGATATTGACATACTTATATTGAGTCTTTTTAAATTGAGACATACAAGAGTTTATCTTCTCTGGCATTTATTATTTCATAGCAGTTAATAGACGATGACAACTGAATCTTTAAACTGTTAAAGCAAACAAATATGTTTGTGCAAATAAATATTTATATTAAATATAGAAATCAGATAACGATCTTATCACCTAAATAGATAATGCCAGCTGATTGACTTCCTGTAGCCGCAAGTGCATAAATTTATTTTGTCACAATTGATAAGTTTTTTTTATTTAAGTGCATGATCTAGTAAATGTACAAATTCTTTAAACTTCACTTAATAAATGTTATTAGCCGACTGAAAAATAAGCTGCAACAACACAGTTGCTAGAGTTACCAAATAGGTGACAATGTAAAATCCGGTTTTTTTCTATTGAAATCGCCTTTTATCTATTACATTTTTTTTAAATTTAAACAGAAAATTTGTTGACCTTTTGAAAAGTAATTTTACTTCAAATGTTGCGACTTAATATAGCTGAAATTTGAGCTGCGTGATATAGAAAGGTTAATAAAGGGCAGTTTAGACAGTAAGACTTTACGTACGTAAAGAGAAAATAAAATGAAAAGCAATCCGAATGAAAAATAGAGATTAAAAATCGTATGGTTTTTTTTTCTTACCTTTACACCATTGGTGTTGAATAAAATGAAGTAAAATTGAAACAGCTGTTGTTAAAACAATAAAAAAGTGAAAACGAATATATAGCGCGTACTTGTGAAAAATATGCCAAATTTAAAAAAAGTAACAAGGAAAAGGTTTTTGGTGTTGAACTAGCCATTGCCATAATAAAAAAACTGGAAACCAACAACTAAAACAAAATTAAAAAATTTTCACGTTCTTATTTGTGATGCCAACTGGATCGATTTTACACTATATTAAGCGCTTTTCTGATATTTTGACGAGTTTTGCCTTTGAAAAGTTAGCATTAATAAAAAAAAACGCAACCCTGATCTAATGAAGTAGAATAGTTTTTGATAAATTTCAAAACATAAAGAGAGCCGTAAGACTTTCAAATTTCCATCCGTATTTTCTCTCAATGTCGGACAGTTTCATTACATATTATGTTTAGACGATACCACATGTACTCATCTACACAAAAATTTGACATGTCGTATTACTTGTAGAATAATGTAAACCGCCCTTAAATGATATAAACCCCAAGCAGCTCCCGTGATTTCATAAAGCCAGCAAAAAGATGCTATTTGAGTTGTCCCGTATATGACTAAAATTAATTCCTTTTTTTGTCTTTAGTACTACAGAAGTAGTACTCTGTTTTTAGTGTGGAAAAACATTGAATTGTTTCTGGCAACATTTTGTCAAAGCTGTAAAATAAAGCAAATAGGCATTATTTCATTTTGTAAAACAATGTGGCAATAAAAGCAATAAAATCGTAAAATTCTTTCGAATCGCGAGATTGACATTACATTTTAAATTTCAAATTGTCCTTGTGAAATAATAAATGTTGCTCAACATTTTTCACAAATTCGAACAGAGTACTAGGCTTAAGGCAGAAGCTAAATTAAAATTTGTCAATTTTTTTTTTGCAAACATATTGCTTCTTTAATCTCCCCCCGGGGACACTAACTGCCATTGCAATTTACCGTTTTATTTCTTTGTCGTAGTGCTGTCGAGGAATATGGGGCAAATAGACTCCGGGGTGCCTAGAACCCATTCTTGTGTTGTATAATTAGGGCGCTAGGCTATGCCAAAATTTTACTCAGTGGTAAGACCACCGTCAGGTTAGGCCATCATAGCATATACTGACGCTAAATCTTGATCAGACACCGCACCTTTAATGCGAGATAGTGATAAAAAAGGGTGATCAATTTCGAGTTAATTTTTTCAATAGCCTTTTCTTGGCAGATCATGTGTGAGTCGTATCATGCTGTCATGTTATTTTTGTTTAGTATTGTTTGACATTTCATAATGGAAAGACCTACGCCTGAATCGCTTCGCTCTATGGGCTCTTGAAAAGTTCCAAGAAGATCCGACGTTTTCGAGGCAAATTTTGTTTAGTGATGAGGCTTATTTCTGGCAAACAAAATTGCCGCATTTGGGACGAAGAGTAACCTGAAGAGATTCAAGAGTTGCCACTTCATCCAGAAAAAACAACGGTTTGGTGAGGTTTGTGGGCCGGTCCATATTTTTTAAAAAAAGATACCGGTGCGATTCTAACCGTCAATGGCGACCGTTATCGTTGTATGATAACCGACTAGTTGATGCCTGAAATTGAAGCTCGTGATCTCGGCGACATTTGTTTTCCGCAAGACATCACCACTTCCCATCACCACATCGCATCAATCAATGGATTTATTGAAAGAAGCACATAATTTCACGTTTTGGGCCGGTCGATTGGCCACCAAGATCGTGCGATATCACACCGTTAGACTTTTTCCTGTGCGGATATGTAAAGTCTAAAGTTTATGCGGACAAATCCGTTTCGATTCAGGCCTTGGAGGAAAACATCATGCAAGTTACCAGTCGAAATGCTCCAAAAAGTCATCGAAAATTGGACTCAACGGATGGACCATCTGTGACGTAGCAATGGCCAACATTTGATAGATATAATCTTCAAAAAATAAATTCCAAAGAATGTTCTTTTAAATGATAACAAACATTCTCAATTAAATTTGAATTTTCTGTGTTTTTTCTTTAAAAAATTAGAGAACCTCGACATGGATCACCCCTTATAACAAATAAAAATTTCTTAAAATACCATTTTAAGTGTTAAATGTGATTTTACCCTTTTGCGTAAATCACTTAATACAGTGGGGGTGGTTTGTAGTTAACAAAATAACTAAACAACGGGTGTTTGGATGATGTAATTAATTTTAAAATTATGAATTTTAAAATAAATAATATCAAATTAAATAAAAAAACAGTTTAGCTGATGAAATTAGCCGAACACTTCGGCGGCGGCGAACTGCTTCCAATTTATGTCGCCGGCGGCTAAAAGCCGGCTATAAGCCTATCGGCTTCGCGATCTAATTATTGTAGAAATGCCTCGTGTAGGGCATTTAAAATATAAATCACATAAAACTAACAATATTAGTGCAAGCGCAATGAAAAAATTGCATACAATTCGCGCATTTTCCATTAAATTAACTTCTCTCCTTCTGTTTCAACAAAATAAAAAAAAATAAAAAAAATGCAAACCACATAAAAAATCGCCCAAAATAAATAAATTGTTTACGAAATCATTTTTAAGTATTTCCATACATGGAATAGAGAACCACGATGACCACAATGATGATGATGATGTTGATAATGATGATGATGATGAGGAGGACAACGACTATATTAAATAAAAAGGCTCATTTGGTAGCAGCCACAGTAACAGTGTTTATTGTGTTGTTAATGCGTTTATTTCTTACAATTCGCGTGCAACATATATTTTTCTTTCGTTTGCGGCAATAGTAAGTGTGTTTATGTGTGTGTGTCTGTTTGACTGCCTTTATGAGTATGTTGTTGCATATGTTGCACATTAGTTTTCTTATCTGTAATGTTTTCGTTGTTTATTGTTATTGGTGGAGGATTTGTTATTATTATTACATTTTGTTGTTGTAATAGTGGCTCTTAATTTTGTTGTTGTTGTTGTTGCTGTTGTTGTTTAGTAAATGCAATTTTTGTTGCTTTTATCGTTGTGAAAGTGTTAAAAATTGAGCGGAAATTAAAGAAATGCAATTTTTAAATTGATAATAAACTTCAGTAATGAATTTTCTTTCGCTTAATGTTTTTTCTATATTTTTTTTCTTTCTTTTCTTATTTTACTAACTGTCTAAAAACACATAAATTTTAATTTTAAATAATCTCGTTAAAATTAGTTGTTGAAACTTTAAACAGCATGAGTTTAAAAACAAAATCTCACTAAAAAGCAAATTTAATGTTTTTGGTTGATTTTTGAATTAAAGACAGGATAGGACTGGCAAAATGCAAATGAAAACCTATTAAAGCTGTTTTAAGAAAAACAGGCAAAAATTTAATTTATTTTTCAATTGTTTTTTATACGCTGCACCATTTGTAGTGGTGGTAAATAAGGTTTGTCACTTCATTCCTGACACACATAAACATTTGTTTTAGATCTCTTGTATTAGAGGTGATGGTGTAATAATTGCCATGTCCGCCTATCACTCTACTTGTCTGCCTAATGTTTTGTATTAAAAATCTGCGAAATAGATTTACAAAAAACTAATATGTGCCAAAGAACAGTGGGCGATTTGGAAAAAAATGGAAATAAATTTGTAGTTTCTAAAAGGCAGATAATCGAGTTAAAATTGCACACGTCTGTTGTAAAGGTGTAGTGAAGGTTAAGTTTTTGATTCGGACCTTATCGTGTGTATCGCCATGCTTTAAATTAGCTCACCCTTAGTTGCAAATTTCTTGTTTTTTTAATTATAATTTTTGTGGGACAATGTCGCATAATTTTGAATTTGTTTTTGTTTTAAATGTATTTGTACGAAGGTTCTAGGAAGGTTCTAAGCATGACGGCCAAGCAGATGATTAGTTAGAATCACGTAAATTTATGTTTTATGTATGTTTTCAGTAGGCCAAATCATTTAAAATTGTTTATCAACAACTATGGTTGTTTTGGATATGTATCCCTTAATGACTTCTGTAGAAGTTGCCAAGATGAGGAAGAGGAGAAAACGATTGAACACCTTCCCTGTCGTTGCCCTGCACTAGAAAACTGGCGTCTATAATATTTGGGATATTTGTTTTGATAGGCTTTTTGGTGTTTCATCTCTGGATCCAAGCAGGATTAACTCCTTTTTAAGGAATTGTGGTTGGTTTTCTAACCCTCTTCCAACTAGAGCGACATAGTTGCTCATCAATGCATGTCACGTCCAACACAGCCTTCACGGTTAACATTTTCTACTCCTAGTCTACGACCCACTTTTGTCTCTATGATTCTTCCTCAGTCTGTAATAACTCTAATCTTTGTTCTTTATCTTTTCTTTCTATCTTTTTTTATATGCAGGTATCACAAAGGGACCACTATAATGGACCCAAGTGAGCTATTTTCTTCCTCTCCTTTTTCCGATTGTTTTCTTTCCATCTTTAAGAAGCTGCCTGCTTAAACTAACCTAACCTAACCTAACTATAGTTTTTCAGCCCGATGTTTTTAACTTTGGGGACTTAACCACAAGCTAGAGCTGGCAAACTATAGATAGTCACCATATTCGATATTTTCGATGTTATTTAAAAAACTATCCTATCGATAGTATCGAATTCTTTTATGAATTATTAAATTTAATTTTTTAATATTGACATGAATTTTATTTATTCGAAAGATAATCTTGTGGCATTACATTTTAAATATGATTACTGGCATATTACCGCCACGGCTGCTGTGGATGTAGTCCAATCTGGACGTCCAATTTTCGATGACTTTTTCCAAAATTTGTGGGCGTATATCGGCAATAATACGGCGAATGTTGTCTTCCAAATGGTCAAGCGTTTGTGGCTTATCCGCATAGACCAATGACTTTACATAGCCCCACAGAAAATAGTCTAGCGGTGTTAAATCACAAGATCTTGGAGGCCAATTCACAGGTCCAAAACGTGAAATTAGGCGGTCACCGAACGCGTCTTTCAATGAATCTATTGTGGCACAAGCTGTGTGACATGTTGCGCCGTCTTGTTGAAACCACATCTGCTGGACATCATGGTTATTCAATTCAGGAATGAAAAAGTTAGTAACCATGGCTCTTTACCGATCACCATTGACTGTAACGTTCTGGCCACCATCGTTTTTGGAAAAAGTACGGACCAGTTTTGTTTGTTGACGTAGCCATTCGCTTATGAAAATCGGGAACAACGGTAATTTCGTTTGGGCACTGTTTGCAAGCGTTGTTCAGGCGTGAGTCTATTCATGATGAATTGCCAAACCAATCTGAGAATAAATCACTTGACAGCTGTTAAATCGGTTGCCATCTTGAAAAGTAATGCCAACTTAATGTTCTGTACCTCTATAAAAAACACCCTTTATAATGAACTTAATTTGGTTTCATATTTTTTCATTAAAAAATAAAAATCTAATAATGAGATAAATTTTTAATAAAAATATATTCAATTTTATATCAATTTTATTTGAACTATTTTTAATGAATAAAAACTATTTCGAAATTGTTCGAAAATAGATTTGTTTAGAATTATCGAGTTACCCAATATTTTTTGGACAAGACCCTCTTATGGGGTGCCCTGGTGGGCTAGTAGGTATTGTGCTAGTATGTATATCAGATTCCCTACCTCATTACAATGAGTGAATTTCTGCATTACTATGCTCGGTAAATTAAGTTAGAATACAATTTGTAATTGTATAAATTAAATAAAAAACTGTATTAATTAAATAAAAAACATATTAACATATTGTGGTTTGGTTTTAAGTTGGTTTTTCTATCTGAAATAATGGTCCCTGCTTTGCTTATAATTATTTTGGATACTGTCAAATTTTAAGTTACACAAAAAATAACGTAAGGCACATAATTTTATAAACGACATCTGATTAGCGTTGTTCTTTATATCTACTTAGTACTGTATCGAATTTCCGACGATAGTAAAGCTATCGAAAGATCAATGGAAACAGAACTATCGATAGTATCGATGGTACTATCTAGTGTTTGTCAGCGCTACCACAAGCCCCCTTCACCTTAACAGGAGGCAGATCCATACGAAAACTCTTCTGCCTTGCCCTTGTGAACTTTCGATGAGTGGTTCGTTCATGAGCAGCCGCATTATTTTCAAAATAAAAAGTTATTTTTTCTTAACCACTGTGCAATGTTTAACATGAAAAAATTGTATTTTTTGCTATTTTTGTCATTTTCGGTTTGACACCCCCACATAGTGAATATATACTCGTAGTGTCATAAAATTTTTTTTTTAAGATTTTAGGATTAGAGTAAAAATTTTAAACTCGAAGAAAAACTATGATGGCAAATCATTAATTTCAATGAAATGACTTTCGCAATAAAAATCTTTTTTTTTTAAGATTATGTGAATAAAGAAGTGTTCTTTAAAAGTTCGGACACCACCTAATACTACGAAACAAAATGTTACAAAATTATGTTATTTATGTACCTCAGATTTAGCGTTTTCAAAGAAATTTATCTTCCAGTTAAATATATTTTTTCCCATAATGTTTATTGCATGTAATTAAACTAACAATAAGTACTAATATCTTAAGTCTAAAAGAAAACAAATATATTGGGTGGTTAATTTTTAAGGGCAAATGTTGAATATGAACCACACCTACACGTAAAGTTTATTTCTGCATTTAATTCAACATTTCTCAATTTCAGACTAACTTAATTTGAACCGTGGAGCAACGCTCGATTGTGTATCTTTCGCTCGACAAATTCGAAGGTCGGTCAGCTCACGTGGTGGCGATGTCAATTGGCCGCCAAGATCATGTGATTTGACACCGTTGGACTTCTTTCTTTGGGGTTATTTGAAAGAAAAGGTGTAAGTCGCTAAGGCAGCAACAATTCAAGAGATAAAGGATTTTGTGGAACAAGATTAACGTGAGTACCTGCCTACTCGGCCTAACCTCACGGTGGTCTTACCACCGAGTGAAACTTAGGCGTAGACTAGCGCCCCCATTTTGTAGTATAACAACACTTTACGATTGCCACCAATCGCTTTTTGTGTGTGATACAGTCACAATGAGTAGCAATTTATATAATATGGCAAGCCTTTCCAAGGCAAGCCTAGATCCACATTATAACCTCTTGCTTAGGGGTTTGGAGACTATCCAAACCGATCGACCGTGCACCATACCTACATAAATCGATTTTAAACCACAACCACCACGTGTACCCCCGAAGGGGACCTCACCAATAACCGGTCACAGAGAGGATAGGCTCTCTGTGGGGCCACCGATTCCCGTGGTACCAGTCCTTTGGGCACTGGTCGGGCCTCGAAGAGGACCCGTGTTATAAAACAACAGACCTTTTCTTCCAGATTTAGGCTCTAGGAACCCTAGCGTCTGGTGCCCCTATTTTCCCCGAGTGAACTGCGTCAAAGCATTTGCCATTACTGCAGTGACAATTGGAACCCCCGGGGGTAAGAGATAAAGGATGAGATAATTCGCCACATTAACGGCATAGAACCTCAATTATGCCTCAGCGTCATCGAAAATTTAGAGCATCGGATCGAGGTGTGCCGCCATGGTCGCGGCGGCCATTTGTCCGATATTTTCTTCCATACATAATTGAACCATACCAATATTATCAAAATAAAAAGAAATGACAATAATATCCTAAATAACATCGGCCCTTAAAATTTAACCACCCTTTGCTATCTAGCCAGAGCTAGACAGAAAATTCTATAATTCACGGTTGCTATTATCATTTGCAGGTCATCCGTCTGATGTTAAGACAAGAAAAGCAATATCACTCCTTTTTATTCGAATGTAACCACGATCAGTCAGGATGATACGGACCAGGGGATGCGGATACTTTTCAAGCTTCTCTATACACGTAACTGCATGTTTCGCTATTTCTGCTTTAACAAATGGCACCTTTAGATCTTTGTGAATTTCTGAGATTTTTTCAAATACCGGGGAGGATCTAATATTATTCGTGGAATTTTATTTGGACGGCTTTAAATATTTTCTAAGTTTAAAGTTGAGGCAGTACCCCATAACTGAATACCGTAACACTTTATTGGTTTAGGGAGCGAATCATAAGGTAGCGCGTTACTTGTGCAAAGTTTCAAGACTTACTTTTTGTAGTTTCCTAGGTGGACAATAACAATTTTTCACATGGTATGGGAGGTACCACGCCTACTGTCACAATCTAGTCTGTTAGGCTACGCACATTAGTATGAGGGTTACTTGTGGAAAATTTCACGCCACGCCTACTATTCCAATCCCCGTGTGTTGCGCTAAATTACCAATTATAGTTTTCTAAAAGTGGTCGTAAAAGTGGGCGTGGTAAATTTTTCTTTCCGTAAAAACCAAAATCGGTGTAGGCGTTTTTAAGTGAACGAACGACATTTGATTTTATTTATATAGATATAGAAGATTAAAGTTGTCGTGTTGTTAATGTTTGATAATTCAGATGGTTTACATTGCGTAAAAATTAATTTTTTATCGTACATTTTGTCGCAAATAAACAAGGTTGTCTGCTTTCAAACGCAAACTACTTTAATATATCTGACTGCTTTAAATTTTAGCCGTATGGTAGTTGCCGAGGAAAGTTAAAAGGCGTAGATTTTTAAAGCTGTCCTCGTAACAATAATTAATTTTTTGGACAACTCAATAGTTGCTATTATATTTCAAACCCTGTAGAGTTTTCGTTCATTTAATTTATTGAGCTTAAATTGTATTTTGCTACTTCACTTGCCAAAGCAAGATATAAATAAACAAATAAATAAATTAACTTCTTTTAAACTAAACGGAATAAAACAATAAAGAAATACAAAAAAAAAGACTAAAATATGTTTTCAAAAATAAAAACAACATTTTAAAGTAACAAACAAGCAGGCATTACCCGTCCACTTCAAAGTCATCAAGTAGATGAACTGCCACAACAACAACAGCAACAATAACAACTTAAATCACACAAATGTCAGTCAGTTGGTATACGTACATTTATGTGTCTTTACTTGCATCATATGAAACTTGCGCCTTCAATGTCTAGTCTGGGAAACAACAAACAATGCCACACTAACATACTCGTACAACATGCAACAACACGTTTAGTTTTTTTCCCCCCCAAAATATTCATTTACGAAAGAAAAAGAGTGTGGCATAATGATTAATTGGCATTTGTTTTGATTTTATGTATGGATTTGAATACTACTTATAATTTCGGAAATAAAAATTGAGTTTTGGCGTGTGTGTAAGATTTTGCTGTCGGCCAGAGCAAAGAAACCTGTGTTGGAGGGGCGGGCCAACAAGAAAGTTGCGTTTATTTTGTGTTTTTTTTTTTTGGTATTTTTAATACATTTGTTATGTGTTTTTATAATTGATGAATTTTCTCTTGACAGAACATTATAATTATTTCATCATTCATTTGGTTTCATTGAGATGATTGAAGAAAGTTTTCAACACACACACACGCAATTATTTTTAGTTTATTCAATTCACATGATCTAAAAATTTTAGGCTTACAATTTTACTAACAAGGCTGTAAATATTTATAAGAGGCTGAAATGTTAACCCTAATTAGTATCATTCAACTATTTTTATTAATTTGATTAATACGTAATTTTTCAAGAAATAAATTTTGACAACCTAAATGGTGAGATCATAATGCTCTTCTTTTTTAACTGAAGTTGGATAAAATGAGGTGTGCGATAAAGTTCGATTTTGACATAAAAACAAATGAAAACACACTGTGTAATTTTTTAAGTCATGGCAAAATAACCATATACGGACACCACTAAGTCATGAAAGACGTAGTGGTGTCCGTATACCGTTTAGGTATCGCTTAGGTAGCTAAAAAATTTTCGGGAAATTTTTCACTTTTGCGGCTACCTAAGCACTACCTAAACGGTGTTAACAATCATTCCTAGGAAGTTCATATGTTCTAGAAAGTTGTTTATTGAGATCTTAGGTTCATTTTTGTAGTTGATTGTTTCCTTGAATTTTGAAGGGTTTGCTACCTATGGACTTGAACAGGGGAAAAAAGGTAAAAAAATTGAATTTTTTAAAGTTTTTTGCGATTTTGACCTTGAAGATGAAGTTTTCTTGATTTTATATGTTCACAATTTTTTTTCTTTATGACATGAGCTACAACTTTGCCTCAGAGAGTATATCAAAATTTCAAACGGTTTGCAAAATATGAGCTTGAGGAAATGATCATTTTTTGCAAAAATGACATCGAGGCCCCACATCTTTGAGGGCCCATAAAAAAAACCTTGCGGACTTTGGGCAAAACTGGGAGACAGGGGTCTTTTTTTTGGGCTTTTATCACGTAGTGGTGTCCGTATATGGTGTTGCACTGTGAAATTTAAACGTTTTGCTATAATTAGTTTGTTTTTGTTTTCGGTTTCAATATCCTTTTTCTTTCTAAGAATGATTGCGTATGAATTTTATATGAGGAATAGACACAGCACAGAAAAAAGGACCAAAATTGTTCAACTATTCAGATACCAAGATCAAATCGGAATTTCTTTAATGTTTGCACCAACAATTTTCTGAATGATTTTGAGTTTTCGGGGCTATCTGTGATCTATCGATGTTGTCAGCTGTTGGTGATGTTTGATTGGTTAAGCGTATTCTGATCTGTTTGTGATCAACCGCATGCTAGAAGACATGTGCAGTTGAAAATGATGTGAATATTGATCGGGTATTGCCAGATGAGGTTCTCAGCGGCTGGTGATTTCAAGGCCGTGTTTTTATCGATTTATCGATTGGTTCACCGTTTTCGGGCCTGTTTGTAATAAACTAGAAGCTAAAGGACCTCTTCCACTTGTAAATGATGTGAACATTGATCGGGTATTGAGAAAAACTCCGAAACTTTTACTACTTTGTCAGCAGTTGATGATGTCTAGGATTTATAAAGAAATTTATCGATCAGCGTTTTCGAGCATGTTTGTGATAAACTACATGCTAGAAGATTTCGTGGAGTTGGAAATGATATGGATTTTGCTTCAGTATTGAGGAAAACCCCAAAACTTCTGCCAGATGAGTTCTGAGCCGTTGGTGATGTTTAGGTGCTCTTTGCAAGGACTTTTTATAGAAGAGATACCTTTTTACATATAAGGTTCAATTGGTTTACGAGTTATAAGCAACTGATGTCCAAATACACATTCAATACAGACGCCGGTTTCAAGAAGTGTGACTAGAAAACAAAGAGTTTATTCACGAACTCAAAATGAGGTATGAGCAGCATTTTAATTTCAATTGTTACACGAATAAACAAAATTGCTGAATATGGAGCACCTAAAGTCCTAGAATCCGCTTGGTGAACATCAAATCTACACTATTGTGTGAAATAATTTCAGAACGGATTATTGGAACTTAGTTTTTCGAGAACAACGAATACATTGAGGTTTATATGAATGAATAACATTCAATACCAGCCAATGATTGAAAATTAATAGGGTAGTCCAGAGGAAGAAAACAATCTAGAATTATCGTTCTAACAAGATGTTGCCACATCTTACACAACATGCCCAACTGAATCGAATTTTTTGGCGATCGAATTATATCGCGTTTTCTCTGATTCTAACTGGCCAAAACGTTCGCCAGATTAGACGTCTTCCGATTTTTTATTTGGGGGTTACCTAAAAAATATGATGCAGTCGGTCATATAAAAGCTCACAGCCTCTACTACCCCAGCCTCCTCATTTACTTGCATTATTTGTTAGCCCGATATCATCTCAATGATTTAATAGATTATTTCTGGCGTGATCACTTTTTATGGACGACCTGAATGTTTGGCAGCATTTGAGTTCGTACGACCACAAGGGAACGCCTTGAAATTGATAACCCTTACTATTTTCAAATCCTTTCTTTGGTTTCTGTGAATGAATTTCGATAAAATGTGTATAAAAAATTGTCGATAAAATTTGTATAAAAAATTGTCGATAATATTTTTACAAAAAATTGTCGATAATATATTTACAAAAAGTTTTCGATAAAATTTTTACAAAAAATTTTTGATAAAATTATTATAAAAAATTGTCAATAAAATTTTTACAAAAAATGTCGATGAAATTTTTACAAACAATTTTCGATAAAATTTTCTATAATTTTTTTACAAAAAATTTTCCAAAAGATTTTTGATAAAATTTGTACAAAAAATTGTCGATAAAATTTATACAAAAAATTGTCGATAAAACTTATACAAAAAATTTTCGATAAAATTTTTACAAAAAATTTTCGATAAAATTTTTACAAAAAATTTTCGATAAAATTTTTACAAAAAATTTTCGATAAAATTTTTACCAAAAATATTCGATAAAATTAAAAAAAATTTTCGATAAAATTTTTACAATAAATTTCCAATAAAATTTTTACAAAAAATGTTCTATATAATTTTACAAAAAATTGTAGATAAAATTTTCGATAAAAGTTTTGCTAAAAATTGGGTATAAAATTTTTTACAAAAAAGTTTGTATTAAATTTTCTATAAAATTTTTACAAACAATTTTCAATGAAATTTTTACAAAAAATTTTCCATAATCTTTTACAAAAAATTTTCTATAAACTTTTACAAAAAATTTTCTATAAACTTTTACAAAAAATTTTCTATAAACTTTTACAAAAAATTTTCTATAAACTTTTACAAAAAAATTTTCGATGAAATTTTAACAAAAAATTTTCGATAAAATTTTAACAAAAAAATTTTCGATAAAATTTTTACGAAACATTTTCGATATTTAACGTTACTATGGTGAAGGGTATATAGGCCTCTTGCAATGCTTTATTAATAATACTGACCAATATACTGAAAGGCTGTCAAAAACAGGTGCCATATTCTGTAATTCTCGTAATTAAATCTATCGCTAAAATTCTAAAAATGCACAAACGAATTATGAGTGTTGTTGTAAGAATACTCGTAATTTGTTGGTGCATTTTTAGAATTTTAGCGATAGATTTAGCTACGAGAATTACAGAATATGGCACCAGCTTCCGATTAGAACAGCTACTGGCAGGAGTGTCTGCGCTGGAATTATCACACTGCCCACGTATCTATAGTCATTAGGCTTTGTGTGAGTAATCTAAAATGCTAGGATAGGAACAGTGGACAATGCGGCATGCAAACTGTTGCAGCTAGTTTTTTTATAAATAAGAAAAAAGTACATTTGTGCCTTAGTCTTTACACTCTTTGACTAATCCCCTCCCCTTGTAAATTAAAATGCTTGTTAGCATTTTGGCTGCTGTTGTTGTGGGCCCGTGCACTTTATGCTAAACTGTGTGTGAAAATCTATTTTAATGAAAACCATTTTTCATATTTTCTTTCTTCATTTTTAGATTTGAAAACTTTCATGTTTCGGAATTTCTTCATTTAAAAGAAAAAATTTTCACAATTTTAAACAAATCGAAATAAATTAGTTTTCTTTTGTGCTGGCGAGTTTGCTTTTCATACGAGCATTCATTTATTTATTATTTATTATTTTTTTTTTTGTTCGCAAAATGTTTTAATATGTACTACAAGTACATAATATTGAAATTATAGTAAGTGTGTGAGTGTGTATGAGTGTATGTATATGTGAAGTGCTGTTATCTTAGCCATAACCCACCATCCATTTGTAGCTATGTTTTTTTTCTTCCATATTATTTCATTTTTTCAAATTCATTTTTCAATTTTACCAGTTGTATTGGCAATTATTGAAATTTTAATGTTTTATTGTATTTTTTTTTTCTCAAAATTTTCTTTTTAGTTTTTGTTAAAAAAAAACAAAAATTTGTTTTAATGCTGTTCACCAGTTGTTTGATTTGGATTATAAAGTTTTTTACTTCATCTTCTTTAACTTGAACGTTGTTGCTATTGCTATTTTGCTGTTGATGTAAAAGGTAAGTTGGTCATGTTTAATTTTTATTATTGTATTTTTTTGTTTTTTTTGTTTTAAGTTTTTTTTTTATGGTCACAATTATGAAACCAACATATTTTTTTTTAAAGTTCATGAATTTGCTTTTAAGTTAATTTTTTGTATACAGCGTATATTTATGGAAAATATTAATTGACATCATTAGTCAAAATGATATGGAAAATTTCTTTGAAATAAGAAAAATTGCAGTTATTAATTGAATTTTTTATTTTCTAATTTTACTTAAGAAAAGAGAGATTAGAAAATATCAATAAAAAGTTTTTGTTTTCACTTGGATTTTTTATTAAAAAAGAATAATTTTTTGTATAGCGAAAAGTTTTGCTAATTATCTTCTATATACCGGGTGATTTTTAGGTGCATGAGAACTTAAAATGATAATACAAAAAAGGAATATTGTTGGAACGACAGATAATTGCATGGCATTTAGTTTTTAAATATGATTTCCGGCCACGGTTGCCAGATTTGTTTTTCTCTCTCCTGTAAAATCAAATAAAAAAAACCTAAAATCAAGCTTTAAAAAAAAAATCCCCTAAAATATTTGTTCTTGATTTCATATATAAGTTTTTTTTCTGTAATTTACAAAAAATAAAATCCAAATTTGTTAATTAAAAAAATCCCCTAAATTAATCCCAATTTTAACAAAAATCCCCCAAAACAAATATTTTAGTACATATGTATTAAAAATATACATATGTATGTGTATACAAATATACCCAGAGGTAAAAAGAAGTAAAAGAGTATAAAGTCCTTCCAGAAGGCCTCTTTACTCCTTATTTTGGAGGCACAAGGCCTTCTGTTTGCATTCCGTTCGCATTACATTCTCATGTCTTTTTTACAAAGGTTTTCATTGCGGAGCAGGCCTTCCACCGTCCCTTCTGCCGGCAACCATTCCAGAAGGTCTTTCGAAAATTGTCTGCTAGAAGGGTATTTGTAGCAAAAACTAAAAAGAAATTGTACTATTTGTTTAAATAGTTTAGAAGAACCTAACAGATAGTTGATTGTTGCATATTTTTAATTTATTGGTTGCAAAAAATAGGAGTAAACCAATTAAGCATCTGGTAAAACATAAAAAATCCCCCAAAAAACACCCTAAATATTTTTGTTAACCCCGAGTTTTTTCGCCTAACAAATGTTAACCACCAAATTCTCCCCTAAATGAAAAAAATCCCCTAAATATAGGGAAAATCCCCTAATCTGGCAACCGTGATTCCGGCATATGTCCGCCGCTGTTACGAGTTATATGGTCCAATTTTTTTTCTACTCTTTCCAATAAATCTGTCCATGTGACGTTAATGGTAGTTTTACAATTTCAATTAATTCTAGCTGCTGGTTTGTCGACATAAAATAATGACAAGATGGCCATAATACAGAGGCGTTAAATCGAATGAACAAGGTAGCCAGTGAACAGGAAAACTTCTGAAAATAAAGTTGGTACTAGTCATTAGTTTTCTTCCAATAAATCGATTGTTAAGAGCTTTATATGGCAAGTTTCGCCCTTTTGTTGCAACCAATTGTCATTAATGTTTAACTGATTAATTTTTGAAAATAAAAATTCAGCCAGTCTGTCTTCATGGAGCTCGCCATTCACCGTAACGGCAGCTTCTTGCTCTTTTCAAAAGAAATAAGGAGGATTGTCTTTTCTCCATGACGTAACCACTGTACCACAAATGATCTTTATCACTTAATACAATTCTTTGATAAAAATACTCATCTTCGGCCAGCTTTAAATGATCCCAATCAGCAAAATTGTGATGCCGTATGGGTTTCATTCTTTCGAGAAGAGTAATATTAGGGCGAGTACCGTAAAATGGACAAAGTTAAATTTGTTTTGCAAAGTAAATTTTAACAATTTGGAAGTGTTGTTTTGACGTTACACAAATCATGATGACTTGCCAAACCTTACTGAATAGAAATTTCAACACAGTTTGATATTTTAAGCTGCCAAACCAATAGTTAGATTTTCGGAAAGTTATAGCTGCATTCAGCAGTATACAGATGTTACTAAAGTTTTATACAATTGCATAATTAAAAAAAATAATAAATTTATATCTGAAACTAATTAAATCTTTTAATTAGTTGAAAACAATTTGAGTTTAAAGCTCCCTTATGGCAGTAAATAAATAAATATATTATGTTTCCAAAGATTCCGGCAGTCACCAAGCAGAGAATCTAACTCCTACTCGTTCTTGTCTTAGTGGAACTGTACAGTTATTCTAGGGAAGAACAAGTTTATTAAATTTATTTTCTTAGGAAATAATATGTTGAAAAAAAAGAAAATTTTAACTCTGGTGAGTGCTGATGATCTTTACCTCCCTCCCCATAAGAGCAGTTACTGTCCAATATTTTCAAATGTTCTGAAATACATCCAATCGTGAACAGCCATTTGTTTTAGAATGGATTCCATTTGTCCTTTTCTTTGCTAGTCAGAAGCAAGGCATTCTAGATATCTTACAACTGATAATTCCAGACCAACTAGACTAAGAAAACGCCAATGTCGTTGTGTTGATTTATTACAAGCAAAGGCGAGCTCAATTATTTATCGGGCATCTCGTTTCTATGAATAGCCTAATAGCATGGAACATAAATTGCCTAAGAGGACCATAAATCTTAAAGATGTAAACACACTCCTCGATCCTTCTTTTCAATTAGCATGGCTGACATACAGATGTTGACAGTCGAAGAAGACTTATAAGCATGCAGCTAACATATGATAACGAATCAACCCCTTTTGCCCTTCAATGAATTCAGGTATCATATTTTTAGACAATGACCACCTTACTTTCATTGAGTCTGGCGCTGTCACCCCTAGCCTTCTGTAGCGATTTTATAACTACTATTGGCTGTTGACCCTTACATCACAGTCTCTTACAGTTGCTGAGATTTGTCTAAGGAAAATGTTTCTTATATTGCTAGCCAGCACACGACATTCACACACATTGTATTCAACCGTATCAGCCTTTTCCCGGTACAGTACAAAAAATATCGTTTTTTTTTACTTTATTTATTGCCAGATGATACTTATAATTTACATACCCTGTTACTAATCCAGTTATCCAGTAACTAGGAGTACTGCTAAAGACTAAGGGGTCACCTATTGCGAGGTCCACATCTTGTGGTCAATAAAAACTGGAGTTCCTTCAGTGACTGGAGAGGTTATTTTTTTGCGAGGCTTCCTGGTCCATCGCTGTCGGCTACTCATGAATCTATTTGATTTTATCAAATATAGAATGTCCACCCACACCAAACACTATCATTTATTGAAACAGAAACAAGCTAAAATTGAAGGTCAAAAGGAAACCAGATTTCGCTCGACTGAATTTAGCCAGTCTCCTATGAAAAACCTAACTAGAGGCCTGTCACCAGCCGCTAATATGTCGAGGCATAAGTCTAGCTACGGTTAGTATACTCAGTTATGCAGAATAATACCCTTGTGCTTGTCGCCGCTCTACAGATTTTTAGAGAGATATTTTTCTCTATATCATGGTTGTTTGGTGCAGGTGCCCAACCAGTGCTAGTTCCTCATGCTACCATTTTAAAAACTTTGAATGTTATTACTAGAATGTTATTAAAGATATTTTCACGTCTTTGAGTCGAAGAAAAATAAGAGTCAGAGTGAAAGCTTAAATTTAGAAATTTGGAATCACGATAACTTTTAGAGGCATAATAGACTACAACATTTGTTTTAATACAGAACTGTCGGCACACAGGCAAAGGTACCCAAGAATAGTGAACGGGAACATTAGCCGACAATAAAGTCATAATTAGTTTCCTCCTAGTAGTGTAAATTACATCGAGTATGGACCAGACCTGTCAAAATATGATGGCTGGATATTCAATAGTCATTTTAGTGGATGCAAAGACATGTATGTTGGGTTATTGGTAATAGACGACATCCGTGCTACTCATCTATGGTCTTTAGATAAGCCCCCCGAGGATTCCATTTAGTCACTGCAGGAGATTGCAAATGCTTTGACGCGGTTCTCTCGGGGAAAATAGGGGCACCAGACGCTAGGGTTCCTAGAACCCTAATCTAGAAGAAAAGGTCTTTTGTTTTATTACACGGGTCCTCTTCGAGGCCCGACCAGTGCCCAAAGGACTGATACCACGGGAATCGGTAGCTCCACAAAGAGCCTCTCTGTGACCGGTTGTTGGTTGTTGTGGTTTAAGATCGATTTATGTAGGTATGGTGCACGGTCGATCAAGTGTGCTGCTGCACTCTCAACAGAACGGAGTTTGGATAGACTCTAAACCCCTAAGCAAGAGGCTAAAATATGGAATCTAGGCTTGCCATATTATATAAATTGCTACTCATTGTGACTGCATCACACATAAATGGCGATACTGGCGGCAACGTCATAACGTGGAGTGTTATTATACTACACAATGGGGGAGCTAGTCTACGCTTAAATTTCACTCGGAGATTATCATGGGATTAGGCAAACCGGCAGGTGCCCACGTTAATCTTGTTCCACATCTGTCCTAAGATAAGCTCATCAATGATGTTCGTTACTCTGACACAGCCTGCATAAAATGCAGGTGTCCAGTTGCTTGACTGCCATAATGTAGAGAGAATGCTACTACTTTATTCGGTGGGTGCGGTCACCCGGCACTAAGAACTTAAACCAGCCTCCATACAACAACGACCACCATAGAACCCGTTCTGAGCAGTGTTGGTTATATTTTTTTTCTATTTCTTATTTTTCTTTTTTTTTTCTCTGTTTGTTATTTTTTTCTTAACTGTCGTTTCAACTTTTTTATTTATGGGAAAATACGTAACTCAGGGAACAAAAAATTTAACTAGAAGAATATCTTACGTAGGAGAAGTGGTTGATTTTCTTATGTACTCTTCCTTGGTGCTTTGTAGCTACGATCTCTACTTAAAAATGTTATACTTAAACATTTTGATTTAGGAATATTACATATTTTTAAGGTTTTTGCCAAAATAAAAAATATATTTGAAAAAACAAAAAAAAAAAAAAAAATTACCTGTATATTTTTTTACCATTTAATTAGAGAAAAAATTTTAAAAACCAATTAAAAGATTTTAATTAGTTTCAGATACAACCTTAAATTAATTTTTTATTTTTATAAATATTTAATTGAATTTTTATAAATAATTGAATTATTAGTTTTTTAATTAATTCAATTATTTATTTTATTAAGAATATTATTTTATGCTTTCTTAATTAAATATATAATTGAATAAATTAAAAATTTAATGAAACTTGTATTTTAAACTAATTAAAACCTTTAATTGGTACTAGCACAGGGACTAGCATTATAGTAACCGACACTGAACAAGCTTTATGAGGTTTAACCGGACACCCTTCTGAGAGTATCTTA
The DNA here is from genome assembly GCA_949628195.1 of Phasia obesa. Classification (NCBI taxonomy): domain Eukaryota; kingdom Metazoa; phylum Arthropoda; class Insecta; order Diptera; family Tachinidae; genus Phasia; species Phasia obesa. The sequence continues at coordinate 176,673,214 of OX451215.1, forward strand.
ATGGTATTAATTGACCCCGTTTTAACCGACTGCAAAAAAAGAAGGAGTTTATCAATTCGACTGAATATTGCTTTTTAGGGTTCCGTACACAAAGTGTAAAAACGTAACCCTATTGTTTTCGCTACAATGTCTGTCCGTCTGTCAGCACCTTTTATATCTGGCACCGTAATAGGTAGAATCTTGAAATTTTCACAGATGATGTATAGCTGTTGCCGCTATAGCAACAAATACTAAAACTTATAGGGTGTTCCGATAGAGAGGTGTTATTCACGAATATGTGTTTATTTCATGAACTGTGGGAGGCAAAGACTCAAGATTTAAAAACGGTAATTAAAACTTAGTTCGAAATAAAAACAAGTATAAAAAATAAACCTAAAAAATAAAGGGTGTTCCGATAGTGGTGTGATTTGCATGTATAAGGCCTAAACTTTGAACCATAATAGGTAGACGTTTGAAATTTATATAGGGTGTTCCGATAGAGAGGTGTTATTCACGAATATGTGCCTATTTCTTGAACTGTAGGAGGAATACACTAAAAATTTACAAACAGTAATTAAAACTTAGTTCGCTTTATAAACAAGTGTAAAAAAATAAACCTAAAAATTAAAGAGTGTTCCGATAGTGGTGTTATTTGCATGTATAAGGCCTAAGTTTTGAACCATAATAGGTAGACTCTTGAAATTTTCACAAAAGGTGTACAACTGTGGCCACTATAGCAATAATTACTAAAACTTATCGGGTGTTCCGAAAGTGAGGTGTTATTTGGCTTTATGTCGTTATTTCTTATTTGCAGACAGTAATTCACTCTATGTTCGCTTTCTATTAAATTAAACCTTAAAATTAAAGGGTGTTCCGAGAGTGACGTGCTTTGCGTGTATATGGCCTAAGATTTGAACGATAATAAGTAGACTCTTGAAGTTTTTACAGGAGATTTATTACTATGGGACTATAACCAATAATAAAAATTAAAGGGTGTTCCTACAGAGGCATGATTTTTACTTAAATAGCCTAATTTTTTGAACCGTAATAGGTAGACTCTTGAATTGATTACAGTAGATGTTGTACATCGGCCACTGTAACAATTACTAAAGGGTGATATATCAGTAACATGTTTTCCACGTATATTACCTTATTTTTTGAGCCGCAATAGGTAGGCCTGATATTTTTATAAAAAGTGTATTACAATGGCCGTTATAATAACAATTCCTAAAATTTAAAGGTTGTTCCAATAGCGATGCAATTTTTACGAACAGGACTTTGATTTTAAAAAGAAAAGGGTGCCCCATAAGAAATGAAAAAATTAACAACTTGAGTTTTTAAAGACGTACTAGACATAGTACGGAACCCTACGTGTGTGAGACTAACTCGCACTCGACTGATTTATTTATATTTGTAATCTGATGTATATAGCAAAACTTTTGAACCGTAACAGAGAGACGGTTGAAATTTACATAGAACCTGTATACCTAAGTCCGCTATAACATCGAGTATAAAATTTTAATTTGGAAACTAAAGGGTGTCCCCATAATTGATGTAATTTGACCTGTCTGGCCCTAACTTTTAAACAGTTATAGATAAACACTTGAAAATTAGACAGAATCTCCGGTATAATAATATGTAAAAATATTTAAAAATATAATTTAAAGGGTGTCTGAATAGGAGATATTTTTTTAATCTTTGTAACCGTCACTTTTTATTACTGTGTCAGTATTAATAAGAGTAAAAAAATAAAGGGTGCCTTCATATCTGACGTAATTTGTCGTATACGGCTTTATCTCCTAAACCGTTATGGATAGATATTTGACTATACAGAAGGTATAGTACTATGTCGGTTATAGCAACAAGAATAAAATTATTTGATTTGGGTACTAGTTCTTACAGCTTACTTCCTTTGAAATTTTTAGTTTAGAATTGATGCCCATATATGTATGTATATGTTTTGAAGTCGGTTTATTTTTGCAAGAATTATTAATTAACAACTGTATTTTTAGTAAGAATCTGCATTTCACAACATAGAAATTTAAAAGTGTTAAATTTTTTTTATCTATTTCCAAGATTCTAAATCAGGCATAAAAAAATTGCCGTCATATTTGTTGTGTTTTTTTTCTCCCCATATAAATTTAACATTTCAGTAATAACCGTAACTCCAACTACAATTTCATTTAAGCTTAATATGACATCTTTTAAAAATAGTAACAGCGGTAACAAAAATGACAATAACGACAGCAGCAGTAGTAACAGCAACTAAAAATGTGAACTGTTAAATTGCTGCAGTTGAAAACTGTCTGTTGGTAACAGTCTCGGCAACAGTTAGTGGCTGTTTGGTTGGTTGTTTGTTTTTTTTTTTTGTTGGCTGGCTGGCTGTCAGACAGCCTTGGCTTTTAAATCTAACTATAATTCAAATCATCAGACAAAGCTTCCTTGCTTTTTTTGTGTGACTCGATACTTTAAAAGACTCATAATGAAAGAAAAACTACAACAACAACAACAACATCAACATGCTCCACAGACCATCAGTTGGACAGACATAAGAGTACAACTTCGATTTTAATCTTAAACTTTTTGTTAACTTTTTATTTGTACAAATTTTATTTTCTTTCCGTATGTTGCAAGAAATGCAAAAATTGGCAATTTAACATGACATGTTTGCAATAAAGATAAATATTTCGATTAGATTCTATGTATAATAATCAAAACCCAAAAGAAAACATCTCTAAAAATGTTTGCTAATAACCCATTTTTCTCTTTATTAAACTAAAGTTTTACAACCACAATTTCACACTGGGGGTAAAATGGAGTCGACTTCATTGGGAGAGTAATTAGGTATTCGTTTAAAGATTATTATATCGTGTGTTCCTAAGAAAAACCAATCGCATTTAGGTTTAAATGAACGATTTAAATGACAAATGGATTTTTATAAGTTCTGAGAAACAAATTAATATAATGAAATTTGCAACAAAAAAAGTACCCAGGTACTAAAAGATCTATTTTTAGAAAACTTACAAGCTAAAAAAAGTAAGAAAAATATAACAGAAAAGAAACAAGTATCGAAAGAGTAGCAAAAACAAATTTTAAAATTCATAAATCAGCAGCAACAAGTACTTATGAGCTGTAAAAGGTACCATACCATGTCTGGCAAATGTGGCATATTAATAAAAAAAACATAAGAAAAGGGTAAACAGAAACATAAAAGTACTAAGTATTTGGAATAAAAGAAGTGCTAAGTTGCAAAAATAGTAAAAAAAGAATAAGGTTCATAAAATTAATATTTTACAAAAATATCAAGCAAAAAAGGATCCCAGAATCTCAAAAGTCCTAAAAACTGTATAATGAACTAAAGCAATAATAAAGTACTAATGCACCAAAAATTTTAAATAATCAGATGTTCTAAGTAATAAAATAAAAAAAGAGTACTAAAAGAATTTAAAAACTTAAAAAATGTCCTACACCTGCCCAGTAAAAATATTTTTAGATACTTATTGGCAACAACATTTTCGTACTAAAAAATAGTGTCAAATAACAGAAAGTTTTAAGTAATAAATGATAAGCCTTTAACAAAATAGAACCAATTATAAAGTCTCAAGTAAAAAAACTAAGTACCAAAAAGTACTAGATAACCACAAAACAAATAAAAACGTATTTCGTATCAAACAATAACTAGAACGTAATAAGCTTAAAGCACTAAGTAAAGCACCATGACAATAAAGAAATTAAAAAGTGAAAAGTACAAGGTTTCAAAAAAGTACTAAATACAAAAAATTTACAAAGTACAAAAAATAACAAGTACAGAAAATACCATATAATAAAAAAGATCCAAGAAACCAAAAAAAAAAAAAACAAAAGTACCAAAGAGGTAATAATAAAAAAAAACTATCAAATAGGAAAAAATTCAAACAAATAGTACCAGGAAACAAAAAGTACCAAGTAGCAAAAGAGTACCAAGAAGCATAAAAAGTACCAAGTAAAAGTAGCAAATAGTACCAAGTAGCAAAAACCACCAAGTAATAACTGAAAAAAGTACTAAGTAATATAAGTAGCAATAAATATTAAGGAGAAAAATCAAAGTAATTAAAGTGTTAGGTTAACAAAAAGTACCAAGTGAACAATTAGAAGAAAGTTATGAGAAATATAAATTTAAAGAAATATACAAAGGAACCAAAGTACACAAAAAGGGGCTTGACACCAAGCAAATAAAAATACCACAAAACGGACATAATATGAAAAAATTAAGTAACCAAGAACAAAAATAAAAAAAAAATTATAAGAAAAACAGTAGAAAATGTATCAGGCAAAGTACTAAATATGAAAATAGTGTTGTAAATTAAAAAAAAAAACCAAGTAATTAAAAATCTGAAGAAGAAAAAAATTGCCAAGGTATCAAAAATATTATCGAAAGTAAAAGTACTCGAGGAGTTCGTTAGGATAGGTTGCCTAGGTAGTCGCTTTATGTGTTCAAAATCGACTACTTATTGAAGAGTTCTTAGCAGATTTGCAGTCTTATAATACTAATCCCATACAAGTCTGTATATCATGCAGGTCCCCTCGTTAGACTATTTCAACCTTATAGCCTCAACTAATTACTGAAGAAAGTTTGCTTTATAGCAACTTAGCGCACAGCAGCGATGCAAAAGACAGTTTCCATGTTAGTTTTATTTTATATTCCAGGGTTTTGTTATATGTCCTGGTACCGAAAGCAGTTCCAGACTGGAGTGTCTCTGCAGCTCGTTTTGAGATATTCAGCATAAATCGGGATATCTTCACCGTATATCCTGTGGTACCTCAACAAGCTTGTCGGTTTTTAATGGCTAAAATTTATGCCTGAATAATGCTGCATAACAAGCAAAAAAATACCGGAATAAAAAAGCATAACGTAGAAAAAAATTAATAAGTTATGCTATAAACACATAGACAACTGCAGGCTACATAACTACACAACTAATTATGTTAAAAACGACAGTTTCATCGTTTGCAGCCGTTATTGTTGTAGAATGCATATTTCAGTGGCGCCACTTTCACATATTTCACCCTTTTAAAAAACTAGCTGTGCGCGCCACGTCGTGGGCGTCCTGACAATGTTTTGCTCGATTTTGCTTTGCAAGTATATCACACCAATTGTAAGAAAACAATGTAATTCCATAAAAAAAATACAAATCAAATACCAATTTTATTCAATTGGCGCCTAATGTAGCGCAATAGTTTTTAAAATATCCCAGTTTTAAACAGAAAATTTCAGTACCTTTAAACCGGAAATTGCGTTTTTCACTGCTTTATCTCCACTTTCTCTTGAAAATGAGATACTTTTGCAGAAAAAGGTATATATTGGAATCAGGATGCTAAGGTACCTCACAAAATTTTGGTTAAATCCATCCAGTAGTTTTTACGTGATGCATACACAAATGCAGACAGACAGTCAGACATACAGACGGAAATTTGTTACTATTTGATTATATGTATAGATTTACTTGTTTAAAAAATACCTTAATCACGTAATTATAAAAAAAAAAAAAAATGTTTACTTGCTTAAAACCTCTTGATTATTAGAGACAACGCAGACTGTAGACTTTTTATCGGCCGATAGCTTGATCGGCATCTTCATCAGTATGGCGAGGAATGCATATGCGCACCCTACAGCGATTTAGTATTGGCCGATAAAAAAGTTTGAGGGGCTTCCTCATTCCATTCAAACTAATCTTTCGGTCAACCCTTAACGTATTATAATATTTTAAACTTTAAAGTGAAAATAAGGACAAGTTCCTATCCAAAAATGTCAGGCGTTCAAAACAAAAACCAAATTTTTGCTTGGTAAAATACAAATATGTGATATGTATTGGATCAAGTAAGAGTATGGTTGGTATTTTAATCTCAGTTTATACTTTAACCGTCCGCAGTTTTTGATAGTCTAAGGCCCATTATTATAACTTGTCTTTAGCTAAAGTTAGGATTTTGTTGGAGCGATAAGTATTTTTTTGCTATAATATTGATGATAATGCTCATTGCTATAACATGTCCTTATAGTACGTGATAGTTAAAACTGGTTTTTAGCTTACTTTTAATAACGAACAACTATTTATCGCCCCAACAAAATTTCACTTTTATGTTTTTTGTGCGAATCTGACTTGTCTACGTTTTATATCTAAGCGCTAAAAAGTAAGGCCTGTGTTATCCTACATTAAAATTTTTCGTTTTAAGAGTTTTTGATTACTTATTCACCGAGACCGATACCGAGACTTGTGTACCAAATTACAGATCTCTAGCTATAGTGGAAGTGCCTCACAATATTGTGAGTGAGTCAAAGACTCAGTCATTCAGTCAGTCAGTAATTGAGTGAATACTAAAATATACCTTTTTTACACCTTCATATCTCAGAAAGTTTTCACTTTCAAACTTCATCTAAAGGGTTACCCCTATTTAGCGTCTTTTTACTTAAGTTTCATCTTTTTTTAATAAAGGAAAAAATTATTAGAGGGTTGAAAAAAAGGTAAATGGGTACATGTAAAATACCATAGATGGGGGTAGTGCACTAAATTTTGATTGAAATCAACATTGCACTACCACTAAATCATATTGCAAAAGAAATTATTGCACTATTTTTTTTGTTGCAGCTTAGTGATAAACTGCAAAGCTTCACTAGCAATCAAAAGAATTTTGTGGTAGTGCAAATGTTTGCACTACCACTCTCAACGCAGATTTAGGGCAAGAATTCTTCACTCACTCAATTGAATGCAAAATTTTTACTTGCAATAAATAAAAAGCTGCATTTATTCATACTCTCAATCAACTTTCAAAAATGATTGGTCATGAGAATTTTAAAATAAATTCGTTTTTTTTTATATTTTACACCAAAATAAAAAAATGATGTAACGGAATGAATTTTTTATTTAGTATTGAAACAAGGTACATAATGGTAACAAATTAATTATTAATACTATATAACAGTTACATAAAAATTTTCAAAGTCAGTTCGAACATTATTAGGTAAATTAGATTCCTAGATTTTAGTGCAATTGAAAAAGTAAATAAAACGATTGTTTAAATAACGAGTCTTCTAATTTCTTTGATATTAGTTCCTTTAATAGTAGAACAAAATGATAGCATGCGAATATAATTAAATACTTCTCTACTGGATTTTGAAACTGAATTGGGTTATCTTAACAAATATCCAGTAATAAGGCAAAAATTCAACACGCCTTTGCCTTCTTCTGCACCAGTGGAGCGTTTGTTTTCCTTTGGTGAAATGGTAGACACTCATAGAAGATAAATAATTTGGTGATAGCAGTTATGAAATGCTTGTTGCATATATTTTTTTGAATTCTACTTTTTTTATGTATCCATTTTATTTATTGAAATATAAAAATTTTCTTAAACTTAAAATTTATTAAAATAATTTTTGAAAGCCTAGATGCTTATACTCGTATATTTATGTTATATAAATTAATTTACTGTTTTATATAATCATTAATATTAATAAATATAAAATAAATTGGATTATATTTTTAATGAAGTATTGGTCTCCACTTTTGAATTAGTGCACTAAAATAATAATAATTCAAATTGAGCCTCAAATTGAATGCAAAATTTCTACGTTGCATTCAACTTGAGTGAAGAAAAAAAAGTTGCAATATATTGCTGATTGCATTTTTTTAAATCAAAATAATTAAATTTTAGTGCAAAGATTTTTTAACTCAATATCACTAATGTTGATTGAGGCTGCAAATTTTGCAATCACCATTAGAAATCAAAAAAATGAATGCAATAATTTTGCAATATCACTCAGTGTGAGTGAAGATTGCAGAATTAGTGCACTACCCCCAACTATGTAAAATACATATTATGTGCTTAACAGACCTGGGAGATGTCAATTACACTTTGTAAGTAATTACACATGCCACTACGCAATTACATTTTATTGTAATTGCAATGACATTCAACTATATGTAATTTTAATTGAGGTTTCTTCAATTACATATTTATTGTAATTTGTAATTGAAAATTCTATTACTATTACATGGAATTGTAGTTGAAAAAATTTAATTACAATGAAATGTAATGTGAAAGTGTAGGCATTTATTAAGGAATTGGAACAAAATTATTCAATTATTACTTATTAAAGTATTTATTGACAAAAAAAAAATATTTAATTACAAAAATTTTAAATTACCCTCGCATAAGAAAAATTTAAAAAATATTAACAATCCTTTTAAAATAAATTAGGTGCTATTTTTAAAAACAAAAACACAGAGTAAGAAATAATCATTAAAAGTAAAGAAAAACGAATAATTTCAATTAATTCTGAACCACGTCAGAAGTTCATTTTCAGAGTTTTAAGTTCAACTTTTTGATCTTAACATTTAATTAATTAATTATTCAATTGTATGTAATGATTATTATAATTACTTTTAGTTTGTAACTAAACATTTCCAATTATATCTACATTTACATGTAATTTGTTATTGTAAATTTTCCATTTCAATTACATCTTTAGTTACTTATAATGTGTAATGCGGAATATCCAATTACACATTACCTGTGATTATAAAAATTATCATAAATATTATCAAACTGCAATTGATACCCCCAGCTCAGGCACACATTTTTTAATATTTTGGCAGCAGTACTTGTTGTTGTAACTGCTCTGTTGCTGTGGGAAGTTCTTTCCTGAAAATATTAAATTTATTTATATTAATTATTGTTAATATGGTTCACATGGGTGGAACTTGAAGCTGGAGAAATTGTGCCACCTCAGTCGGTCTTAGCCATAGGTCAATGGGGCGCAAATCCGTTGGCCTGTTAGGACAATTAAATAAATGCATAGTATCATGAGGGCTCTGCGAACAGGATGAACAACGGTTCAAATTGCCACGAACTATACATTACCGGTAGCAGTTAAGTATACTGCACCTGCTCTTAATTGTGCCAGGATTGATCTTGCTTTCCTCGGTATGAAGTGTTCATGATCCGCGATTACAGGACTTTATTGCATCTATACCCTTTCTTTGTAGTAGTGACCGTCTGTTGATGCAAGATTTTCTGGACCGTCTCTATGGACATCCGGTGAACGTAGGGTGGAATAACATCACCAATGTCATCGAGATAGTAACGAAAGTCCTGTCGGATGTACCTAGGAGGGGGATCTTGGGAGAGTATCCGATGATTAGGATGACTTGGCAGGTGATATGCCAGCAATAATTGCCTGGTCAACAACTCACTGTGTTATCTCACCGGCAGTATCTTGGTCTCCTCATGGACATGATCCGCATTGGTCATCTTGACACATTCAGTTGCAATTTGGAGTGCATTATTTTGGGTCGTTTGTAAGACTCGCCATTGGGTGTCGCTTGTACTTATAGTCTTTGTCGCTTAAAAATACAAATTGGACTAAGTTGGTGACAGCTAGAACATTGTCATGTGGCCGTGCAGCTGAAACAGCGTCAAAATAATAATCTTTATATAAACGTATGTATTTTAGTTTTGACAGATTGTAGTTGGTTGCCTGTCGTTGGTTGTCGTCGATGTGTTTAATCAACTACAAAATTAAAAATAAACAGGTGGTAACAAAAACTAAAAAAAAAAATAGCAGAATAAATAATTAAGTTAAAAAAGCTCAAACGTTCTGATTCAAGAAATGAAAAATGCTTTTGTATTGGCCAGCAAACCCATGATAAGACCTTTTAATACCGGTCCAAAGAGCGCCTCGAAGGATACATAGATGACTTTACATTGCAAATAGTTTTCAAATGCTTAAAAATATTTTAATACTCGTATTTTATCTGCTAAATTGGCATTTAATAAATTCTTTTATTCTTCTGCTTCTTCTTTGCAATGTCGGCCTTTCTCTGTGTTCAGCCCAATAGTTGTAGCTATGTCCGTCCCAGTGTTCTTACCTCACGAGTATGTAAATATTTAATTTTTTTTTTCTCTTACCATCGATCTTCTGAATGTGTTCATTTGGCCGTAAGTTTAAAAATGGCAAATTAATTTCAACATAAATGTTGTTGAAATGTGACAAACGATTAAAAAATTATTTAGCCAAATTGATTGGAAAATAAATAACCACTGTTTACATGCAACGGACGGACGATATTCGAACATACACGTACATGTACTGGTGCACTCAAAGGCGAGTCACATTTTAAGACAAACAAAAAATCGTTTTTATTTAAAAACAATTTTTCATTTGAACATTAGAATTTTTTTTTTTATTCCATTTCTATTTCTATTTATTTTTACTTTTTTTTTTGCTTGCATTTTTCTTAGATAATCTAAATAGAACAACATTTTTTCGTTATTCTCACTTAAGATACGACTCTAATATTTGAATCTTTTTTGTTTAATTTTTCTTTCTTATTTGTGCTGCAAGAATTTATTACATTTGAGTTTCTTTTGAAGTCATATTATGCTTAAATAGTTGGAAGATTATGGGTGATAAGTCTGCCACGAGTATAAAAAATGTAGCAATTTTCCAAGAAATTTGTTATTTGTTGTTTGTTGTTGTAGAGAAAATCATGTATGAAAATAGTGGTGAATTAAGATTGATTTTGGTGATACACTAAATCAATTGGTCTTAAAACATGATACTGTCAAGAGTTAATAATATAGAGATTTGCTTTCACATACAAGGGTTGTTCTTTTTAAAGGTTTCATTAAATGGCGGGAATAAAAAAGGCTTAGGATTTCTTAGGATATGTCGACTATATTGTTATTTGGGCCTAGTTTGGTTTTCCAAACTTCAGTCTTACGCCTGAACAATGTTTGCAAACTTTTTTTTCGAGCATCGTAGTACAGTGCACAGTGGGGCAGATTCAAAATATTTTGGCCAATTTCAGCCAATTGTAAGGGGCTAGGCCGATTGATCCAAAATTTAGCATGATCATAGCAGAGGAGTGTCTCAGCTTTAGTTTTGACGGTGAGCACCATCCACTTGCCAGGGGTGGGGCGATATGTTGGTCTCAAAGTTGCAAGGGCGTGCAAATTTTTTTACATACACAGACAAAATTATTTTCACCAATTAAAGGTTTTAATTTGTTTCAGACTAAAATTTAATTAAATAATTAATTGATTCATTTATTTGTTTAATTAGGATTTTTGTTGTTCTGTTTTAAACAAATATATATTGGAGTCAATTAAAAAATTAATTGAACTTTAATTTAAAACTAGTTTAATTTAATTGGTGCAAAAAGTAGTTAGTGAGAGAAATTTAAAATATTGTGGAAAAATGTCAAAATTATATTTTTTCTTAATCAAAAACTAGACGATTTTAAGTTTAAAAATTACAAAATTATGGCATTTTTATATATTTTAGCCTAAAAATGGCAGTCAATCTTATTTTTAATAGAAAAATTTGTGTAAAATTGTTGAACCTAGTGGAAGATGGAGATCCTTCAATTTGACCTATTTTACATCGAAATTTTTACTTTTGCCTATATGTTCTTAAATCCCAAAGCTGGGATTGGAAAAAAATACTGCCGTAATAATATATATACTATTGCTGAAAGCATTTCATGACCCCTCATCCATATGTGGTATTTAAAAATGGCTGAATTAATTCCAATTCTGATTCTGACCCACTGTGCAGTGCTGTAATGTTTTATCGCATTTTTCATCACTTCTTTAGAAATGAGGCTAGTGTGAATGTAACCGTCCTCAATTACTATTTTTTTTGGGCGGCCGTCATATGCCATACAGCATTTAGTGGTTTAAAATATTTTTATTTGGGAAATAATTCGGTAGCTCAGGATGCACATTGTTTGTAGGACTATCTAATTTTGAAAAAATCTTAACATTTAATTTATAAATATTTTTTTGCTGACATTAAACAAAAATATATGCCGGAGGTACCAACAAGCCCCCTAGGGACAGACTTACCGCAGTTCTACTGGATAACACCTCTTCTTTGACTCTTTAAAATTTCATTGATATATCTTAAGTGCCTTATTAGCTACCAAATTATTACGACTGAATTTAGTGCGGGTTAATTTCTTTTAATAAAAAAGTAAAAACAATATTTTATATTTTATTATATTTATTTTTAATTCCGATACTTCGGTTAACAACCATTTTCAATTATTTTCAAAATAAAATATTTTAAAACCACTGTGCAGCCCAGATCGAGTTAAATCATTTTGATTATTTTCTTTAAGGATTTAAAAAAAAAACAGCTACCTTGAACTAATTAGAAGACATTGCAGAGGGTAGCATAGGGACCGATAAAGTTCGTGGTCTGCTTCGGTATCCCCCACCCCTGTATAAAATTCTAAAATTTATATAAAATTCTAAAAATTATTGTAAAGCTCTGTATAAGACGGACAGTAACTCATTATTTTAAAACAACGCCATCTGTTGCTTAAAATATACTGCTTTCAAAAATAAAAGATGCCTTAAAGTATGCAGTACCTTTAAATCGGTAAAAAAAAGCGGCGTACTTTCTGCTTTTTCTCCACTTTCTCTTTGAAATAAGATACTTTTACGAAAAAAAGTATCCTATGTTGGGATCAGGATACTAAGGTACCTCCTCACGAAAATTTGTTAAAATCCAGCCAGTAGTAAAAACTACTATTTAAAATTTATAAAAAGTGGTAAGTGGTGTTTAAAATAATTTAATAACAATGTAATTCCACAAAGTAAAAATACAAATGAAATATCCCACTTTCAAAAATAAAAAGCTGTATGTATGGTGAAAATGTAACCGTGTTGGAAAAAACTGTGTTAAAAATATCCCAGTTTTAAACCGAAAATGTCAGCAGCTTTAAACCGGAAATTTGGTTTTTCACTGCTTTTTCTCCACTCTCTCTTGGAAACAAGATATTATTGCGGAAAAAGTATTCTATATTGGGGTCATGATAATAACGTACCTTCTCACATAACTTTGTTAAAATCCATCCAGTAGTTTTTACGTGATGCGAACACAAACGAAAAGCAGACAGACAAACAGACGGAATTGAGTTACTATTTTATTATATGTATAGATATACTGAAGTTAATCCTACAGAAGTAAAGTTTCTATAAAATTTTTGGCGTTTAAGAGCTGGTATGTGCTTAGATGTCTATTTTGAAAATTCAATTTACGACCACTTACATTCTAGGAACCTTATCTCGCACAATGTTGTCTTATTATTTGTGAAAAATTGGTGGTGTCATAGCATAACGCAATAACTTTACGTAACCTGATATAAAAAAGCCAAAAGCCTTTAAGTCATACGATCTTGCTGGCCTACTAACCGGACCATATAGTTTTTTGGGTCATTATAATTTTAATTTTGTGTGATCTCTTTCTTGCTAAGGAACTATGGTTATCAGAGATGCCTTGCAATATGCAGGAAAGTACAGAAAATAAAGACGAGTGCGCCGAGATCATGAGAAATTGCGTGAGCAAAGTGCCATAGCCTTTTGACACTAATTGAATTAACGTGAAACCCAAAGGCTTTAGAGCACATTGTGAACTCTATATTCAAAGGTAAACAATTTACTTAAGCAGAGTTTTATAATCTCTTGACAATTGTAATACAGCTGACATACTTTTAAAAATTTTTTTTAACCTACTTTTAACTTCCAATAAGACTTTTATTGAATTGTATAGTAGTTGTGGGTATTCATTATCAAATGATTTTGGATATTAAAATCTCATCCTACATTAACTTAGTAGCTTAGGAAATAAAAAGAACATAAATATTTTATGTCTTTGATTTATGTGACCAAAATATCACACTCGAACATAAAATTGTAAAAATTGCAATAATTGACATGTAAACAATGTAAACTTTACACCATTTCCTTAAATGAACGCAAACAACTGCAGCCACAAAAACCAAAACATTTAAGTTTTTTGACAAAAATATAAAATGTGTGTGTGTAAGTGTTATTTATTGAAAATCTGTTAACAAGCATTTTTTTTAATTTATTTTTGTTTAAATACTACCAAAGAAATGACGCCAAAGAAAAGGCGAAATATTAAGTTGAGAAAAGGACTGAGTGACTGACTGACTGACTGTTGAAAATTTTTATTTATATTCATGGCTGAGACACAGTTTAAGACACTATAAATAAATGGATTAACAGAAGTAAAACACATTAAATTTATTGTGTGAGGAGTAGAATGGGGGGAGTAGTTGTACTCACTCACTCACTCACACACACACTCACTCTCTAACAATATTCAAATTGTTAGAGTATTATCAAATAGACAAACATGCAACATTTGCAGAGGCAAACAAACAAAAAAACGAAAAAAAACCTATTTAATAGACACGAGCTGCCAACCAACAAACCCAGCAACCAACAAACAAAATTCACTTTTTTTCTTCTTGCCACAATAAATGAAATGAAAAGAGAGAAAAAAAAAACAACAACATGGGGCTAAAAAATGCCATTCGAACACTGTTGGAAATGGCAGTAATGTGACCATTTAAGACCTCTTTCTGATGGCTTATAGAGTGAAAACGTCCTGCTGTGTAAAAACAAATTATAGGCATGTAATGTTGCATGTTGTTAGATGCCATACTTATGCGCTCCTCATTCACTCTTCTAACATACATCTACTTTGTATTGTGTGTGTGTGTGTATGAATGACTATTTGTCTTTTATGCAAAAATAAAAAATAAAAAAAAAAATTATTATAAAAAAGTTTACAAAAAACATAAAAATATGAAAAGATTATGGATTGAGGAAGAAGTATTCATACTACTCCAATAAATACTTGTGTTGCTTTATCCCGAAAAAAAGACTAGATAGATGAACTGCCTGGTAGTAAGTATGAGTAGTAAAGTAAAATATTGTTGCAACGTGTATGTAGCAACATTAGTGTGTTAAAATGCTATAAAGTTGCTTACATTTTGACTTTATTTTGCTGTTGTTGTCGTTGTTGGTTTTCCCTCCAAATTTTTCGCAACTGCATGTGAGTTTTTTTTTTCTAGTTCAAAAATGTTGTAAATATGCAAAAAAAAAAAGAAGTGGACAAAAATAAATCTCTGCTTTATATTAAACTACTTGGTACTTTTAATGTTTTGCAAAACTCTGGAAAAAAAGACATCTTATCACAGATTAAGCTTTGTTCGTTATGCTTTTTTTTACAGGATAGTGTGAAATTAGATTTTCATTTAAAGAAGGCAATAGGAAATTTTACCTCTTGTGAAACATTTTCCTTGATAACTCCATAATATGTATACTTGTATTTGTATTATTAAAGGATTTTAAACTGGTCTATATTTTTATGGTACCGTACCCAAAGGGTAAAAACGTGACCCTATTGTTTTCGCTACAATATCTGTCCGTCTGTCCATCCGTCCGTCTGTCAGCGCCTGAAATTTTCACAAAAGATGTAGAACTGTTGCCGCTATAGCAACAAATTTGTGGAACAAGATTAACGTGAGTACCTGCCATACTCGGCCTAACCTCACGATGGTCTTACCAACGAGTGAAACTTAGGCGTAGACTAGCGCCCCCATTGTGTAGTATAACAACACTTTACGATTGCCACCAATCGCTTTTTGTGTGTGATACAGTCACAATGAGTAGCAATTTATATATTATGGCAAGCCTTTCCAAGGCAAGCCTAGATCCATATTATAACCTCTTGCTTAGTGGTTTGGAGACTATCCAAACTCCGTCTGTTGAGAGTGAAACAGCACACTTGATCGACCTTGTACCTTACCTACTTAATCGATCTTAAACCACAACCACCACGTGTACCCCCGAAGGGGACCTCACCAATAACCGGCCACAGAGAGGATAGGCTCTCTGTGGGGCCACCGATTCCCGTGGTACCAGTCCTTTGGGCACTGGTCGGGCCTCGAAGAGGACCCGTGTTATAAAACAACAGACCTTTTCTTCCAGATTTAGGCTCTAGGAACCCTAGCGTCTGGTGCCCCTATTTTCCCCGAGTGGACCGCGTCAAAGCATTTGCCATATTCCTGCAGTGACAATTGGAACCCCCGGGGGGACAACAAATACTGAAACTTATAGGCTGTTCCGCTAGAGACATGTTATTCACGTATATGTCTTTTTTTTCTTGAACAGTAATTAAAACTTAGTTCGCTATATAAACAAGTATAAAAAATAAACCTAAAAATTAAAGGGTCTTCCGATAGTGACGTGATTTACATGTATATGGCCTAAGTTTTGAACCATAAGAGGTAGACTCTTGAAATTTTCAAAGAAGGTGTATAGTTATAGTGGCCGCTATAGCAGTAAATACTAACACCTTTAGGGTGTTCCGAAAGCGACGTGCTATTTACGTATATGTCTATATTTCTTGAGCTGTAGGAGGTAACCACTTAAAATTTGTAGACAGCAATTAAAACTATATTCGAAGTTCGCAGCAAACATTCAGAATTAAATCCAAGAATTAAAGGGTGTTCCGATAGTGACATGATTTGCATGTATATGGCCTAATTTTTTAACCATAATAGATAGACTCTTGAAATTTTCACAAATGGTGTATTACTATGACCCCTATAAAAAACAGTAAAAATTAAAGGGCTTTCCGATAGGTGAAGTGATTTGCATGTATAACGCCTTTTTTTGAACCATAAAATGTAGACTCTTCCAATTTGTACAGAAGATGTGTTGCCACGGCTGCTATGACAATTACTAAAAAATAAAGGGTGTTCCGACAGTGACATGTTTTTAACATATAGTGACTTTTTTTAATCGTAATAGGTAGACTCTTGATATATTCATAGAAAGAGAATTGCCATGGCCGCTATAAAAAATAACAAAATTAGAGGGTGTTACGATAGAGAGATGATTTGTACGTAAATAGCCTTATTTTTTCAACGGTAATAGGTAGATTCTTAAAATGTTTACAGTAGATGTAGGACTTCGGCCGCTGAAACAATTAATAATAACTATAGGGTGTTCCATCAGTGGTATGTTTTTTACGTATATTACCTTATTTTTTTAACCGCGAATATGACTTTAATTTTAAAATTAAAGGATGCCCCATAAGACATGAAAAAATTACCAACTACTAATTACAACCCTACGTGTGTAGGTCTAACTCGCACTTTACTGTTTTTTTTTTGCACCAGCACTAAGGGAATGACACCTAACAGGAAATTTGGTTATTAGAATATGCATAGTGGGAGTAGTGTTTTTGAACATTTGACTTGAAGTTTCCCACACTCTAATTGGAAGGACAGACCTCTGCTGGAAGTTTATAGACATACGAACTGTTTGGCGTGTTGTGATTTACTGGCAATTCGATCATAAACGGATATGATCCTAATGATGGACGAGTTGTACGCAAAAATGTACGGGAAATCGGGGATCAAGTTTGCTGTTTGCGTTAAAGTACATTCCCTTGCGATAACGGTAAATCAGCGAAACATATTTTAAATTTCGCCACTGCTACAATGAGTTCATCCTCTATAAGATTGTTCGTCCTCTTCTGCAAATTGTATTCTATTTTGGGTCGGATATGGGTAATATAAATAGTAAAAAGATCCGAGGGCGTGAGATAACACACGATGTGTGCGTTCTGACAACATTTTGTTCGATTTTGCTTTGAAAGTATTTCTCACCAAATTTTAAGTCCCTTACGTATTTACTTTATATAAAGGTACCCATTACTGGATAAAATTCTCAAAAATTTATATCAAATTCTAAAAATTATTATAAAGCTATGTAAAAGATGTTCAAAATATTTTAATAACAATGTAATTCCACAAAGTAAAAATACAAATTTTGTAAAATTTTCTATTTTTTTGGCAGTAAGTAATTCATATTTTGTCATTATTTTAAAACAGCGCCATCTGATGCCCTGTTTTAAATATCCCGCTTTCAATTAATATTTTCTCATTCATTTAAAACAGCGCCATCTGTTATATACTTATAGTATACTATACGAGCCTGCCTACATGTAGTGGCCTCCCATCACCTTTTGCAGGTTTAATGGGTTCACCTATTGTAGGACCTTCGATCGCATTAAATTATTTCCCAGTGCTACTCTGGGGTCTGGTTTGTGGCCTTGACCCAAATCAACTTTACCTCATTATTCCACGAAAGTAAATAAGAATAAGTAATGTTAGTAGGAGGCTCAACGAAAGTAAAATAATTTACCAATAGGAAACTATTAGTAGTGGTCTACTTTAAGACGATATATGTTTCAAAGATATATATTTCAAATAAAATATAAGTTTCCTTAATCGTAGTAATTTTCAGTGAATTCAGCCGTTAATTGGTTAAATGCCCCACTGTGTGGCTCTTTTATAGCTGCAGTTTTTTTTTCTAATGATCCTATCTTGTAAATTTCCTACTTATCTTGTTATTTTTCATGGAGTAGGACATAAGCCTAAACGCTTTTGTGCAGAAAAAATTATAAATTTTATTTGGTGTTGCTGCATTAAAAGGCATTTTTACATTTAAATTGCAAGATTAAAGTCAAGTTTTCTTGTAAAATTTTTGCTATTTTCGTATTTTATTATTATTTTTTTCTAATTTTAAGCTGTTAATAACAAGTAATGAAGTATTAAAAAGAGTCTTTAGGATCATAAAATTACATGTTGAAAAATTATTATGAATAGAGGATTAAAATGATTTCTAAAGAGAGAACATGAAAACAAATTATTTATATTAAACAGAGAATAAATAATAAAACAGTCCTTTAAAAAAAAATTTGTTTGACTGAAAAAACCAGAGAAATAAATTATTATTATATTTTTATATCATTCTTATTTAAATTAATTAATAAAACTAGGATATAATAAACTGCAGGATAGTTTATATCGCTTCAAAAGTAAAAGTTTTTCTTTCTCACCTAAAAGTGAAAACTCAGCTACAACGAAGGGATCTTGACAAGAAATTTCCCATCACAATCTACCTGTTACTTTTTGTTTGTTATCAATGGAAAATGAAATAAAATCTCATTTTCAATTAAAGTTGCCACAATTTCAATTTCAATATGAATTTCACTTTACCTTCAACTTATTGTCTTTTTTATTTTATTTATTACTTTTTAATAGTCAAAAGATTAAGCAAAAAAAAAAAAAAGACCGCAAAAAGAATCACAACCTTCCAACTTTGACCAGAAATATAAACAAAAATAATTGTTCATTTATTTATTCACTAACCGCAGTTGCCGGTGAAATGTCACTGCAACATCTCGCTGTTCGGTGACTTGTACATTTATGATCATGTTGAAAACATGTCAAATGTCATTAATGATTAAAAACAACTAATGTTTTCGATTTTATTATCGTAAATTTTCAATCAACAAATAATCGTGATGATAATAGAAAACATTAGCAGCCACAAAAAATTAACGAAAGACCGGGACAGGACTTTCATAATATGAATGAAGTATTTACTACATAATTTTGGTAATAATTTCGATAATGATTTGGGAAATGGCATAAAAGAAGAAAAATGAAGCAAAAGCAACAAATTTAATTTTTAACAAGATCCGTTTCATTATTTTGTTGCGCCTCGTGATCATTACGAAGTCAAATTTAATAATGAACTAATTGAATGTTTCCTTGGTTTCAATGATAAAAAAACATATTTTTTTGTTCATTAAAACAATTCATCTTTTTTTATTATTTACAAAATATATAAAGTTTTTTTTTTTTTTAATTTTAAACGATCGAAATTAACAGGCAATAGGCCAGACAATTTGTTCGAAAGCATGAACGTATTAACTATGATTTACACCATTGCTCATAGTGCTGAGAAGAAGTTCACTGGTCTGCAAAAAATTGCTCCCTGAACATAAATATGTGGAATATAGTGATCTCAACTCGTTGAATCAAATCCACTTTCAGTTTTCGCATATCTTTTTTTCGCAATCGTTTTTCATGGGCTTGGCTAATATTTTCCCCTAAACAAGGTGACCACGCTAACTTATTTCTTCTTATTTTAACGGATTGTTGGATTTTAATAATTTAAACACCAAAAGATGCGGTATAGAATTACATTTAAGTCAACTTTACATACATTTCACGTTAAAGAAGCTTGAAACGCATCCAAACCCGTTGGCCCGCAACATCCTAAATGATCGTGGTTTCGTTCGACTAAGAAGGAGGAATATTGCTTCTCTTGGTCGAACATCACAAATGTAACTAATTTATTATAGCAACAACCGTGTCATCATACAGTTTTTTGTCTAGCATTGGCTGGAATTCAGTATATATGTATATATCCCTCCGGGGGTTCCAATTGTCACTGCAGGAATGGCCAATGCTTTGACTCGGTTCACTCGGGGAAAATAGGGGTACCAGACGCTAGGGTTCCTAGAGCCTAAATCTGGAAGAAAAGGTCTATGAGTAAAAATCACGGGTTCTCTTCGAGGCCCGACCAGTGCCGAAAGGACTGGTACCACGGGAATCGGTGGCCCCACAGAGAGCCTATCCTCTCTGTGACCGGTTATTGGTGAGGTCCCCTTCGAGGGTACACGTGGTGGTTGTGGATTAAAGATCGATTAAGTAGTTAAGGTGCAAGGTCGATCAAGTGTGCTGTTGCACTCTCAACAGACGGAGTTTTTATAGTGTCCAAACCCCTAAGCAAGAGGTTATAACGTGGATCTAGGCTTGCCTTGGAAAGGCTTGCCATATTATATAAATTGCTACTCATTGTGACTGTATCACACACAAAAAGCGATTGATGGCAATCGTAAAGTGTTGTTATACTACACAATGGGGGCGCTAGTCTACGCCTAAGTTTCACTCGGTGGTAAGACCACCGTGAGGTTAGGCCGAGTAGGCAGGTACTCACGTTAATCTTGTTCAACAAACATATATGTATTTTAGTTTAGTTTAATTTTATTTTTTTGTTATTTTTTTGATTTAACTTTTTACTTTAACTTTTAAGATTTGAGCACTTAGTGTTAGTTCATAAAAAATTTGAAGATACAATAAATAAATAATATGAAAGTTTTTAATTGTTTCGGAGTTATTCAGAAATTGATGGCGAAAAAAAATATTTTTAATGAAAAAATTATTTGATAAATTAATTATTTAGGCTAAAGTTCTTAATTATAAAGAGATAAAGAAAAATTAGATACCAGCAAAGCAGAATGCATTTTCTAGACAGCTACGTCCGTCATCAGTACTCTTCGTATCGATCCAGAAGAAAATATATAAAGGGAATTAAAATAAAGAAAAATGTTTGTTTGGTAGTATAATATAAAAAAGAAATATTTTGCCATAGACTGGTAGTCGTCAACTACTTTCTCTTTGTCAATAATTCGCTTAAATAAGAAATTTGTAAATTTTCTTAAAAAAACATAAAAAATGATGATAAATAAAACCAGAATTATACACGCATTAAGAGTAAAAAAATTCTTTATATATATATGAGTTCCTCTAACCTTTGCTGAAGCATAGGGCGCCAATAATAACCGCTCTCCAGCGAACCCGATTTTGTGCGGTATATCTAAGTTTATTCCAGGATACTCCTACGGTGTCCATTTCGAGTTCTATAGATCGTCGTATGTAGTGTGTCGTCTGCCAGCTTGCCGGCATGACTGTTGGAGAGGGTTCCAACTTAACGCTTGTTTAGCCACGTTGCCATCCTTTCTACGTAGAGTAAGCCCAATCTCGAGGTGGTTGTCATGCTTTCGATAGCAGATCTGTATTTGAAGTCGTGCGGGGCCAGAAAATGCGAAGTTTTATTCGGACGCAGAGATGAACGAAAATCTGGAATCGGTGGGTAATACTGCGACTTACTTTCCAAGATGTACACTCATAGAGAAGTACAGAATTTACGTTTGCTTCGAAAATTCGAAGTTTTGTGTTGAAGCTGATTTTGTTACTTTGTCATATTGCGGCTACCTTAAGTATAGCAAAACACGATCTTGCTTTATTGATTCTTCCATTATTATCTAAATCTGAACCTAAAGTTAAATCGACCTCAGAGCCCATATAACTGAACATTGGGAACATTCCTCTAGCTTTGTCACCTAAATTTAAAGGTTCAAAAGTATCGACTCCTATATGCAAAATTTTTGTTTTATTGGAGTTTGTTGTGTAGTGTTGTTTGCTTAACGTCACAAAAACTCAGAGAAAGCAAGTATATATCGTCCGCTTATGCTAAATAGTTCAGACAACGACTGTTTTCCTTGGATTTTGTTTTCTATCAGAATATCTTCCATCACACCAAGAAATAAGAGAGGTGTTTAGAAAGCTTGCCATTGTAAAGAATGGAGCATCTGGGCTGGTCGTAGTTTTCTTTGATCAGGGATATAAGTTTACGTCTTCCTCGAAGTGCTAACCATACATAATTTCGATTTATGCTATCAAACGCTTTTTCGAAGTCAATAAAATAAAATAAAGCTTCAAGTTAATGATTCGAAGGGTGTTTATATGATCACCGCAGAATAAACGCCGCGACAAAAATTCTTTATAAAAACAAAATCAACAAAAAAATTTCGTAAAATATATATAAACTTTTTTACAATTATTTTTCTTACTTTAACTTTGAGAAATGGTGTAATCGCGTCTATTGTATTCGTCTGGCTTTATATTGTATTTGAAATTAATGTTAATACTGCTGCTGCCTTTGTTTTTTTTTTTTGCAAAAATGTATGCTGTTGTAGGGGTCACCTCACCCAAAAAGGTCGAGAAAGTAACAATAACGAAACGAAACGTTTAACTCTTCAAGTAATCGAGTCAATGAGTTGTATTTCTTTCAAAAGACAAATAATTAAAAAAAGAAACAATGCTGCCAAGTTGTTGATGAAGTAACCTGGCACTTGAATTAGTAGCTGTAGTTAAGCTTTTTTTACAGTTATTTAGGTTATTAAATGCATTAACGGCAGCAACAGCATCGAAGTCATCCTGTATATTGATTGATAAAAATACCCGGCCTACTCAGCTAGCCGCTATTTAACAAAAAAAAAAAAAAAAAAACGAATGGAGTAGCGAAGAAGGTCAGCAAGCAATCATTTCGATTTAATCCAATCCCATTAAACGTTAAATTCATATTGCAAAAATTTACCTTTTTTTAATGCAACTTCATCCAATGTGATTGTGATTAACTTAAGTACCATAATTTCTTCTTTCTCAAGAAACATTGTATATAACAATTTCTTTAAAGATTTTTTATGCTTCTTCTGGACGTTTCCATTTATCCAACATCACAGTTTAAACATAACGATTATTAAGGTCAAAATATTTGGCTTAAAACTGATTTGATTCGTCCATTGTCCCTCCATTTAGCCGTGTATCTGTTTAAACGTTGCTTACTTAATGAAATTTTCAATTTTTTTTAAATGACTTTAAAACGTTTATAAAAACGTTTAGATATTTTTTCTTCGATATGCTGTAAAATACTAAAGCTACTACTACTACTATTTAATAAGAAAAATACCCTTTTGAAAAAAATGCAGTTAAATGACGTTTAAATGCAATTTTTCACTGTGATTTAAAAGAAATAAAACATTAAGGAAAAAATCTCACAGCCAAACGGCATTAGAAGTTGACAAATTATTTCATTAATTATTTTTATTTTAAAGTCAACATTAGTTTCATAAATTAACTTATCATTTTAACAAAATCTGAAAATAGAGAAAAAAAAACGAGCGAGAGAAAAAATAAAACAAAATTGTGTTCATTATGTAATAAAAGGTATCAATAGTCGAACCAAATTGTTATCAAGTTTTTTTCTCTTTAGCCTTTTAAATGTTACTATTCATTGGTTTGTTGATCATTTTCTTGTGTTAGAGGAAAAAAAAATGCAGCAAAAATGTCTTAAATAACTTCAATAGCAGGAGGAGGGAAGTATCCGAGTAGAAAGAATTAAAATTAAAAATTGCATAAAAAAATAACTAAAAAAAGATCTTTAATTTTCACCATTACAGATTTTTGTATCGAGTTTTCTTTTAGCTGCATTGTTTGACAGTTGAGATTCGTCATAAATTGTTTAACGCAAGAACGACTCTTCCCAATTGTGGAAATTTACTTAAAAAAGAAAAAATAAATATGTTCACGAATTTCTTAGAGCACTTCGTCCATTTTACGGTCAACATAACCGACCTAGTGATGATTTTCAATCTTATTTGGCGATAAAATTTTTAATTTGGCGACATGGCGACTTTTTTTTTAGCGATATTTCAAATAGTTAACGAAAAGTCAATGTTTTCATTGACTTTTCGTCAACATTAGAAGCTGAATTAAGAACTATCAAAAAGGATAATGAAGATTTTAAAAATGTAAGTTTATAACTTTAAAGTAAATTGTTTTTCATAATTAAAGATGATTTTACTTCTGGAAACTCTGCTGCTATTTTCGATAAATTTTTTATACAGGGTACGCCATCTAACGTTTTTTATTCAACTAGTGCTTATTTCGTGAATGGTAACACTTAGCTCATGTCTGATTTGACAGATAATTAGTTTTATCCTTTCGCTGAACGAATATGGTTGTGTATACGCTTGAACAACGCTGGGAAATATTGACTTATAGAAGATGCCGATTTTGCCAAAAAAAATCATCGTTTCAGATGAAGCTCATTTTGATCTTGGCGGGTATGTAAACAAGCAAAATTGTCGCATTTGGGGCACAGAAAACCCGCACGCATACATTGAAAAGACGATGCACCCAAAACGAGTCACTGTTTGGTGCGGATTTTGGTCCAGAGGCATAATTGTGCCATTTTTCTTCAAAAATGAGCAAGGAGTGGCCGTTAAAGTCAATGGCGATCGTTATCGGGCCATGTGGAACGAATTTTTGTTCACAAAAATTGAAGAGGAGGATATTGGCAACAATTGGTTTCAACAGGACGGCGCTATGTGCCACACAGCTGAAGCTACTCTCAATGGTTTGCGCCCTGTTTTTGAAGATCGCATTATCAGACGCAGAGCTGATGTCGTTTGGCAAGTTCGGAGCTGCGATTTGACACCGTTGGATTATTATTTGTGGGGTGGCATCAAAGATAAGTGTTACGCCGACAAGCCAGAGACAATTGACGCTTTAATGAAGAATATTCGCGCAGCCATTGGTGAAATACAATGAAATTATTTTCCATTATTAACCGGAAGGATTGTACTTTTAAATAAAAAAAAAATTTGAGAAAATATTCAGTAGTTTTTTTTTCATAGCATTTTCAAAAAATAGTTATTTGGCGGACCCGTTACTTGATTTTTTACTTTATAGGCTGATAATTCCTGTATAGACAGAGCGTTTTCAATTATGAATTCCACCAAAACTCATGTGCGACATAGAATAAAGAATAATTTTTTTGATGATATAAATTATAGGAATAGAAATAGCGCATGTTACACTTCATCTGTAGTTCAATTCCCATAGACTGCAAATAGGAGAACGATGACATATACCTTGACGATGGCATGTACAGCATATTTGTTATGTAAAAAAACTCTAACTTAAAAATTCTTTTTTTATATTAATAAATAAATTTCTTATTGCTTTAAGTAAAAATTGTACCTTTCTCCTATTCTCTAATAGTTGTTTTCTTTTAAATTAAAAAATAAAATTTTGGCGACTTTTTTTATATTTTTGGCGAATTTTTTTTGTTGATTTATTAAAAATATTTTTAAAATTTAGCAAAATCCATAAAAAAAATATTTAAGCTATTTTTTACAACAATTTTGGCGAAATAGTTTAAAAAAATCTAACAACCCTGTCAACAAGGCAAAGAAATTGCTGCTGTAACGCGAAGTATTGAAGTATTGAAGATGCTGTGGGATTTTTTTGTTTTAAAAAATTAATCAGCTAAATATCTACTTATAAGACTTAATGTATGTTTGCTAACTCAGAAAAGGGATATTAAGAAAATTCTCAAGCAACTCACAACTCAAGATAGGTAAGGCAAACAGCTTTGGAATCCCGTGGGTACAACATGCTAGTCCCTTTGTGTTACATGCCGAATAACGGAAAGATTGTATAGAAAGAAGAGGAAGAGAAGATAAAGAGATTTGAATAACGACAGAGAGAGAGAGAGAGAGAGAGAGAGAGAAAGAGAGGGAGAGATAGTGTTAATAGTGTTAAAAGAAAGGAAGAAAACAGAGCAGAAGTGAGAAGATGAAGCTACCGTAAAGTCTAACCGACCGGTACGTACAAACTGTCAGATAGTTATGTTGCTCCAAATGGGAGTTGGATAGAAAACCAAACGCAAATTCTGAAAAATGAATTGATCACCCTCACTCAAGGAGCTGAAAACGTCGGTATTTAAGTACAGAACATAAGCAGAAGAGATGTTGGATCGTTTCCTTCTCTTCTTTATCTCGGCATCTTTTGTAGATGACATTGTATGGAAGACCTCAGGAAATCCCTTGTTATTTTAGCTACCAAGTCACGTAGTTGTATGTTTGGCATCTGTAGTAATACCGCCGTTTTCTTATGTGTCAAAAAAGTCTACTCGTTGGACCATCTGCCCTGGGCCGGATCATAGAGGGCATAAACAGGTATCCCTATTCGATATTTTATAGTACTTGTCGCCTTTCTAATCTATACATATAATAAAGCAGTAATTCATTTCCGTCTGTCTGTCTGTCTGCTTTTCAGTTACGTTCTCATCACGTAAAAACTACTCAATGGATGTTAACAAAATTTTGTGAGGAGGTACCTAAGTATCCTGGTCCCAATATAATTTTCCGGAAAAAGATCTTATTTCTAAGAGAAAGTGTAGAAAACGCTGTGAAAGTACACAGTTGAATTAACCGGATATGAATACTTTATTTTTTTATAAAGTAAAAAAATACATAAACTGATATGTAGCATATCTTAAGGAGGAACCAAGTAATGCTTAGTATAGCACGGCACCTTTAATTTTTAAAAGTTGTATATTTTAAAACACAGATCGTTTTAACTACTTAGTACGGCACGGCAACTTTAATTTTTGAGATACAAATTGTTGTGGAATAATTTCAAAGCAAAATTGAACAAAATATCATCATGAAGCCTACGACGTGACGGGCACAGCTAGTATTAAATATTACCAACGCTTCACATGGCTTTAGAAGAGATTTTTTTTGTCGAATTCCCTTAAGTTGAGGACTACAAAAACTGCACTATTTAATTAGGCTTATTTATCTCTTACAGCATACGAGATATTCAACTTTTATAACTTAGTCTAGTCCTACGGAATTCTCCCGATTTTTTTAAACTTTAATTTAATAATAAAAAAAAATTAATTGTTTACCAAAATATGCTCTTTATTTAAATTTAAAGGGGAAATTATGATAAAAAATTTTAATTAAATTAAGTTTTTTATATATAGAGGAGGACACCGAAGTAGAACTTAAATTTTATGAATCTTTTTTCCACCTCTTTCGTTTCAACATGATTTCTGGTAACCTATTGGTAATTTACAAATAACTTACGTTCGTCGAGTTTCATGTGATAATACTAGACTGTCGACAGGCAAATAAATCTATCTCGTCTTCCTGCCGAGAGGTTATTGCCTCAGGTGTACCTTTAGAACTTAATTCCTTCACGTATTCGAATTCTTAATTTGGCCAATAGAAATCAGACTTTTTTCAGAAACTTACCTCTACATATCTTGCTAGGTGGCCTTGACATCTCTGTTTAATTCTCAACGACTGGTAGCAAGGAAACCGGTAGTCCCACACAAGTACTCCGCCAAATCTCTGTGACAGGTTATTGCTTTGGTCCTTCGGGTAGTATAGTAGTGTCGGTGGTTTGGACCTACAGCGCAGTAAGGGCAATTTAGTCCAGTGTACAGTGCAACACGGCAGGCACTGATATAAATCAGTATCACATTATGATTTTTATATTTATTTTTCGTGCTATTAAATTAAAATTTATTAAATAATTTTTCTTAGAATGAATTTTTAATTTCCGCAAAAAATTATTTCTCAGAATCAGTGTTTAATTTTTAAAACTGAAAAAATTAACTAATAATTGCTATTGTATTACAGTTTGTAATAAAAGACTTTTAAATGCTTTTTTGGTTTTGGAGATTTATTTTTCGAAATTCTATATCGAAGCTAATTTTTTCTAATTTCAGCATTTATTATTATATTTTTTTTCAATTACTTCGGTATGGTTTTATTCCCTTCAAACTCCATAAATTCCCATTGATCGAAACAATTCACAAGCAACAGAAAACTAACAACTAAGAGAAGAAAAAAAAAATCAACCAACATTGTTATCTATAAACTAAAATCCAAAACTCTTACAACACTCCAAAGGAGTAAAAATAGAAAAAAAGGCAAAAAAAATGATCTACAATAAAAAATCTTAACAAAGAAATAAATGAATAACGAACATGACACAAGATCAGCAACTGATAACAGACGATTTTTTTTAACTTCAGTTCCATCATCATCCTCGGCACCCTAGACTGTGTTGTTGCTGGTGTTTTGGCAGTCTTCCTCTTCATCATCATTTCTAACAATATGAAACCATCTTCTCAAACTCAACTTAGAAAAATGAAAAGGATTTAAAAAACACAAAGTTTTTATATAAATAAATAACTTTTTTTTTTTTTTTATAAATAGACCTACAAAAGAAAAAAAAAGAAATAATGAAACAAACAGAAAGTACTTGTAATCCTTGGTACTGGTCTGGCTGGAAATGATGCCTGTGTTTTATTTTTTATTTTGAGATGGACAAAATAAGACAAGGCACTGTTAAAGTGTCTGTTGTTTTTGTAATTGTTGTAATACACCTTCAACCTTTGCTGCAACGTTTCTAATAACTGCAAAACAACAGAAAGAAAATATAGAAATGATCAGTTGAGAAACATGCAGCGAGAAAAAAATCTAAAACGTAACATCAGTTAAAGCAGAAAAAAAAGAATTGAAGAAGAAACAAAAATAAACATTATTTCAACATGCAACACATTTAATCAAAACAGGAAAAAGAGTCCATGCAACTCAGCACTTGCCACAACCTAAAAAATCTAAGCAGCATAACGTAACACGTCATTGTGTAGCACTTGAAGTAGTGCAATTTTATAATTCTACCAACTTGTTAAATATGAGTCGAAAAAATAGAGATCTATATGTGTGATATTAGGAATGAAACTCAATAATAAAATGTAACATCTCCTACAGTAGTTTCATCTACCTTGCTATTTGCTTTCAGAAAAAGTTACACTCAAAATATTATGTAAGTTAAAATAACTGAAAGTGCAGTTTAAAATAAAATCAAATGAAATGTTTTGTAATTTTTAAATACTCAAAAATTAACTGATATAATCCGTAAAAACAACTGTTTTTTAACCAATTTAAAAAAAAGAAGGAGTTGATTCGTCTGAATGTTGCTTTTTTTATGTTTGTGCCCGCAGAACTCAGTCATTTCTGAACCGATTTTAAAAATTTTATATAAATGGGACCAATAGTTACGGATTGGTCCCATTTTAAAAGAAGTTTGGAATTTTGAAAATTAAAGGGTGTCCCCATACAACATACGTGTTTTTTACGTGTATTATTAACCGAAAAGGGCACCCTTTTAAAATATTAAAAAACTGCATAACACTATAGCTGCCAATAACAGAAATTAATAAAAAAAAAATAAACTTAAAAATTAAAGGGTGTCCCATATGTGACGTCAATTTAAATATATGAACCATTTGAACCATTGTAGACAATCACTTGAAAACTGGACAGAATGTTCAATATTTATAATCAGAAATTAATTATTTTTAATTAAAAGTTAAAGGGTGTCCCAATAGTTAATGTAATTTGATGTATATTGCAAAACTTTTGAACCGTAACAGAGAGACGGTTGAAATTTACAAAGAACCTGCATATCTAAGTTCTTTATAACATCAAGTATATAATTTAAATTTGGAAATAAAGGGTGTCCCCAAAATTGATATAATTTTACCTATCTAGCCCTATCTTCTAAACCGTTATAGACAAACACTTGAAAATTAGACAGAATCTCCACTACTATGACCCGTATAATAACATTTATAAATATTTAAAATTATAAAGGGTGTCTCAATAGTTCATGTAAATTGATGCATATGGCCAAACTTTTGAACAGTTTTGGACAGACATTTGAAATTCACAAAGAATCTGTGCTTTAAAATAAGTGTTTAATTTAAAATTTTACATTAAAGGGTGTCCCCTAGGGGATATTGTTTAACCTAAGTATATGGCCATATCATAAAATACTATGTTCGTTAGAGCAACAAGTATAAAAGTATTTGATTTGAGTACTATTTCTTACAGATTACTTCCTTTCAAATTATTAGTTTAGAATTGATGCACATATATTTGTTTTGTAGTCGGTTTTTTTTTGCAAGAATTATTCTTTTATTTTAACAACATAAAAATTAACTGAATATTCAGTAAAATTAAATGATATTTCCGTAGATTTTGTTTTTTTTAACTTCAAAAAAATAAACTACAAATTTCGTAAAAATAAACGATGTTTCCTTTAATTTTACTAATTTTTATTTTACATAAAAATAAATTTAAAAATAAATAAATTAATTTTTTAACAAATATACAAAGATAGGTAAATTTTAAGCAATTATATATGTATATATATTTTATAAGATAAAATATTTTTACCACCATTCATCATCAACTAAAGAACCGAAAATCACAATCATGAGGTTAACTAAAAAAAAAAAGAAAATAAAAAATTTGCATATACCAAATAATAAAAAAATTGATGAATTATAAACCACCTACCAATCTCTTGAAGTACAGAACCGAATTGTAAGGATTTTTAAGAGGTTTTTAAAATGCATATACAGGGTGGCGCAAAATTAACCTTCCGATGTTTTTTGGCTGTAATTAAAAAAAAAATGAAAAACTTTGATTCTTCTTGTGGATTATTTTTATTTGGTCTTTTAATTTTTTTACATCAAGTCGAGAATATGATGTCAAGTTGATTGTCATTTGAGCCTTTTTATGGCATTTTCCATCACTTTGGCCAAAACTGCCGGCGATAGGTCCTCACATTCTTGACGGATATTGTCTTTAAAAGCTGCAAGAGTCTAAGGCTTGTTGACATAAACCCGCGACTTCAAAAAGCCCCACAAAAAGAAGTCTGCAGCGGTCAAATCAGGCGATCTTGCTGGCCAGTGCAAATCGCCAAAACGGGAGATTAGGCGCCCGAGAAATGCATCCTTCATCCTATCGGTTGTGGCACGTGCAGTGTGTGCCGTTGCACCATCCTGTTGGAACCACATGTTTTCCAATCCCAATTCATCAAGTTGCGGCAAAAAGAACTCGTTAATCATTTCTCTGTAGCGCTCACCATTCACAGTAACCGTTTGGCCCGCGATGTCTTCGAAGAAAAAAGGTCCGATGACTCCTCCAGCGAAAACAGCACACCATACAGTGTCTTTGAGCGGGTGTAATGGCTCTTCTTGGGTTACACGCGGATTTACAGTGCCCCAGAAGCGTAAATTTTGCTTATTTACGTACCCGCTAAGATGGAAATGGGCCCCATCACTCATGATTATTTTTGATGAAAAATCATCTTCCTCTTGGTGGTCATTAAGGATGGCTTGAGCGTATGTTAGGCGCGATTGGCGGTCAGCAGCTAACAGCTGATGCACCGTCTGGACTTTGTACGGAAACACCTTCAAATCTTTTACCAAAATTCGCTGTAAAGACCGTCGATTGATACCCATTTGCGTGGCACGTCGTCTGGTCGATGTCGACGGCGCTTCCATGACAGAACGGCTACTCCGGGGTCTGCCACGCCTGGCAGCATCTCGTGTTGTACTAGTCTCTTCGAGGCGAGCGGCTAAACGTCGCAGTGTTTCACCAGTAGGCGTTGGACGGCCAGGAAATCTGCGACGAAATTCACGTCGTGCCAAAGTCACGGACCGATTATTGGTCAAATAAATAGTCACCAATATTCCGCGTTCTGGAGCAGTGTAGCGTAACATTGTTTATTAACGTGTATTTCGCAAGTGTTTACTACACAAATGTCAAAACAGAATTGACATTAGGGGCCAATCGCAAAATTTATAGCATTTTCTGATAGGAGGATTACTTTTGCGCCACCCAGTACCTCAAGGGAATAATTAAGAAGTTATAATTAAAAATACAAAAATACAAAATTTCAAAATATCTTAGCTATCAGTAAAAAACAGTTATGCGTAAAGAAACATCTTAACAATGTTTTGCAACAAGTAAAGAAGAGTTCGAATTTCTGCCTCCAGGAAAGAAAAAAATACATTACGTTATCTTTATATACTATAGTCTCTAATACAGGACTATGCCAAAAGGCATAAGACTGAAATCTAGTCGAAAATTGTTGACTTGACTTGTCACTGATATTAAAGCGAGTGTTTCATGTGGAAAATAATCAGAGGGACATCAGAGTCAAAACGTTCCAAATTCTGTGACCGACATTATAAAGGAAAATATTTACGATAATGGCAGAAGAAAAAAATTTACTGTTAATGGTATTCTAAGTTTTTAAAGTGTCATAAACGACAAAAGTCATTTAAGAAAAGACTGCCACAGGGAATGCAGAGTCCCTGCTACCAACCATACTTTGGGTTTCAGACTTTCCAATTGACTTAACAATAGCAAATGGCAGCTTTGCATTTTTTCGTTTCACCCTAATGTCTATATGTTACTATTTATTTGTCATAAAGCAACTTTAAGTATATGGAACCAAGCAATGATGCAAAAACAAGAGTTCAAACAGTTGCAAAGAATGATAAAAACAAAATTATACGTAGTCTTCCCACCATACGGGTTGCCAAGCCTCAATAAAATTGGCTACCCTACACTTAAAATCACAATTGGACTGGAAGATTGGCCTAATTTTGTTTCTATTATTTTTGACATAACTATTATCTTATGGTACTTGAATTACTTACCAGATAATATGGTACAGCGGTCGGGTGCACTAAATAATTATTTTACACATCTTTATCTAAATTATATACATATGTATATGATTTAGATAAAACCATTCCGATCGGAATAACCATTCCGATCGGAATGGAATGGAATGGAATAACCATTCCGATCGGAATGGTTTTAGCTGCTATAGATTCCGTTCGGTTTTATTAAATCGAAAAAATACAAAACCACTTTTAATGTGGCATCATAACAATGAATGTAGCAAAACAATAACCCATGCTCCAGAGCTATAGTTGGTATGAAAGTAAACCGAAAAAAATTTTTCGGAATAAAACCACTTTCAATTTGCTATGTGGAATTGATATTTTAAGCAATTTATAGCCGTTTAAACTATTCAGCATCTTTTTATTAGTAATGGATATTATTCTGGACCATACCTTAACACTTTACGGCGCACAGTGCTAAGGGGTTTTTACATCTTAAAGATTCAGTTATGCTTGTAACTAATACTTAGTGAAAAGTTTTCAACTAAAGTTTTGCCAGAAAACTCTACACTTTGGCCCTCGCACTGTGGTACATATTTTGAGAAGGGGGCCAAAAGTCATATTTTATAGTTACAGATTACAAGTTATATTACTCTATAGAAAGTAAATACTAGAGTACCTCGGGAGCCAAAATATTACTGGTCTATTTCAACATTAGCACAGCGAACAGCTTGGTCTAAAATGGACTTTCTCTGTATCTTGTTAAAATGATCAGACAGATCTGTGGACATATCGGGTAAAATATATAACTAATATTTAAAAGTATTTCTATTTAGTACACAATTATCTTTTGATGCGATTTTTATATTTATTACTCTAATATTGAGTCACATGTTGTTTTTATTGGCAGGGTCCGCCAAAATAAAACGCATTAACACCCAAGAAGACTATTTGATAAAAAGTTTTTGTCTTTAGATTTGTATTAAAAAGACTGAAATACTTCAAAAAGCAACGTTGCAAAGCTGTGCAAAATAATTGGTTTTTTAAAACTTGTGCATTCATCAATTTGTGCAGAAAATATTGGACCTTGGGTCAGAAAAATTGTGTTAGTACCCACGGTCACAAACCGGCGCATATATAATGAGGTATAGGGGTGTGGGGGAGGTTCGGACTACAAACTGGTAAAAGATGTATTTCTTGAATTTTTGTTATCTTTCGAAGCATCTATTTTTTGTTTTGTCATATTCGTTCTTACGTTGCAATATGTATTTTGTATTTTCGATTCCGATCGAAATGATAACTACGAAATCATTTCAATTCCGAACGAAATGTCTGAAATGATTGAATAAATTAATTTTTGAAAGTCAAAAAAATATTTGTGATATTAAATCAGGAAAAATATAACAAAAATGACCGAAATGTCTTTAATTACAGCAGTAAATTAGTAAAATATGACGCAGAATTTTAATAAAACGATGTCCTGAATAGTTTAAACGGTTAAAAAAGCTAATAATATAAATTCCACATAGCAAATTGAAAATTGTATCATTCCGAAAAATTTTGTCGTTTTACGTTTTCTAGGGAAGCAAAGTACGGAATCAATTCCACTTCCGAACGGAATTAAGCTCTGTGACATGGCTGTATATTCAGTTTTTATTTTGGAAATTAATGGAAGTGGAATCAGTTGAAAAATAAAATGCTTTGAATTTTAAATGTTAATTCAGTCAAAAATAACTGTACGGCATACTTTTTAAATAAACTACAATCAGTTACTCTAAAAATATTCTGAGTGTAGAACGTAGGAAAAGTATTAAATTTATTGTTAAGAATTTTCAAAGTCGCATATCTCCCAAACTGGAAATAATGAAACCGAACTAGGCCATTTTGTTTTTACAATTTTTTACCATTGTTTTCCCGTGACATAAAAACAATTTTTTACAGTGTTTTGTATGCCCTCGTTTTAGACACTCATTCTCCTAATAATATTACTGCGCTTTTATTAAATTTCATTAATTTGTAAACACTGTGATTTTGTAAACATGTGATTTTGTAAACATAAATAAATTGAGAGAGTATTTGAAGTTTATTATTAAATGTAGGGGGATATTGAACGAGATCTCTTTCTTTTCGATTATAAGCAACGGAATTATAATTTGCAGCCATCTTACTTTTCTTGACCACCAGCTGTTACTATTGCTTTAGTGGTTTCAGACTTTCGACTGCTAACTATTAGCATTCGTTCGCATCACGAAGTCTATAGTAATTGGTAGCATTTGTGCATGGGGAAACCATGACATCCACATTTAACAAATAATCCTAAGACTTATGCCAGCTAGAGCTGGACATTCACACACAAGCGCTACCATATCAGACTCTTTCAGGCATAGTCTGCAAGTATCATCTTCATCGATGATACTTGAAGTTTCCGTGACCTGTCACTAACGCAGTTATCTGCTGATTCATTCCCAGCTGATCCTATGTATCCTTTAACACATATCAATGTTACCGTATTAACCGAGACACGCCTGTTAAGTTTTAAAACACATTTCAGCCCTAGGTTACACTACACATTCGCTTGCCTCATGCGTTTTATAACCGAGTGGTTGTGAAGTGCAATGAGAACCTTTTTTTCATGCACCCGACTTTCCAGCAAGTAAGCCAAAGCATGAGGCAACCGAAAAAATTCTGCCTGATAAACGGAGATGTACTCTCCCAAACGCAGGCTACGGGATAGGTTCAGCTTAGCTGAGTTTCCACCTACTCCTGCTCTACCCTCCTTATTGGAACCATCACTCATTGTGTTTACAGGCCGGGGCACATAAAATCCGTCACACGTTATACGTCGTCTTTTTCAACTGCCAAGTAATTTGAAATACAGGTTTTTTTATGAGCGTTGTCAGATTCAGTACGTCTCCGTCAACGTAAAGTAGGAATATTGGGCAACTTTTGACGTACTTTGAGCAGTTTGATAGCTATCAAGTGGTTTTTTCTATGTTTTAATTAAGTTTTTGTGTTGAGTGGCAGCAAAAAAACCCTTTTTAGTGTTTCCTTTCCGGATTTAATATCCGCCAACAAAGTACTCATTGTGTCAACCTCGTCAGGCGGTACTTTGATCACAGGTGAATACTTCAAAGTATAACGTATGACGGATTCTATGTGCCCCGGCCTTTCCGCCTGCCGTAATGCAGTATTTTGATTATTTTCTTCTACTCATGCGTTCCATCTACGTTTGACCTTACTAACTAGGTCCAGAATACTCTTACTCTGTGTTTTATGCTTTTGCAACAAAGACATTGATATTCTGTCATTTGTATCATTTTGTATATTTTTACAATCAAATGAAAATAATTAATAAAATTAAGTTAAATTGAATATCTACCGCACTAGTATCGCCATGATGCGAAAGAAATTCCTTCACTTTTTGGTTAAACAATTTTTTTTCGGAAGAAATCGTTTTATTTATTAACGAAGTATCCTTTAGGCTCAACACATTTTATCCAGCGTCTTTTTAGTTTTTTTATTCCCTTCAAATAATAAGATTTCTTGAAGCCTCTAATGTTAGTTAGTTTTAATGATGATATCTTCTTTGGAACCAAATCTCTCAACACCCAGCCCTTTCCTAAAATTTGAAACACATAGCTCTCTAAATCTGGAGAGTATGATGGATAGAGTAGAAGTTCATAGCCCATTTCATAGATTATTCCATAGTGACTATGTACATTCGCACCCGTGCATTGTCGTAATTAAGGCACCTAACGCATATAGCTTCCGTTATCAGCTGAGATGCCCACAGTCCTTTCATTCTCCCATCATCAAATATTTTTTATGGCTTTTATTAATGGCTGCAATGTCAGCTTTGCGTATGAGAAAATTGTCATTTGGCATAGCTTTGGGCCGAACATGGGACATAAGAGCGTTCTGAATCTAGGTAGTAAGCAGGTTAGGAAAGCTCAAATGTCGATGGTAAGCATGACTAGAAGAAAAATAGTAAATGCATAGAAGAAAGGTTCTTATTGGACTTGGTAACTAGTCGGTTATAAAACTTATGAGGCAACTGCACCTGTACTGAAATGTGTTTTAAAACTTTACAGGTGTGCCTAGGTTTATGAGGTAATATTGATATGGATTAAAGGATACATACATAGGCACAGCTGAGAATTTAGCAGTAGATCAACCAAAAAAAAACGTAATTGCTGTGAATTTCAGTGGACCAGAACCAAGAGTAGTTAATGGCCTAATGTGAGCGAAGGTTCTACAATGGCTGAACTCACTAAACCTGAAAAGATGGAAGGAGGGTACTAAATGTAGAAAGCATCGAGTGGTGATTAAAGAGCCCCTTGGCAGGAAGAACAATAAGGTGATTAGATATAATAGAAGTACCTTAAGTTGGATAACTACGTTGGTGACAGGTCATGGCAACTTCAAGTATCATATAGCCAAGGTGAAAATCGAAGAAGATAATACTGTGCCTGGAAGAGGCTGCATGATGTCCGGTACTGGCTAGCATAAGACTTAGGACCACTGGTAGATGCTTGTTAAATGTGGATGCCATGGGGAACCTGGACCTTGAACTAATGCAAGCAATTACTAGAGACTGCGTGATGAGAAAAAAGGCCGACATTTAACAGTCGACAGTCCGAAATCACTAAAGTCAAGAGTAAAGACTGGTAGTAGCACGTAACTTAATGAAAGTAAGGATGCAGTAAATTGCAAGTCGGTAGCCTATAATCATTGAGGTCGGAAGGGGGCAGACCCATTAAGGAAGTGATCTGCTTCGAGATTCCCCCAACATTAATAAAACATAATTAGTAAGTTGATCTCCTAAGTGTAATTTAGCCAGATCTCCTATTCAAGGTAAAAGATAAATTAACATCATTAAATTGAAATTCGCTTTGGAATTTCTCAGAGGCCTTCATAGATTCAGTTTAAATTGTCTTCAAAATCATTGAGCTTAAATTTTTCAATTCTTAATAATTTGCAATATATTTGATGCACATATTTTCAGAATTTTTCGTTACTTTTTTATTTAAACTAAAATCATCATCATCAATGTTGATCATCTTTTAACTCAAAAAAAAAAAAAAAAAAATTCCTTGAACAATTTCATAATTGTTTTGCTGTCGATGGGCATACTCTTATGACATGCAATTGATCCAATCATTAATGTGTATTTGTTAATGTTACAACAACAACAAAAAAAATATCATCAACTGACTGACTGTTGTTGGGTCTTGAAGGGAATACCAGTAACGTTCAGGCATAGGAAATCAGTATTTTATTTTATTGTTGTCGACCATGTTGTAGTTAGTTGTTGTTATTGTAGTTAAGGTTTCTAGTAACAATTATGGTATAAGAAAAACTTACCTTCATCATCTATCTGGTATTTTTTATTAAGTGGCAGGCAACAAATTAAATGAACACAGTTAACAACAGCAACAACAATAACAACAATAAATATATTTACAACATGATAACACAAAACAAAAGGATCAGTTAACTTTCAGTCCAATTCTGTTGCTGCAAATGCGGCTGCTGCTGTTAATGTTGCTGTTGCTGGATTTCCTTTCAATTGTTCATGGTGGATGACAATGTTAAGATGTGCCAACAACAAAACTGTCTTCTTTATTTTCTTGCTGTTTTCGTTTCTGTTCATTTCATTTTGTTGGCCTGTCTTTCTGTCTGTAGTTGTCATCTAAAAAATAGTAAAAACTCCTCTAAACTATCATGTTCTGGTGCGCTAAGTTTCATATAATATGCCACTCGATTTGTAACTCCTTCTTCATCTCCTACTCCTTTAATTTATGTGTTTTTTTCTTGAGGTTTTTTTTTAGTTTTTTTGGTTTTCTTAAAAAATTGGAGCTGTTGTTTGGTTTCTTTAACCTTTTCAACCTGAACTGTGCTGAAATGACAATGACGGTTACAGGAATAAAAAACGACTGCGGTAGTAACCTAAACCAACATAAAAACTGACAAATGTATTTAGAAGGTGGCAACACCATTTATTTGAATTGTTTAATACTGCAAAGTGGACAGTGGTTACAAATTGCAATTACTTGAATACAAAGTATTTGAATATTTTATCTGTATATATAATAAAATAGTAACTCATTTCCGTCTGTCTGTCTGTCTGTCTGTCTGCTTATCATTTGTGTTCGTATCACGTAAAAACTAATGCATGGATTTGAACAAAATTTTGTGACGAGGTACCTTAACGTCCTGATTCCAATATAGACTACTTTTTTCCGCAAAAATATCTCACTTCCAAGAGACAGTGGAAGTAAAGTTAGTGAAATTTTCGGTTTAAGGCTAGAATATTTTAAAAACTATTGGGCAGCATAAGTCGCCAATTGAAAAAAATTTGTATTTGGTTTATATTTTTAGTTTGTGGAATTACATTGTTGCCTTACAATTGATGTGGAATACTTTCAAAGCAAAATCGAGCAAAATATTGTCAGGACGCCCACGACGTACTATTTTTTGGTACTTCACGTGGGCGTAGAACTTTCCATTAAAAGTTAATATTAAGCATCTTGTTACTTAAAATTTTGTTAAAATAAATCCGTTATTAATTAGCACAATGTAGCGTGAAAGAGGCTGGATTGGAATAGTGGGAGTGCTACCTCCGCTACTTCTCTGTCCGAAAAGAAGAGATTGGAAACACACGAGACTTTGCAGGGCGTGGTCGCCACCAGACTGGTCGCTCTGTCGAGAATAACACGGCTGTAGTTGAACATGTCGCTGAGAACGAAGAAACATCAACCAGACGATGTGCCTGGCAATTCGATATCACCAGACGTTCCCTACAGCGAATTTAAGCGAAAGATTAACACATGTTGCCGCTAAAAGTGCAAACAGTGCATCAGCTAATGTTAGTGCTACTGATGATGGTTGCGCGTGAATTTCTGTAAAGCCATCCTAAATATCAACAATGGTAAGAACGGCTTTTAGTAGCGAGGCGCTAAAAACCGCGTTACCGCTTTATTAAAACGGTAACGTCAATAAACAAAATCTTCGTTCCTTAAACAGTAAATATCTGCATGTGATGCACGAAAAGCCTTTACTTCTACAAAAAAGCCACTGTGTGGTGTGGCATTAGGAGTGGATGACACTCCTGCCGCCTTGGCCTTGGTGAACATGAGGTTTCATCAAGATGATGCAACCGTACACACAGCAGGAACCACAGCGGATATTGTGAAGGAAACTTTTCCTGGTCGCCTAATCTAACAATTTGTCATGGTCAACCCAGATCGCGCCATTTAACCAATCCAGACTTCTTTCTTTGATGCTACTTGAAGTCGTGACAGACAACCGCAGACTTTAAGTAGAATATTCCATAGGAATGGGAACAGTTATCACTGGAAACCTTGGGGAAAGTCATGGAAAATGCGACAAAATAGGCGTAAATGTGTTTCAATACTGGTGGCAGCCACTTTTTGGATAACATCTTTTCCACTTAACAGATAAAATTTTAAGGGTCCAAATAAATATTTCTATCACTAAAAATAAGTTTTTTTATTTACTATTATTAATATTTTGTGGAACAAGATTAACGTGAGTACCTGCCATACTCGGCCTAACCTCACGGTGGTCTTACCACCGAGTGAAACTTAGGCGTAGACTAGCGCCCCCATCGTGTAGTATAACAACACTTTACGATTGCCACCAATCGCTTTTTGTGTGTGATACCGTAACAATGAGTAGCAATTTATATAATATGGCAAGCCTTTCCAAGGCAAGCCTAGATCCATATTATAACCTCTTGCTTAGGGGTTTGGAGACTATCCAAACACCGTCTGTTGAGAGTGCAACAGCACACTTGGTCGACCTTGCACCTTACCTACTTAATCGATCTTAAACCATAACCACCACGTGTACCCCCGAAGGGGACCTCACCAATAACCGGTCACAGAGAGGATAGGCTCTCTGTGGGGCCACCGATTCCCGTGGTACCAGTCTTTTGGGCACTGGTCGGGCCTCGAAGAGAAGCCGTATGTTTTCACACACACACCTTTTCTTCCAGATTTAGGCTCTAGGAACCCTAGCGTCTGGTGCCCCTATTTTCCCCGAGTGGACCGCGTCAAAGCATTTGACATATTCCTGCAGTGACATTTGGAACCCCCGGGGGTACTATTATTAATATAGGGGGAGTGTCGATGCAGACCGCTTCCTTAATGCGTTCCTTCTCCGCTTTATGGAAACCTTATTTTCATTAAATCGCGAGCTACCGCCAGCCCTTACTCTTGACTTTAGTGATTTTAGACTGTCGGCTGGTAACTGTCGGCCCTTTTTTGTCATCACGGAGTCTGTAGGTATTACCAGCATTTGTTCAAGGCCCAGATTCCCCATGACATCCACATAACAAGCTTCTACCAGTGGTTTATGCTATCCAGTGATGCAAATTGTATGTGAATGACACAGTCACAGTCTGCAAGTATCATCTTCTTTAATTTTTATCTTGGCTAGATGATACTTGATGATATTTTCAGACTGTCCCTGGAAGAGCCTGAGACGGCAGCGAACATTGTGTATGAATGTCCAGCACTGGCTAGCATAAGACTCAGGACCACTGCCAGAAGCTTTTTAAATGTGGATGCCCTGGGGGGCCTGACCCTTGAAGAAATGTTAGCAGAAATATTAGAGACTGCGTGATGAGAAAGAAGGCCGACACTTAGTAGTCGACAGCCTGAAATCACTAAAGTCAAGATTAAAGGATTGTTGTAGCACGTGACTCAATGAAAGAAGGTTGATTTAAATTATATTTTGGTTGCCTGTAATCATAGAGGACGGATGGTGGTCGATATTTCCTCTGCATTGATATGGTTCTAGGTCAGTTTATGTTTAGTTCTAGTTTACTTTCAATTTTGGTTCTTTGCTTTACTTTAATTTTAGTTTACTTTCGGTTTAAAATTCTAGTTCATGTTAGCTATAGTTACCTTCTGTCTCCATTTGTTTTCAGTTTTAGTTCAGTTTTTTAGTTCAGTTTAGTCTACATATGTATATGTAAATAAGTTGATTTTGTGAGTTTTTTTTTTTTTTTTGATGAAATCAATAGCAAATTACTTTCTTCTACATAAAATCTTCCTGTATTTATCAGTTCGAGCCACAGTTAGCAATTTTTCTTTTACTTATTTCGTTCTCATCTGACTTATTCTTTTGGAAACTACCGACGACAAGACATATCGTATCGTTAAAGTAATAAACAAAATGCCAAAAACAGAAAAAAAAAACTTAAAAATAAACTTTGTAAAAACAAAAAATAACTGCAAAAGAAACCAAAAAATAATGTTGGTAAAAATATCAAATGACGACAGTTTTAGGACGTCGTCTAATCTAAATGTCTACCTTGAAAAGATTTACTGCAAAAATTTGTATAAACATAAGATATTTTCCGTTTCATTTCTCTGCAGAATTGATCTGACTTCGAAAACAAGAGAGTGGTGAATGACAAGAATAAAGAAAGAAAAGATCATCTGTTTGTTTTTTTTGTTGGTCAAAACTGATATTTACTTTGAAAATTTTTTTTATTTTAATTTTTGCTTAAGAGGCTTCTTAGTACAAGTATCTGAAAAGTTTGTCCGCCTTAATGTCTGTTCAGTTAACATTTGGCTTAGAAGTGTCTGTTTGTTTTTAATGCCAAACTGAGAAGGTTTTCACGAAATTCAAGTAAAAAAAGAAAAGAAAAGAAAAAGTTTGCCATCATAATTAAATCGTTATTAGTTGGTAAGCGTTTCGTGATATTTTCTTGTCTTTTTTTTCTTTGTTGTTCGTTTTGGTTTTGACTTCTATTACAAGTTGGCGGTAGGGTAATTAACATGACTATAATTAATATGAAAATTGATATGCAGTTATTAGGCACAAATTTAGAGTTTAAGAGAAAGGGAGTGGTGGATTCGTTGTCAATTGCTGTTAGTTGTTCTATTTTATTAAGATTGTTGCTTTGCGATTTTATTTTTTAATAGAAAGGTTGGATTTAATTGGCAGTCAGTGAGTTTAAATTAAAGTAAGTTTGCTATTCAATCAGAGGTTTTAGTTTTAAACAAAGGAATAATTTGTTACGTTGTATACCCTGCACCACAGGTAGAAAAGGGTATAGATAAATTCATCATTCTGCATGTAATTTCTACAATATTCATTTCCGACCCCATTAAATATATACATGTGTATGTATATTCTGAATCCTTATACATAGAGAAATTGATTAAGCGATGTTCGTCTGTGTCGGGTTGAAATCAACTTTGCCAAGGCACCAAAAGAGATACAGAAATTTTAATCACTGAACTGCCAGGCACAGTTTCCAAAATTTCAATAATCGAATTCAGCAACATCAGAACTTTCCATTCGATGCTGTGGGCAAAAAACCACCGACTTCAAAAAAGAAGGAGGTTATCTATTAGTCTGAATGTTGCTTATTTTTTTTATGTATGTAACCGCAGAACTTAGCCATTTCTGAACCGATTTTAAAATTTTTTCCTTTATTTGAAAGGTTATGCTTTCAGGTTTTAAAATTTAAAGGGTGTCCCCATACAACATACATGTTTTTTACGTGTATTAAGAACCGCAAAGGGCACCAAATTAAAATTTTAAAAAATTGCATATCCCTATAGCTCTCAACAGCAGAAATTAATAAAAAAATAAGTTTAAAATTTAAAGGGTGTCCCCATAGGTGACATAATTTGACCTATTTTGGTCTATCTTTTGAACCGTTATAGACAAAACCTTGAAAATTTGACAGAATATCGATTACTATGACCGTTATAATAAAATGTAAAAATATTCAAAATTTTAAATTAAAGGGTGCTCCAATAGTTCATTTAATTTGATGTATATGGCCATACTTTTGAACAGTTGTACACAGGCCGCTGAAATTTACAAAAAACCTGTAGTGCTAAGTCAGCTATAAAAAAAAAGTATAAAATTTGAATTTGGAACTAAAAGGGTGTCCCAATAGTTCATGTAATTCTATGTGTGTGTCCAAACTTTTGAACTTTTAGAGACAGACAGCTGAAATTTATAGGGAACCTGTATTGCAAAGGCCACTATAGCAAGTATACAATTTTAATTTAGAAATTAAAGGCTGTCCCCATAAATTATTAAATTGGATCTATATGGCCCTATCTTTTGAACCGTTAAACACAAACACTTGAAAAATAGGCAGACTGTCCACTACTATCTCTGGTATGATAACAAATATAAATATTTTTAATTATAATGTAAAGGGTGTCCCAATAGTTCATGTAGTTTGATATATATGGTTAAACTTTTTAACCGTTATAGACAGATAGTTGAAATTTACAAAGAATCTT
Source organism: Phasia obesa (assembly GCA_949628195.1). Lineage (NCBI taxonomy): Eukaryota > Metazoa > Arthropoda > Insecta > Diptera > Tachinidae > Phasia > Phasia obesa. Next base: position 176,717,202 of record OX451215.1, read on the forward strand.
TGTGGCCAAGTCTCGTATAACAAAAGGTCTTGAATTTAACATTGTAAATTAAAGGGTGTTCGAATATGTGATTTTATTTGATCTGTGTGCCCCTATCTGTGAAACCGTAGACAGAGGCTTGAATGGTGCCCCTATAAAAGACGGATGCTGATGAAAAGAGGAGAGGCTTGATATTCAAATAGTCTTCATTTTGTCCCTATAAGTTTGGCGCATCTTTTATTTGATTCAAATCTAATTCTTACAGATTACTTCTTACATTTTTACTTTAGAATTGGTGCCCTTCTATCTGTTTTGAAGTCGGTTTTTTTTGCAAGAATTATTTTTTTGTTAAATAAATATTAAACCGTGACCAGTAGATAGCATGGAGTGAACATAGATCTCGGGGGATCATGCGAGGGTCGAATTTTGTTTGTTTTTAGGTTAGTTTTGATTTGTATTAAAGGTCTTTATAAAAAGCGATACACACAGAGGTAGTTAATAGACCCACAGGGTGTCTACTCAGTCAAAAGACACAATTTGGGTCCATATGATGATTTTTTTTTGCTTTTGTCTTAACATTATTCCGCAATTTAGATTGCAGGAAGGTCCTAATTTTTACAAAAAAAATTTTAACAACAAATTTAAAAAAAAATACAAAAAATTTTCCAAAAATTTTTCAAAAAATTTTAACCAAAAATTTTTAAAAAAAACAAATTTTACGAAAAAATAAAAAAAAATTAGAAACATTTTTACTAAAAATTAAAAAAAAAATTTAAATATTTTCTAAAAATTTTCAAAAGTTTAAACAAATTTTTACAAAAAAATTTAAAAAAAAAAATTTCTATAAAAATTTATTGAAATTTTTTTAAGATTTTCTACAAAATTTTCAATAAAATTTTTACAAAAACATTTTTATAAAATTTAAAAAAAAATATAATTTTACAAAAAATTTTATAAAAAATTTTACATAGTTAGGCATTTCAGGATACGAAATATTGCTGATAAGTGGAATAAAAATCGCAGTTCTTTTTTTTATGTGTTTGTCTCTTAAATTAAATCAATTTTGTAGCTATGGTGAAGGGTATAGAATATTCGGCAAGGCCGAGTATATAAATCCTACTTGTTTTCAAGTAATACTTATAAAATGGTTCCATTATAAATAATTCTTATGGAACGCTTTAGTTAATTACTTTCCTATTATGAAAAATTAACTAAAAAAAAGCTTTTTATTTTTACGTTTTAATAAAGTCTAGAAATAAATAAAATGAGTATAAATGCCACCTAGAAGGCCTTTTTACTCCTTCTTTTGGAGGCACAAGGCTTTCTAGTCGCATTTCATTTCAATGTATTTTTTACACAGGTTGGAGCTGGCTTTTGCTTCTGCAAGCGTAGAAGGTCTTCCAAATATTTTCTGCCAGAAGGCCTTCAATTTAATGCATTTTAGAAAGAATTTCGTAGCAAAAACTGTTTTATTATTTATTTTTTATAATTATTTTTAATTTGAAATCGAATCTATGCCCCCAGGCTGATAGACTAGTGCACTACTAAACAGTCCATCGAGGCATTTAAATGTCAAAAAAATAAAAAATAAGAGAAGAGAAGTAAAAATATGTACTAGGCAGAGTCAAGGTCTTTTAAAAGGTCTTCTTAGGAAGGCACAGAAAAATGTTGGTCGTAGCGAGACAAGGCAAAGACTAAGCATGCCTTATAGAACGCCTGAAGTGAGAAGGCCTTTTTAATTTTAACACTGGGTAATATAATTTTCGCTGTTAAAATGTACAGATAGCTACACGTACAGTATATGAGACAATCACACTGTGTGCTAACTTTGCGATAGCTAAAAAAAATTAAAAACTACTTCTACTGTTCACTATTAAGAAAAATTAAAAAAAATTAATTTTTGGTGTCCAGTTAAGAATTCGATTTTGAAATGTTGACGTTAATTCTTAAGCCCGTTTACTCTTTAATACTATGTATTAAGATTTGTCAAAAAAATTAAATGTTATGAATAAGTGTGATAGTGTGAAAGCAATATGTTATGAAAATGTAAAATAATACGGACAAAATTTTACATCCTATAATACAAAACCATTTTTAGAATTTTTCTAAACGCTAACATTTTTCATTTGACCAGGGTTGTTTTTTTAAAGCAAAGCAATGCAAATCTTAATACTCAGTATTATAGTGTGAAACGGGCCTTAGTAGGATCTACTCAACAATATAAAACAACTCATTTGCTTTATCTTGCCTGGCATTTAGAGGCCCTCTTGAGGTCAGGGTACCTGGGCACTGGCCTCTTGTGCCCTTATGGTAAATAGGGCATGGCCTACATGTTTAAGTTAGAATTACAATTGGTCGTTTTTTACATAAACAAATTCAATACAATTAACAAATCGAAAGTTTACTACAACTTTACCAAAAAATTAAACCTTTGTGAAAAATCGCGATATCCTTCTGATGTACGGCCCAGAAACGCAAGATCTCTTCTTTTTAGTCGAATGTTACCAGGTTCATTTAGAATGTTACGCGGATGAGTTTCAAGCATCTTTAAATACGTTTCTGCAAGTTTCGCTATTTAACTGATGGCATGTGAGATCTTTGTGGATGTTCGAGTTTTTTATATATTAGGGAGCAACTGTAATCATACGTAGAATCTTATTTTGGCTCCTTTAAATTTTTTTCAGCATTGCTAGCTGAGGCAGTGCCGCTTAATTGAATTCCATAACACCAAATTGGTTGAAGGATCGACTTGTACAGTAGTACAGTCTAAGCTGAGGGTAGAATTTATGCCAATAATCTAGTTTAGTTGGACTGCTTTAAACTTCATTTGATTCTGTGAGGCCTTTCCAAGTAAGGCGCCGATCAAGATGTATACCGAGGTATTTGACATCTGACAGCTGAGGTATCATTTGGTTATTTAGTCGTATAGGGGGCATGAGTCTCTACATAGTCTGAAAGTTAAGTGAGTACATTTTTGTTTATTCACCTTTATTCTTCCTTTCTTCAACCATTTTTCCAAATTGAGCTTAGATAAGCTATGTTGATGTGTGCACTTGATTGCTAGTTGGCATATCGGATGTGTACAGCAAGTATAAAATAGATCCCAAAATACTACCTTGGAGAACTCCGGCTTCAATGAGCTGAGGCGAGCTTAAAAAATCTCCTTATTTAAGTATGAACTTTCGATCAGTTAAATAATTTTGTAAGAGTTAATAAGAGCTTTTGGACAAGTTCAGCTTTATCTTACTATATATTAAGCCTTTGTTGATAAACGTCGAAAAAAAGCGCAGAACAGTATTTTCTTTCTTCAAAGGTCGTTTTAAGTACTTTTACTAATCTGTGTGTTTGTTGGATCGTACAATGCTGTTTACTGAAGCCGAATTAATGATTCGGAATACATACGTACATTCTTTCGCGGTCATTTCACTTGGCTTTAGCTTAGTTATAAATATTCTCTCAAATAGCTTTGATTTGTTTGATAAAAGGTTTATAAGTCTCTATGGTTCTTTCTACCTTTGTTTGGTATTTTCCTGCCTTAAGTATCATAGTTAGCAAAGAAATCTTCCGTTCTGTAGAAAAGTACTCAAGAAGTAAAAAGGTATTAAAAAGAAATAGAATACTTTTTTGGAATATTGGGGCTTTTCGAGTAACATATTGTTACTAGTTTTATCAATGTCAGTAGCTTGCTTGGTCTTTATATCAGTTATTGCCCTTTCAATATCTCGAACCTTAGGGTAACTGCCGCACTAACTTTCACAGGCGGGAGCTTAGCTATATCAGTATCAGAGACATTTAGAGTGAACATATTTTTTAAATGACCAACAAATAGATTATCTTTTTCGGTATCATTTCTTGACCATCCTCCACAAAAAGTTCATAATGAAGGCTTACGTACGATTGGTCTTTTAGGTTTTTACATGTACGCCATAATGAATTGTCTAAATATGAAGTTGGGTCCACGTCTTTCAGGTAATTTTTCAGAATTGCCACTCTTCGAGATTCTAATAGTTCTCGTGTAATCTTTAAGTCTGGTTTTGAGTTGAGGAGATCTATGAGATTGCCACTCTCTCCGAATATGAATATATTTTACAAAAATTGTAATTTCTTGGAAAAAATCGTCATTTCAACATAGAGAAAATTTTAAGTTCACTAGAAAATTAAATTTTAAAACAAAAATTCGCAGTTTCACCAAAAAATAGCAATTGACAAAAAGAAGAAAATTGAAATTTCACTAAAAACCAAAAAATAGCCTCCTAAAATTCACTACAAAATCGATATTTTATCTAAAAATTCCATTTCAACCAAAATGTCATCATCAAAAACTGAAATTTTATAAAGAAAAAATAATAGCTCTTACAAAAAATCGAGTTTTTTCAATACTTGAACTGTGTGGCAATTATACTTATCTATACATCTTCTATACATATAATAAAATAGTAACTTATTCCCATCTGTATGTCTGTCTGCTTTTCATCTGTGTTCGCATCACGTAAAAATTACTGGATGGATTTTAACGAAATTTTGCGAGGAGCTACCATAGTATCCTGATCCCAATATAAGATACTTTTTTTTCCGCAAAAATATCTTATTTTCAAGAGAAAGTGGAGAAAAGCAGTGAAAACCCCAATTTCCGGTTGTTGTTTTTGAAAATGGGATACTTTAAGAAACTACTGCGTAACAGATGGCGCAAGTTGAATAAAATTTGTATTTAATTTGTATTTTAACTTTGTGGAATTACATTGTTATTAAAATATTTTAAACACCTCTTATAGATGTTTACAATAATTTTTTGAATTTTAAAATTTTTTATAATTTTTAGAATTTTATCCAGGGATGGATACCTTTATATAAAGTAAATACATAAACCATAACTGAAGCACTAGAAAAGTATGTCTTTCAATTGATTTGGAATACTTTTAAAGCAAAATATTTGCCACGAAGTGGCGGGCACTGCTAGTCTAATATAAATTGAGCCGTTTTCTTTAACAGTGACATAAGTATATTTTATTTTCTTATTTACTTTGAAAATTTGTGAAAATGGACTTAGACTGCTTTCAAAGAAAACGGCTCTATTAATATTATAGCTCCATTTAATAATGCTTTACTTCGGTAAAGAATCAATACTAATCGTGAGTAAGTGAGCTTATTTTCTATTTAATTAATTTGACACTTAAATGACAAGTTTATTTTAAGACAAAATTCGAATAAAATTTTGGCGTATCTTCTTCTCTGAAAATAATTGTCATAAATTAATGTGACCCAATAATGGTACAATAAAATCAAAAGTGATTAAGGACATATCAAAAAAAAAAAAAAAAAAAAAACAACACGGGCTGCATAAACAAAACAAAGAAGAAAAGGAAGAGAAAAACCTAAAAGAAATTTCTTTGATTTATAAAGATGGCTTTTACTTTCATTACAAAAATGAAAAGCATGTTAAATTTTTATATTTACGAGTACTTACGAACGAATAGCCTTTTTGGTTTAATCTTTAAAGGTTTTTTTTCCTGCCTTTTTGTTCCAATAAATTTGATATCAGAACCATTAATACTTCAATACAAACACATACACACACAGAAACAAAAAAAAAAAAAAAAAAGGAAGAGTTACAGACAAGACACAAACGATCATATCAATTTGAATTGAAATAAATACTTGTCCCTAAAGACAGACCCATACTGATTTACTTGTATTTTTTTTCTGCTGATGTTCCTTATTTTGTTTTTTTTTGGTTTCTGTTTCTTTTTTGTATGATAAATATAATGACCATGTTGCAGATGATGGCTGCTGCCATATTTAATGTTTATCATTTAAATGGGTCTGTTCAATATTCAATAAAAAGGTTACACGAGTACATATTTGACCCGCTTATTTCGCTGCTTCATCTTCTTATGCCAACAACAAAAATATGTATGCGATCCTTGTTTAACTTCTACAGTTGCGTTCATTTATTTAGTTCTCTGTGCGATCGATAGTATTGACGTCATTTCATTCACATTTTTTAAATAAAGTGGGCAGACAGACAGACAGACAGACAGATGAACGGTCAGTTTGGCCGGCCCCCGTTCAGCCAGTATCCCAACCAGATGCAAATTTTTATCTTTTTTTCTTTTTTTTACTTTTGGTTTTTTAATGATTATGGCATAATAATGTTTATTCGTAAAGTATGTTTTTATTTTTTTCTGCAATTGAGTGTTTTCATTTTCATTTTCATTCCGATTCAACTTCTTTATCCGAATGAAAGTAAAATAATACCATCCATTTATATTTATTAGCTTCTTTGTTGTATTTAAAGTGATCAGTACTTACAGCAGAGAGTATGTAGGGTTTTGTTTAGGCATTTGTAACGGTTAGTTTAAATATTAATTATACATGCTCTGGTGAGACTAAAAAAGAAGAAAGCATAACGATATTTATGTATTTATTAAATTATGTTTCGTTAAATCTATTTTTAATATACGCGTATGTATATTCTAACTTATATAAACAACATGGTAACAAAGACCCTCCGCCTACCAGGATAATAGACTATATTTCTATTAACGATCTTACTAGGACAGCCTTACATGCCAAAGTTATTTTCAAGGTTACCTAAAAACGATACTTGATTAATATCGTGTCGATTTCTGACCATTTGTTATAGGTCTTGAACCGTTAAACTTAGTACAATGTGGTTCCGATGACCAGGCAATGAAAAATTGCCACTATAATGTAGACTAGCTGTGCGTCCTGGCAATATTTTGTTCGATTTTGCTTTAAAAGTAATCAACACCAAATTTTAAAACTCTTACGTATTTACTTTATATAAAGGTACCTATCCCTAGATAAAATTCTAAAATTTATATAAAATTCTATAATTCTAAAAATTATTGTAAAGCTCTGTAAAAGACAGACAGGAAATAAGTTACATATTATTTTAAAATCGCACCATCTGTTGCGCAACATTGCTTAAAATATACTGATTTCAAAAATAAAGGAAAAATAAAAAATAAAATTAAAGCATGCAGTACATTTAAATCGGTAAAAAAAAAATCAGCGTACTTTCACTGCTTTTTCTCCACTTTCTCTTGGAAATAAGATATTTTTGCGAAAAAAAGTATCCTATATTGCACTCACAATACTGAGGTATCTCCTCAGAAAATTTTGTTAAAATCCATTCAGTAGTTTTTACGTGATGCGAACACAAATAAAAAGACAGGCAGATAGGAAATAAGCTACTGTATTATTATATGTATAGATTGTCAGTTTATTAAAAATCAGTTCGATTGACAAATATTCAGGTGACAATGTTGACGGGCAAAAAATTGTTAGTTCACACAGTCGTTAGAACTGCTATGTAACAAAAATAATTAGCTGTTGTGTCAGAGTCCAAACAATTTATACAATAGAAAACATTTTTTGTTTTGTAAATTAGTGAGGTTGTAATATTATTAATAAAAATTAAAAATTTTTATAACTAAATGCTTAAAACACATAGAAGGCAGCAGCTACACACGCCGTTGGTTCTAATTGTCACCGTGTACTTAGCTACTTAATGATATTGAAGAGCGCAACTCTGAAGACGTAAACTCTAATATTGTTGTAGAAATACATACGTTTTTGTTTTTGTTTTTATAAAAATAAAATAACTTAAAAAAAACTTTTGTTGTGTCAAAACAAAAAAAGTATTTGCTCATAACCTCTTGTTTGTAAATGAATTTATGTATAATTTTTTTTTAATTTGCGATATTTTCTTTCAAGGTAGATTTATTTGCTAGTAGTTCGACATATCAAAGGTTGTATATGTTTAGAAATTTTATAGTGCAGAAGTGAGAAACCAATAAAATACATACATGCCTTTTCACTTTTCTTTTATGGCTTTTGACATTTCGATCTAAAAAGCAGCAATAAAGTGCCATGTTGTTCTTGTATTGGTGTATTTCTTGTAGAGGCGCCACTACATAGTAATATTAATATACCTTGATTTCTTTTTTGAATGAAATAAAATATTTTTCTCTCTTCTTCTCTCTCAGCTCTCATAGCTCATTGTCGCTTACAAAATTAGAAATTGCTCTACATGTTAATCGAAGCAGACCGCTTACTTTATGACGTGACCCATGCAGAGCCTTTTGTACCTGTAATGGATTTCATGTAACCGATTTGGAATTAACGACTACCTTAAATTCATTGAGTCCTGTTGTAGCACTAGCCCTTACTCTCGACAGCAGTCAAATGACTAGCATTTGTCTAAGGCATATATCCGATAAGGCATTTACATTTTACAAGTGTCTTTTCATGACATTTAAATAAACGTCTTCATATAAACTTGTGTATTTTAGTTTTGACAGGTTTTTGTCAGGCTACCGATCTGCCGGATATACGTTTAATGCATTATACTTTAAATACATGGACATCAGCGGCTACACCGCTACATGACTACAAATGACGTTGGCTACAATCGCCGCTACGGAATTATATTGAGGACAGCTACATGCTACAAAACTATGAGGCGTTACACACACACATAGAGGAAATGAATTTGTAATTTTTAATTTTATGACATTTTCTTCTGTTGAATAAAATAAAATTGTCGTAAACAAAAATGGAAATTAGCTTAAGTTGGCTACAGCCACAACGGCGGTCGCGTAGCCATGTTGCTATGATGTCGTCAAAATAATCGTTTTCCTATAAACGTTTTTATTTTAATTTTGACAGTTTGTAGCCGGTAGCTTGATGTTGTCTATGTTTTTAATGAATAATACTGACATATTATTCATTACATACATATCTGTCGTCTATGATAAATTCTTTCTGCTGTGGTCGCTGAATCGAATGGTTTAATCTTTGAAAAGAAGAAATAATAAAAATAAAACATTTTAAACGTACACTCACCCTCAAAGATGCTTGGCTCATTATGTCGCTAAATACGCGTACCCTGGTTTAAGGCTCCTCAAGTCGGCTGTAAATTATTCGCCAAATGCTGTGAATGAGTGCTTCGGTTGTGAGTTCCTATAACGCATTGACTGCAGCGTCATTATCTGAATGTACATATCGTCGCGTTTATTTTTAAACCACGTAAGCGCCAAAAAGTCGTTTTTCAGAAAACGAAAAAAACTTAATAACTTCTTTAATATGGGTTTCAAAACAATTTTTTTTTTTCAAAACATGGCTGTGTGATTCTCTGAAGGGTATAGAAACTTTTGTTTTTTAAAATTTGTT
>OX451215.1:176726578-176901137 GCA_949628195.1 Phasia obesa
AAACGAAAAAAACTTAATAACTTCTTTAATATGGGTTTCAAAGCAAATTTTTTTTTACAAAACATGGCTGTATGATTCTCTGAAGGGTATAGAAACTTTTTTTTTTTTTTAATTTGTTACTTACAATTAATTGTAGCCAAATCTATCGCTTACGTGGTTTTGGCGCAACCAACAAATCGCAAATTTCTGTGTGTAAATTAACATTTATTTTTGTATTTATCAAAATAAAAACTTTTAACTGTACCAAAAATGCTCCAATTGGCCTGAAACTTTCCTGATTTTTTTATTCTTAAATACAAAAAACTTAGTGGTTGAGTCTTTAACATTTCCAACTTGAAATATAATAACCATTATATTTTGCATGCAAATGTCATTTGTATGGCGCTTACGAGGTTTTGAAAATGGATTTTTTTATTTTTCATACAAACTTGTTCAGATGAGAATGTAGTCTGGTGGCAAATATTATTTTCTACCATAAAAACCAAAAAAGTCAATTTCGAAAAAATGACGCTTACGTGGTTTAAGAAGAAACGCGGCGATATACGAGTATGTACATATATTTACCTTTTTATATATATTTATATACATACATACATACATACATACATACATACATACATACATACATACATACATACATACATACATACATACATACATACATACATACATACATACATACATACATACATACATACATACATAATTACATACATACATAATTACATACATACATACAGACATACATACATACATACATACATACATACATACATACATACATACATACATACATACATAATTACATACATATATATTTACCTTTCCAGTGGTTTAGGTAGCTAGCTCCGTACGTGTATATTCGTCAGCTCTTGAAGAACTACCGCTAGTCCCAATCCAATCTACTTCCAATGCATATATCTGGTGTATTTAACATTGGAATGTCCTAAGAAGGGAGCAATTGACCCATCTCTGCATTATCTTTACCAACCAATAGGGTTAGAACATTCTACAGATTATTGTTCTTAGTAACGTACAGAACATTTTTATCGTAGAAAAATATAATTTTCTGCATTACTTAGGGTCAGAGAAAATACTACCGAATAGTGGCTATTAATTGTGACCAGTTAACATAAGATATTAGTGTCTGTAGAATGACGTAGGTATGGTTGCGTATGACACATCAGTAGCAACAAGTGTAAACAGAGTAAACGGGCTAAATATTTCGCCTGTTATTAGTGGCGATAGTTTCCAGCTAAACCACTGGGTTTTTATACATACATATATACATACATACCTATATACATACATACATACATACATACATACATACATACATACATACATACATACATACATACATACATACATACATACATACATACATACATACATACATACATACATACATACATACACATATACATTCAGATATCATCTCTTCATTCCATTATACAAAAATTAATTTACGTATATTTTAATTCAATCACCCACACATATTTAAAAAAAAATATATTTAATTTAAAATATCGGAATATTGTTCATATACAATGAGCATATTTCTTTCAGTGTAAATGCACCAACACATTATCCATTTGAAGCATAGTTGGGGAGGTACGCCTGCTCTAGAGTTAAATATATTAACGTACATTGCTTTTATTATTTAGATTATAATCCTGGGGCTTAAAAGAATCTTTGAGTAGAGACTTAAAATTGCATTCATAGCAAGCAAACGCTTATATGTGTGTGTAGAGCCTACGAAGCTTTGAATTGGAGTCTGAAAATGCTGATCTTGTAGGAAAAATAAAATTTGCATTTACTTGTAAGTACAAGTCAGAATATCGTCATATAAAATGCAAAACGCCCTATCTACAAACACAAATAAGTAGGATGTTAGATAGGACGTTTTGCTTTTTCTATGACGATATGTGTAGGGTAATATACTTGTTGCATATTTACGAAAATGCGTCCTCATAGTCGTCTTAAGCTCCTACAAAAATACAAATTTCTTTCTGTGCCTGCGCCTAGTACTTAAACATAAGAAAAAAAAAAAAACAAAATAAATAAAAATCATACAGAAACTTATTCATAAATATTATTAATTACGATTGATGACTTTTTGATCATGTTGTGTTTTTGTTTCGTTTTATTGTTGTAGTTGTGGCCCCTACTTTGGTACGATTTTGTTTTTTTCGGTTTTTTTTTAGCAAATTTTTTCTGGCTGATTAAACTTGTATGACCAACATTAATTTGTGTGTCTAACTATCTGCTTGGTGTGTCTGTGGCATAGACTTTATTATTAAATTTTCTTTTCTTATTAGGCTTTTCGTAAAATACAGTTGTTATTTTTTATTATTATTTTTTCTTCATTTTCTTTTTATTTTGGGAAGTGTTGCCACCTGGTGTGTCATTGATTTAAATTTGCAATTATTGTTATTTTTATTATTATTTCACTTTTTGATTTTTTTTTTCAAATTTAACGAATAAAATATTCATATTTCACTATAATTATCAAATTAATTAGATATTTGTTAACAATTATTTTTGGTTTTTTCCCCTACCAGCAACATTTCAACATTCAACGAGCTACAGCTCAACAACTTTTCATTTGGTCGTTGGTTGTCTTGTTAAATTGAAATATTTTATGTTGTAATTGTTGTTATAAAATTTGAATAAAGTATCAATTTTAAAATCAGCAAGCGTCTTTATTTTCAGAGTTTCGATTTTTTTTTTAAATTTTTACTTTCACCATTCCATATATTGTTTTAAATGAAAAAAAATCCTTTTTTTCTCGTGGGCGTATGCTGAACTGTTTATCAGGCGTTATACACAAAGTGTGTTTGCATGTGTGTGTATATGTATATGTAGATCGTATGTCAGTGATTTTTTAGTAATGATGTCTCAGTGTTGGCAATAGATAATGTGATTAACACCAAAGATGCTGTTAAATAATTTAAGAATGTTGCAAAACTCACGTGTTTGAATTTGTTTATTTATTTAATAAAGTATAAGCAGCATGGAGTAAAATATGTAACATAATACTAACTAAGAGACCGCCAAGGTCCTAACACACTATTCCGTTAAACTGTGTCGAAATATCATTAATATAGAAATTGTTTTCCTTGTTTAAAGGCAGTTTTAAACATAAGGCTGTAAACATACGTTTAACCACATACATACACAAAATTATTTAAACTAAAATCTCCTGCGTATAATCGAGAATAGGAGGCGCCTCGGTGGGTTAGTAGGTGTTAGTCTATCAGTCCGGGGTTGTGGGTTTCATTCCCACCAAAGAATCTGGAATTTTTCACTACAAGTTGGCTGGAAGACCAAGAAGGAACATTGATATAATATAGGCGCCTACAAATGTTTAACTGCGTTAGTACAGGTCACGGACTCTAAAGTACAATCTGGCCAAGTTAAAAATTGCGGTAAGACAATACTTGCAGAATGTGCTTGGAAAAAACAAACATAAAAAAGGCTTTGGACTACGGGCAGACACATATTATATGGAGATGCTGTGAGGGCCTATCCTTAAGCAAATATTAGCAATTACATACCATAGACCCTGTGATGAGGATGAAAATCGAAATTCGTCCGCCACCAGTCTGAAATCACTACAGTCGTGAGTAAAAGGCTTTTGAGAGCACGAGACTCAATGAAAGTAGGGTATTTGTAAATTTCTAGTCGAATACCAGAAATCATTGAGTAACGAAGGGGGCCGAAAAGGAACCCATGTAGTTAGTGATCTGCCACGGTATCCCCTCTACAGAAAATATTAATAATAGAGAATAGAGTCCTTTTTTACTGAGCTGTCACAAACACAAGCCGACTTGCGGGAAAATGTTTGAAAACGGACGGTTAAAATTATGGTGCAACAGATGTTATTGAACAAAGGCAAAAAGGACGGCTAGGCCAAAATCTGCCCGTTTTACCTGTATACTTTTACCAGACTTGGTCGTCTAAAAGAAAATATATCCTATTAGCTGTGCCCACATACCTTGTGTGCGTTCTGACAATATTTTACGCGATTTTGCTTTGAAAGTAATCCACACAAAATTGTAAGACTCTTTATATAAAGGTACCCATCCTTGGATAAAATTCTAAAATTTATATAAAGTTCTAAAAACTATTGTAAAGCTCTGTAAAACACAGACAACATTGCTTAAAATATACTGCTTTTAAAAATAAATTTCACATTGAAGTATGCAGTACCTTTAAATCGGTTTAAAAAATCGGGGCTCTTTCACTGCTTTTTCGCCACTTTCACTTCAGCTCATCTTGGAAATAAAATATTTTGCGGAAAACCCGTAACGCGGATATTAAGGTACTTCCTTAAAAAATTTTGTTAAAATACATCCAGTAGTTTTTACGTGATGCGAACACAAAGAGAAAGACAGACAGACAAACATACTCTCATACATAGGAAATGAGTTACTGTTTTATTATAAGTATAGGTAACTTTTAACAAGAAATCAAAATAATGATATAGTTATAGTTAGAGTTGTTCAGTTCAGCTCGTTAGTTCAGTTTAGCTCCTTAGTTCACTTTAGCTCATTAGCTCACTTCAGCTCATTAGTTTACTTCAACTTATTAGTTCACTTCAACTTATTAGTTCACTTCAGCTCATTAGTTTACTTCATCTCATTAGTTTACTTTAGCTCATATTAATTTTTGTTCATGTATATACGGAGTTTCACAGTAAGAGTAGCCGCAACTTTGTCTTATTGTAGAATCCTGATTACACCTGTTTTTCATTTATATTACTGTAGCGTTCCCACAATGATTGATAATGCTTTAACGATTTGAGGAGTCTGTCAAATACCCCCAAGGGTAAAAACGTTTCAAAATTTGTCCGTCTGTCAGCGCCTTCTATCTCTGGAACCGTATTAGGTGGAACTATAACAATTACTAAAAATTAATTACTAAAAATTAGAGGGTGTTCCGACAGTGACATGTATATGCCCTTATTTTCGAACCATAATAGGTAGACTCTTGAAATTTTCACAGAAGAGCGAATGAACTAAAAGACCACCCTAGTTCAGTAAAGTGATCTGAACAAAAATGATCGCTCACTTTATTAAACTATCAATAATATTGTCATTATAAATAACCTGTTTCAAAACCATCTCTTATTATTGTACTGCAACCAATATTATTGCACTGTGTAACTGCGAGTTAGGTTTGTAGCAAATACAACAGACTGGAGATTACCAAAAAACGAGCCTACTGTTCTGCATCTGAAAGTTAGTAACACTTTAACTGACAATTCTTCTTAACTCAATTACTGTCTTCGATAATAATTTAATGAATTTTCATAGTTGTATACGCCAGCTTTGCAAAATATGCAATATTTAGAAAAGATTTTGATTTCTCACCAACTAATTTGATTTTTTCTGTTGAAGGACTTGCTGAAGGGCGTACAGAATATCTATTGACATTATTGACTTACGAGTACTCTCGTTTATCACAATACTTTCATTTTGGTATTGAATTTTTTTATTAACAATTTTTTTGCCTTACGATTTTTTATTTCATCATTTTGCGGTTGAATACAATATGAAATTAAATGCGCTTAATATTTGTGACCAAATGTAAACTGAAAAAAAAAACTATTTTAAGCTTTAGGTGAAAATTGTAGCACCCTTGTATGTCATTGATGTTTTTGCAATAGAGGCGACTAATAAATTAATATTCTTGATTAACCGATAAGCAATTGGATCTATAGTACAACCGAAGTAGGAAGTCGGTGATAAAATAAAAATAGGGTTTACAAGTTGCTTGTTAGTATAATTTTAATCGTTATATATTACACTTGCTTTTCATCCAGGCATAACAAATCTTGCATTCACGCATTGAACTAAAAGTTGGTCTCGATTAATTTATTTGGGGTACGGTTTTCGTAATTTGCTATTAACCTTTATTTTAATATATTTGAACTAGCAATTATTGCTCATATCTTAAGTAAAAAAAAAAACAAAATATACTTCCTAATTCCAGCCAATGGTAGACAAAAAAAAAAGTATGTTTTACGGTTGCTGTTATTTGCGGCTCATCCCTCTGATTTAAGGATGAGGGAAGCCATCCGGTAGCCAGGTTCATTGAGTATGTTATTTTATGTTTAATTATTGATGGAGTACCTAAAAACCCTTTTGTCATCAGCTATACTTTAATAATAATTAAGATTTTTTGATTGATTAAGTGGTGGAGTATCATTGAAAACTCAAAAGAAGACTACTAAACTGCAGAAGTACATTTCGAGTTACTACTTACTATACGAAGGTATATATAGAAAAGCTGTCCCTGGCAGAGGTCTTTATGCGTGTGATGCCCTGGCAATAAAATTTTTATAATTAAAAAAAGCAATCGCTTATGTTTACAGCCAAAAAATTTCATCTTTCTTAGTTTTCGTCTCGATTAGATTATATTTGAAATTGTCAAACCTTGCCCTGTAATTTTATGACACCTAGATTGTATCTAAGTATCTGATTCGCTTTTCTGCCTAATTAATTCTTAAGCAACATTCAAGCTTGTTCACAATTAGTAAATTCACAGTATTTTTCACAATGTTTAGTGGAGCATGGAGTAAGACAATTCTGTCAAAATTTAATGCTGTTGGTACCGATGATATGTTTTCTCGATTTAAGTTCAAAGTTAATTCCTTCTTTCTTCTCCCCCTTTTTTATTTTGTTGAGTGATCGCCTTCTACAGCATAATTTGCCATTGAAACTCGTTCAATAAAAGTTTTTTGACAATTAAGTAAAACATTAATGGTATATTTAAAAACACGACTGTTTATTATTAATGGAATGGGGATAGTTTTCATGGTTGTGAGATCTAACCCCAAAAGATAATTAATCCATTTTTATGTTGCAAATAATTATAAGCGAATCGAAGCTCTTAATATTCATAGCATTGAAATCTAGTACGGTGTTCGCTTGACTACATGTAAAATTTTAAGTATCAAAGAAACTTTCCATCTTCCTTTTATGAGCCAGCCCTTTAAAGTCTATAGCGCTGTTTAATAAATTTCCATCCTATTCCATTTCATCGTCGCCTTTTAACCAACGATTGATACTACCCACTGCAAAAAGCATTTGTTTTTAAGCCGAATTGTTTGTGGGTAGAATAAATCTTCTACAGAGGACTTGTTTTTGAAGTGGAAACTTTTAAATTGAATTTTTAAAAGACCAGGGGCCAAATCACGGCATTCGATATCGTTCGCAATTCCCATCTAAATTCTGTTGAAATTTCGATCGATATCGAATGCCGTGATTTGCCCCCAAAATTTTTGGCGGGAATCGATCGGGCAACCCCCAGACTGATAGACTAGCGCACTACCAATCGATCTATCACGGCACTCTATCTATCTATATCGATCTTACGCATAACCAACCGTTTTATACATATTTATGTAGGGAGAAGTACTCACACAGAATGGATACCCCTTTGTTTCTTAATTAACTCTGATACTCGATTTCTTTAATTTCATTGTGGCTCGTTCTGTTACTATTGTATATTTTCTACTTTATTTTTTTAAACCTATTACTGTTGAGTTTCTTCCTCATACTCTAATGTCTCCCATAGCACTCACAAATAATATATGACTGCAAGGGATTCTGAACCTAATGCTGAATTTTCATACACAACGTACGCTATTAGCCAGGTAAAGCCCGCAAGTATCATCTTCGATTTTTATCTTGGTCATATGATATTTGAAGCTTCGATGACATAACATAACGTCAATTATTGCGCTGAAGGTACCCCAATTATATACAATTAACATTTTAGGCTTCTTGATTAGAGAATTTTGTTACAGAAGTGCCTTCAAAAATAGACCTGTTTATATCTTGCTAGGTATTTTCATTGATCTCCTCCGAATTTCTCCATTGTCCAATCCAACAAAAACAAAAACGGAGTATCTTCAGAGTCAAACTTCCTTAATTCTTCTAAGACTTGCCTGGCCAAGGAGGGCTATTAAAGCCCTCCTTGTATTTAATAAAATTATAGTCTATCAAATTTACACGAGTAAGAATTGCACCCACACTAAGCTTAGTTCGTACACCCACACAGAGTTTTATATAATGCAGGTAAGTCTAGGTCGGTACTAGCAACCAAGCTTTCTTAATGTATGCTGTTTCACAGTGGGTGTGGGTAACTTATTTTATAAGAGAGTATAATTTTTCACCGCCTTAATTTAGAGAGCCTCCTAGTAGAGACAAGATCTAACTGGCAGCTTGTTACCAGCTATCACTACGAGGAAGTATACCTCGAACTGCTCACAATACAATCAGTTAGAGCCAGCTATACCATGCTACCCGACAATCCTAGCTACGGTAAAAAGCATTGCATGAGAGGGAGTTAAATTTTCGAAATATTTAAAAGAAATTTCTATATTTCTATCAAAATGAAAATCCAGAGTGTAAGATAACATATGTTTGTGGAAAATGTGTGCAGCTACATGAACACCATCCCGAAGTAATGACAGAAAGGTTCCGGGGTAATGGTTCTAGTGTGGGACCAGTAGTTGCTTGAGCGCAATCACTACGTCTTATATACATATATGTGACCCGGTCTATGAAAAGGTGGCTTATGACTCAAAAACAAAATTTCGAAAAATTAGCTGTTAAAGATAAACAATGAATTTCGTCAGTTTCTTAGCAGTTTTTTCGCATTATGAACAGTCATGCCCAAAAGGCAACAAAAAAATGCAAAAGATCATAAATCATATAAGTTCGTGTGTGTATATAAAGAACGATGTTTTGTTCAATGCAAAGCATAAACCAGTTTCTGACCCAGCGTTGTCAGGTTAAAAAAATCTGTTTTTCTTTCATTTTGCTCTTCTTTCTCTACATTTAGAGTCATACCTTTAAGCCACCTTTTCATAGGCCGGGTCACACATATATATAAATTTTTATGCATAAATAAAATCAACGTGGTGAAGGATATAAAAGATTCAGCATGGCTAAATATAGCACTTGTTTTTTTCTTTCTTTTTAACCGACTTCAAAAAAGAAGGAGGTTATCTATTCATCTGAATGTTGCTTTTTTTATGTATGTAACCGCAGAACTCAGCCATTTCTGAACCGATTTTAAAATTTCTTCCTTTATTTGAAAGGTTATGATTTCAGGTTAGTCCCAGTTCATTATATTAAAAATTTAAGGGTGTCCCCATACAACATACATGTTTTTTACGTGTATTAAGAACCGCAAAGGGCACCAAATTAAAATTTTAAAAAATTGCATATCGCTATAGCTCTCAACAGCAGAAATGAATAAAAAAATAAATTTAAAATTTAAAGGGTGTCTCCATAGGTGACATAACTTGACCTATTTGGGTCTATCTTTTGAACCGTTATAGACAAAACCTTGAAAATTTGACAGAATGTCGATTACTATGACCGTTGTAATAAAATGTATAAATATTCAAAATTTTAAATTAAAGGGTGCTCCAATAGTTCATTTAATTTGATGTATATGGCCATACTTTTGAACAGTTGTACACAGACCGCTGAAATTTACAAAGAACCTGTAGTGCTAAGTAAGCTATAACAAAACTATAAAATTTGAATTAGGAACTAAAAGGGTGTCCCAATAGTTAATGTAATTCTATGTGAGTGACCAAACTTTTGAACTGTTAGAGACAGACAGCTGAAATTTACAAGGAACCTGTATTGCAAAGTCCACTATAGCAAGTATACAATTTGAATTTAGAAATTAAAGGGTGTCCCCATAAGTTATGTAATTTGATCTATATGGCCGTATCTTTTGAAACGTTAAACACAAACACTTGAAAATTAGGCAGAATGTCCACTACTATCTCTGGTATGATAACAAGTATAAATAATTGGAATTATAATGTAAAGGGTGTCCCAATAGTTCATGTAGTTTGATATATATGGCTTTTTAACCGTTATAGACAGATAGTTGAAATTTACAAAGAATCTTTCTGGCCAAGTCCCGTATAACAACAGGTCTTTAATTTAATATTGTAAATTAAAGGGTGTCCGAATATGTGATGTTATTTGATCTCTGTCTACGGTTTCACAGATAGGGAAACCGTAGACAGAGGCTTGAATGGTGCCCTTATAAAAGACGGATGCTGATGAAAGGAGGAGAGGCTTGACATTCAAATAGTCTTCATTTTTCCCTCTAAGTTTGGCGCATCTTTTATTTGATTCAAATCTAATTCTTACAGATTTCTTCTTACATTTTTAGTTTAGAATTTGTGCCCTTCTATCTGTTTTGAAGTCGGTTTTTTTTTGCAAGAATTATACCTTATTTGTTTGCCGAGAAGGAGATGAGAAAAACATATTAAAGAGCCTGCTCCTCCGTCACGACACATCGCCTAAAAAAATATTTTTGTTCATTACCAAAAATATTTTTGCTTAATAAATTGGTTTTAGACCCCTAAATATACATAGAACGCCCTTGAAATACTGAACAAATAAATAAATAAATAATTAACATATTTATTTATTTTCTGAACAGCTGTTTATTTTCTACTCATATTTTTCACTTGAATTGCAGTGTGATAGTTTGAACGCAAAATGCAATGTTACGTTAGATTTTTTGACACATATCAATAATTTATTAGACTGAAGAAATAATATAAATTTGAGATCAATAAACATAAACGAAAAACCATAAATGAACCTGTGTATTCCAATTGGCATGAGAAACTAAAAACGTTTTAACAAAATGCTTGTTTCTTTTTTTTCTCATTTTATATGCAAACGTGTAATAAGTTGCAACTCGTATTACGCTGCTTGCTGTTAATTTGTATGAAATTGATATAAAAGCGTTAAGGTGTTTCATAGTGCGGTTTAAAAATCTTATTTTCAGTTATTTTTTTTTTTTTTTTTGCTTTTAAAATTCAATCACACACTTCCACACAGAAATACATACGAATATTGAGACTAAAATTTGGTTTAATTTTTTTTCTCTATTTCGCTAGCGAAAATAAAAATTTTCCTCAAATGTCAGTGTGTGTTTTTTGTAACATTTGTTGATTCGTGTGTCTGTTTGTTGGTTGTAATAAAATATCAATAAATGAATTATTTAACATTTTAGTTATTGGGTTTTTAGTGCTTTTTTGTTTTATTTGAATTACGAGTATTTTTTTTTTTGTTTCATTTCGTAGCTTTTCTAATTATAGCTGGGTTTTTGTATTTTTTCTTTGGTTTTTTAACAACAAAACTGCACTTGAACTGTGGTATTTGATTTCATGTGAAGTTTAAGCAGATAGTTTTTTATTCGTTTTTGTTTTTTTTTTATTTTTTTGGCTAAATACCACATGTAGTTGTGGGTGGATTTACTGATTAGATTTTAATTTAAAATATACTTAACTACATGAATTTTACAGTGGTTAACATAACATAAGAATTCCCAAACACAAAAAATGCTTTTCGTCTTAGAGAAACGGGAACGGTAATGAACTTTTTATTTGCCCAAAAAAATAAATGGTGTCTAAAGAAAGTATAAAAAACAAGGATTAGTTCGTCTATTATTTATTTTCTTAAGCTCTTTCTCTCATCTTCTTTAGTTAGTAACTGTAAAGGCAGAATTAACGTATACTTACCGTGTTGTTAGGAGGATTCGAGGACAAATTACTGCATTGGTGATCGAGTAAGAATCCATATCGAATGATATTTCTTTACTTATCGAATGAGTGGATTTATAAGTCTTCAATACGTCCATCGTCCATCATCCATCTAAAACCATCCGTCGAATTGTTGATAGATTCCATACAACATACTCATTAAACCAATCCACGACAGAACCTACAGACTTAATTTCCTCCAAAACAAATGCTACGTTTGATACGGTTTTCATCCTGGGTGGCATCATTGTACTTTATTTCTTCAAAAAATGAACGAAGAGATCGCGTTATTTACAATGCAGATCGATACCCTTACCATGATTAATAATTTTTTGTTCGCAAATGTTCTACGTGCCTTATGACGGCCGCAAACATTGAATAATTGAAGCCGAGATTTGGTGGTAAGTTGATTTCGAGAAAAGGGCTCCAAGAAAAATAGGCTCCAAGTTTGTTGGATTTAACAAGTCGCGTTTATTTCCTGTGGGGCCACATGATTATGCTGATAAATCAGCAAAAATTTACTCCTTAGAGGCCAATATGGCCATATGCCCGAAATTGTTTTCAAATGTTAATGTCATATATTGACCATTCTAGTTTTGGATTTGGAGTTTTGGATTAAAATTTAATTTTGTATGTTATTTTTAACACAACTGGGACGAACGACGAACTTGGCACAGTATGACGAATTCAACTAAAAAATAATTGCGTTGTCGATTATAATACAATGGGACCCCACTAATAAAATTTAAAGAAGAACAAAATATTTTCTATAAAATTTAACAACAAATTTTCTATAAAATTTAACAACAAATTTTCTATAAAATTTAACAACAAATTTTCTATAAAATTTAACAACAAATTTTCTATAAAATTTAACAACAAATTTTCTATAAAATTTAACAACAAATTTTCTATAAAATTTAACAACAAGTTTTCTATAAAATTTAACAACAAATTTTCTATAAAATTTAACAACAAATTTTCTATAAAATTTAACAACAAATTTTCTATAAAATTTAACAACAAATTTTCTATAAAATTTAACAACAAATTTTCTATAAAATTTAACAACAAATTTTCTATAAAATTTAACAACAAATTTTCTATAAAATTTAACAACAAATTTTCTATAAAATTTTACAACAAATAGAAAATTATACAAAAAAATTCGATAGAATTGTACAAAAAAATTTTGATAAAATTTTACAAAATAAAATTTCTATAAAATTTTACAAAAAAAAATTTCGTAAAAATTTTACAAAAAAATTTCGATAAAATTTTACAAAAATAATTTCAATAAAATTTTACAAAAAAAAATCGATAAAATTTTACAAAAAAAAATTTCGATAAAATTTTCGAAAAAAAAATTTCGATAAAATTTTACAAAAAATTTTCGTAAATTTTTACAAAAAATTTTTGATATATTAGTGTGGTGAAGTTTATATAAAATTTGGCATGGCCAAATATAGAACTCTTAATTTTTCCTAGTCAAACGTAACCTATATAATGGATGTTACTAGGTAGGGGATTTTCTGTGTTTATCAAGCTTCTTTAAATACGTTGCTGCATATTTCGCTATTTCTGCTTTAATTAATGGCACGTTTAGGTTGCAGCTGTAATCAATGGTGAAATCATATTTGAAGCTGTGGCTGTACTTTATTACTGAATACCATAAGACCATATTGGTTTAAGGATCGAATTATGAAATCGAAGCTTGCGATCTAAGCTAACGGAATCATGCTAATGGCTTAATATTGTTTAATTGCACCAATTAAAGGTTTCAATTAGTTTTAAAATTAAAATTTCTCTATTAAACAAATAATTGAATAAATTAATAAAATTTTAATCTGAAACCAATTAATTCTTTCAATTGGTGAAAATTCTTAAAATAAACAGCATACATACATAAAATAAATAAAAAATCAGTCAAGTGCGAGTTAGACTCACACATTTGGGGTTCCGTACTATGTTTAGTACAACTTCAAAATTTCATGTTGTAAATTTATTCATGTCTTATTGGGGCAACCTTTAAATTTAATTTTTAAATTAAATTTTATTCTTTAATTTTAAAATTAAAGTCATATTCACGAAAATTGCATCACAAGCGGCCACTAATAATAAAAATAAAAAAAAAAATAAAAATAAAAATAAGTAATACACTTTCTATAAAAATATCAGGCACCTACCTATTGCGGTTCAAAAAATAAAGTTATATACGTAAAAAACATGTCACTGATGTCCACCCTTTAGTTATTAGTAATTGTTGTAGCGGCCGAAGAACAACATCTACTGTAAAAATTTCAAGAATCTCTCTATTACGTTTCAAAAAATAAGGCTATTTACGTACAAGTCATCTATCTGTCGGAATACCTTTTAAGTTTGTTACTTTTTATAGCGGCCATGGCATTTCTCTTTCTATGAATATTTCAACAGTCTATCTTTTACGATTAAAAAAATAAGTCACTGTACGTGAAAAACATGTCACTGTCGGAAAACCCTTTAATTTTTTATAATCGTCTTAGCGGCCGTGGCAACACAACGCAAATTATAAGAGGTCTACCTATTACGGTTTAAAAAATTAAGGCGTTATACAGGCAAATCACGTCACTGTCAAAAAACCCTTTAATTTTTACTGTTTTTATAGGGGTCATAGTAATACACAATTTGTGAAAATTTCTATTATGCTTAAAAAATTAGGCCTTATACATGCAAATCACACCACTATGGGAACACCCTTTAATTTTTAGGTTTATTTTTTATACTTTTTTATAAAGCGAACTAAGTTTTAATTACTTTTTGTAAGTCTTTAGTCTATGCCTTCTACAGTTCAAGATATAAACACATACATATTCGTGAATAACACCTCTCTATCGGAATACCCTATAAGTTTTAATATTTGTTGCTTTAGCGGCGTTCATTGTTAAGTTTCTGAACATTTTGAGTTTTTAATGTTCGCTTTAAGAATATTTCTCTCTTATTTCTGGCTTTTATAATCTAAGCGATTTCATTACAGCCAATTTATAGATTTTTACAATGAAAATGTAGTTTTAGAGCCAAGTTTTAGCTAAGATAAAAATATATTTATGTTTAAATTTGTTCTTAACTTTGTTCTTAACGAGAATAAATTTAAGGCAATTAAGCAAAAAGTATTAAAACTCACTTACACAATAATAGATGGTAATAAAAATAATATCAATCAGCAGTTAATTTATATGTTCATATTTTATTTCCACACTGGTCAGTTTATCCCAACTCAAGTTGTAGTTGCAAAAAGTAATAAAACTTTGAAACAAATACAACAAACTCATATTTTTTTTTCTTAAAATATATATATATATATATACTTATATAGTGATGTTGCTAAAGTTCATTTTGCACGGCCACTTGCATGTTTATAATATTATTTTTTGGAAACTAAATGTTCTATATCTTATTTTAACTAAATTTTAAAGCTGCTATTAACCCAAATTATTATAATTTAACTAAAATTATTGTTTTTTGGATTTTTTTGGAAATCTAACAGTGGTCAAATGGCTATTTAATTTTTCATAGTTTTGCTTTATTTTCGTTTCACTGTTTGTTGTAAATAATATGAAATCCAATTTAACAACCAAAACAAAGTAGATGTAACGCGTGAACCATTTCGAGGTTACCTACTTTTTTCAAGAAAAAAACACAGAAAATTCAAATTTATTGGAAAATGTTTATTATCATTTGAAGAACATTCTTTGGCATTTAGTTTTTGCAGATTATGTCTATCAAATTTTGGCCATTGCTACGTCGCAGGTGGTCCATCCGTTGAGTCCAATGTTCGATGACTCGTTCGAGCATTTCGACTGGTAACTGGCGAATGACACGCGTGATGTTTTCCTCCAATTCCTGAATCGAAGCAGGTTTGTCTACATAAACTATAGACTTCACATATCCCCATAGAAAAAGTGTGATATCACACGAACTTGGTGGCCAATCGACCGGCCCAAAAAGTTAAATTATGTGCTCTCAATAAATTCATTGATTGATGCGATGTGTGCGAAGTCTTGCTATAACCAAATGTCGCCGAGATCACGAGCTTCAATTTCAGGCGTCAAATAGTGACGTTTACATTCGCACCGGCATCATTTTTAAAGAAATATGGACCGATGAATCCACCGGCCCACAAACCACACCAAAACGTGTTTTTTTCTGGAATCCTGAATCTCTTCAGGTTGCTCTTTGTCCCAAATGCGGAAATTTTGTTTGTTTACATACCCATTGAACCAGAAATTTGCCTCGAAAAAGTCGGATCTTCTTGGAACTTTTCAAGAGCCCATAGAGCGCAGCGATGTCGCTTCGAAAGGTTGAGCGGCTTCAGTTGCTATATTTTGTATGCTTTTAATTTAAGATCTCGACGTAAAATGCGCCAAGTCGTTCCATACGTCAGCCCGAGTTGTTGCGAACGGCGCCGAATCGACTCTCCAAGGCCTTCGTGTACACTCTCAGCTACGGTTGCTATATCTTCTTCACAGCGTGCTGGACGTGGTCTATTCGGTCAAATATTATCCAGTAATGAATGCTGGGTCTCAAAAAAGGGTGATGGTTTGGTTTAAACCTTTTTTGCGATAACAAAGCAAATACAACAAATTTGTTTTTTGGTTGAAGTATTTTATCCCAAAAATTTGTTTTGCTTAAATAAATGAAGTTTGACTATTCTGTAAAAACTGTCTGTCATATTCGCACTTGTAAACAATTATATTTATTTGTTAATGTGGGTGTAGGTCGTTTTATACACTATTGTTTTATGAGCGAGTGGTATTCATGTTAAGATATTAAACCTACGAAAGCACCCGTAGACATAATTTTATTTAATTAAGCATTAACGTTGGTCCATTTGTGTGTAGTATGAATGTTACTACACGTTTAATATTATTTTCTTAATACTTTCCATATAGAGAGAATTAGAAAGATGATTTAAACATAAAATCATACCAGAAGTTGATTTTTTAATTGTTCAATTCACAAGCTTCTTGTTTGTTTCTACTACAGGCATGGTAAACAAAAATTTTTAAAATGTATCAATTACCTTCAAAGTGAATGTTTTCTGACCTAAAGTCTAACAAACAGATTTTTTTGCGATATATTTTTCATAATTTTATTAACAAAATTTATTTTAATGTATTTCCCCATAAATACGGTGACCATCCGTTCACTATTATACTGGACAGACAGTACACTATTTTTGCATCTTGTACATTATTTTTTGTGCGTACGCTGTTCGTCCACTTTTTTAATACATACCCCTTTTGTAAATTATTTTTTCTCACATTTGTTCACCTTTTTCATTATTTCCACAAAGAAAAAGCTCATAAAGAGGTAAAATTGTCCTTTAAAAACTACATTTTTATGTTATTATAGGAAAATAAATACTTGATTTAAGAGTTTTCATATGAAAATGTAGTCCTGTCCTTTAAGTTTAGTTTGATTATTTTAAATGGTTTTTAATACCCTTTGCAAAATATTGTTTTTGTACCCTTAACAACAGCTTGAAATTTCTACAATATTCGTATCCGACACCTAAACTATATATACATACATAGACATATTCTGGATCCTTATACGTAGAAAAGTTGATTAAGCGATGTCCCTCTGCCCGTGTCGATGTTGAAATGTCATTTGACAAGACGCCAGAGGAGATACAGAAGATATAAACCCACCAATCTTGGTGACATAGTTTCGAAAATTTTAGGATTGTAATTCAGCAAACGATTCTATTCGAGAGTGCGGGAAAAAAACCATGCCCACCTATATTTTCCACATTGTTTTTATTTTTGTCGGTTGTAATGATTTTCTTTTGCTTTTTTTTGTCAAACAAATATTAGACCGCGACAAGTGGATCGTAAGGAGTGCATATAGATATCGGGGTATCAATACCCCCCGATATCAACATCGTCCCCAATAGAGGGACGTTTTTTGTATGTTTTTAGGCTGGTAAGGTTTTGCCGCTTTGATTTGTATTAAAGGCTTTATAGAAAGCAATACACATAGAGGTAGCAAATAGACCCACAGGGTAGGGGGTGGATTTGCCAATATGAAGAAAATTTATAAAGAATTTTTTTTGCTTTAGTCTGACCATTCTAACGCAATATACATAGATTGCAGAAAGATTCCATAATTAAAAAAATTTCAATGATATTTTTACAAAAAAATTTTCAGATATATTTAAAATGAATTTACAAAAAATATTTTACAATCAAGTGTTCACAAAAATGTTTACAAAAAATTTCGAAAAAATTTTACAAAAAATAACCAGTAAAAAAAAAACGCTTCCTCAACGGGTCCTTTTCGGCCCCTTCCCAATTTGTAATTTACGCCAATCTTATTTTCATTGAGATAAGTGGTACCACCAGCCTTTACTCTACCTTTAGTGATTTCAGACTTTCGACTGCTATTGTCGGCCTTTGTTCTTCTTTGTCAAAGGATTAGATCCCCAATAGTATCCACATTTGACAAATTTCTGCCCGTGGTCATAAGCTATGATGGGGGTCGAACATATTGTTATAAAATGGATCAATATGCTTAAGTCGAGAGTTATAAATCTCAAAAACGGGCGTTCCAGAATCCGTGATAGGGTAGTTAGGGGTTGGCCGCAGGGAGGAGTTTTGTCACCTCTTTTGTGTAAAATCACCGTTGATGGCCTTCTTTGGAAACTGGACTCAATAGGCGTCCATATAATTGCGTGTGCCGATGATCTGGCACTTATGATTGGTGGACAGTTCATCGATACCATCCAAGGATGTATAAGACAGGCTCTCATAAAAACCGAGGTATGGTGCGACGAACAGAGACTAATTGCATAATTGCTTGGAATTCATACGCTTTGCTCTTCACTCGAAGGAGGAAGAGTATAGTGGTTGGATCAGTTTGTCAAGGAAGGTGAATTATCTGGGAGTTACTTTGGATAAGAAACCTACCTGGAACAAACATATTGTAAGGAGATACGGAAGGAAAAAAGGATCATGCATCCATGTGGCCGTAGTGGAGAATCTCGACATAGGCTGCATACTGGATTTACACTATGACGGTGCGACCGATAATAACTCATGTGGTTTGGTGGTCAAAAGACTCTCAGATTTCAAATAAGCGTATTTTAGATGGGGTACAAAGGGTTGCTTGTTTGAGTATATGTAGGGCAATTGGTATGGCTCCAATACAGGTAATTGCAGCAATGTTGGGATTGCTGCCGTTGGACTTACTCTTTAGATCAACGGCTGCAATGCCATATTTGGCTATGAAGAGCGATGGCATTGGGGATATCTCTGGGCCGAACATCCAGCATAATAGCATTCTATACCTAGTTAGTAAGGAGGTTAGGGATGCTCAAATGCCGATGGAACGCGTGAGTAGAAGAATTATAGTCGAAAGACTACATCGGCTTTTCTCTCATGGAGTGTATGAAGAACAGCATCACTATTTTTACTGACGGTTCTCTTGTGGGTATGTCTCAGTTTACCAAGCAGTATTACCTGGGCTGCCGCATGCGTTTAACGAGTTTTGCTCGCATTTTAATGTAAATTTTAAAATAAAACTTTACATTTGTCTTTTAGTTTTTTTTTGTTTAATTTTTGGGGTTCCGTACTCAAAGAGTAAACATGTAACCATATTGCTATTGCCACAATATCTTTCCATCTTTCAGCGGTGTAATAGGTAGAGAATTGGCGCATTTAAAACGATGATGATTCTCGAGCCATTGCGCGGTGGGGCAGAACCAAAATATTTTGGAAATAACTCAGCCATTTGTAAGAAGATGTATAATTTTAAGAAGATGTATAATTTTAAAAATCAGATAAGCAATGCCAAGCTGTAAAAGAATTTGCAGGTGCGAGGTACCCAACTTTAAGACCACTTAGCGCCAATCCTCGGAAGGTTATCTTGCTGAGCTCAGACAATCATCTGCTATGCTCATATTAAATCTTGTATCAATCAAAATTCTTTGAGCCTACCCACTGTGCATTGTCGTAAGATAATTACCAAAAGAAGTCATTGTTTGTGGTGCTTTATGGGTCGGTAGAATAATTAGTCTTCGCAAATAACGATGGTCAGAAAATATTCTAGTTTTAAACCAGATCCAAAACTCTTTGATGAATAACAATATTTATAAACTAATATATCCGAAAAGAGATTTTTTTGTTTAATCTAAAGAAGACTACAATTTGTTTTATACCTAACACAGCCATTTGCAGGAAATATGAATTTCACTTTTTTTCGTGTTTTTTTAACCTTTAACTACATTCAACTTGTTTAACTGAGCTAGTTGTGTTGCAAGTTTACTTACATTTTTTCTATTAATTTTTGTTGACTTTTCCACTTTAACAGTAGCAAGACATGAACGTTTAACATGTGTCATGTTAACATCCAAGAGCAGAGCAGACCTATAATGGAATAAAATGTTAAAAAGATTGATTTTTATTATTATAGTAAAGTGAATTTTATACAAAAGAACACAGATAACTAAAATTAAAAGTACATGTTGAAAGAACTATTTCGATAGAAAAGATATTTAGCTGATAATACTTGTTGATTTTTTATTAATACAGAGGACCTATCGAAGCAAACCACGAATGGTTTGCTACCCGGTTGGTAATTTACGACTTCCTTATTTACGTCGTATCTCGTGCTAACACTAGCCTTTACTATCGCCTTTGCTGATTTCAGACTGTTGTTGTCTTGAAACTATCGACCTTATTTCTCATCATGGAGCGTCTTGAAATGACTAGCATTTGGTTAAGGCTAAGAACACCTATCCCATTCACCCTTATGTTAACGCCTGCTGGTTTACCTCTTCTAGGTACAGTCTGCAAGTGTCATCTACTTCGATTTTTATGATCAGATATTACTTGAGGTTTCCCAGACTGTCACTAATGTCGTTATCTAGCTTAAGGCGCCTTGATTATATTCAAGCAACCTCAGAAATGCCTTTAGAGATTAAACTATTCGCCTTCTATTACATGTTCTTGTCCATCTTTTTCTTTCAATAAAACCCGGAGTTCCTTTGGAGACTAACATCATCACTACTTGTGAGGGTTGCTTGTCTATTTTGGTAGAATTCGCACGGATCTGTTTAATTTTATCAAAATTAGTATTCATAAAATTTCCAGCAATAGAGAAAAGCTGTCCACCCACACAGAGCTCCATAGGAGCAGGTAAATTTAAATTAAAAGTAGAAATCGACCGGTAAGAAGAGATCGATCGACTTAAATTAGACAGTCTCTTAGCAGAGACAAGGCAGAGACAGTCCGCTACTGGCCTCCTAGCAAAGACAAGGCAGAGACAGTCCGTTGCTAGCCGCCACCACTAGAAGGTATAAATCGACCCACTCACAGTACACTCATTTACCGCAGGCTGTTACTGGCCGCCACTACTAGAAAGTGTACATCGACTCACTGACAGCACACTCAGTTACTTGTTCGTGACAAATTATATAAAGTGTAGTGAATTTTTACCAGAGTAATCCCAAGATGTATAGTGGAGAGCCAGATTTATTTTATCTCAGCATTTATTTGTAAATAAAAACTGCCAGCGTTTCTTTAAATAGTAGCCATCGACTTACACTATGTGTAGGAGGTATATAAATAAAAAATTCGCTTCTAGGTTTCTTTGGTCTCCACCAATACCAAAATGTGTTTAAAACCCTGTTGAAATCTAAAGATTGATTATTGTGAGATTAAGACGTAATGCACTCAAAGAAAAACAAGTGGCAACATATCACTCGAAATCCATTTGACCTCCTATCTAGAGAGAAAGTGACCTAAGGGTAGGTTGCCCGAAATGTTTTTAAGGTGGCGTCAAATTAACTGGAGAATCGAATCGTAGCTCCGAAACGCCGAAGTATTCCTGTGGTCGAAAAACACGTTGTATAATTTGAGTTTTGGAAGAAATGAAAAATCGGTCATAATCATTCTTCTCGGAATTTACCAGCATTTACACTCGTAAAAAATGGGTAAACTTTAAACAGCTCTTCTGTAAAATTTACTTTTTTAGCCATAGGTCCCTTACTATTTTCGCGGACACATATACCAATTGTTGCTTGTTGATTGTAGTTGCTATTGCTACGGTTCGGCTGAGGAGTAGTAGTCCAGACCCACAAAAAAATAAAATTGGCTGGCAGAGGGAAACCTCGTTATGTCAAACAGTCCGTAACATAAATTATACTTGAATTGTTGATTAATTCAAAGCTACTATATGTCTGGAGTTTTTTTTCTTTTATGTGATAAAGGGTGGTACAAAATGCAGCAACTGTGTGTGTGTGTATGAGAAACAGGTATATATCTTGAAAGAGATTTTCGGTCATATATTTCTTGCAAGAGATTTGCAGATATCTATTACTTTCTTTCATTCCTATATAAAATGCAAAGTAGCGAAAAAATGGCTATAGTGGCAGTAAGTTCCTTATCGCCCAAAAAAAAAATTATTTTTTTGCCTTTGCAACAGGACCATGATACATGTCACATAGCTAATGTCACAAAGGACTGTTTAAACGTGTCCTCGTTCATTTATCAAGTTAGTTCTATTAGTTCCAAAATTAAAAGGATGCTAAAACCTAACATGGCACTATTAAATTCGTAGCATAACATACCACATAATACTGATCCACCATACATTGTGTGTTAACATCAATTAAAATCAGTATTTAACAAGAAAATATTCAAACAAAAAACTTATAAATCCTGTAGAAAAAAATTCTCTATTGTTAATTTTTTTCCTTCTTCTGAAAACAAAAGAGTTTTCTTTTCATTGTAATAACAAGTTAAATAGCAACGAAAAAAACCAAAAAAAAAAAAATAGTTTTATCCAGTTAAATAAGCAATTTTCATTAAAAATGAAAGCTTTATATGTTTTTTTTACTTTTTATGTGTTACAATGTTGTCAATACTATAAACTTATGTTTAAAAAGAAAACGGTCGTATCGTCGTTTAATGTACACTGAAGACTGGAAATACACCATTTGATATAATCCCTGTTACGTAAACCGAATTTTCTGAATTATTACGCTGTACAGTATTACAGGTGTTAAAATTTAGGTGTTAAATTATATGTTAGTCATGAACATAATATTTTTTTTTTCAATTTTCATCTTAACTTTGTTTTTAAAAAAATTATATGCAATTTAGAACACCAATATTCAATTGTTTTTTATTCCGGGTGTTTTTAAAATTCTACACGTGTTCATTCAACCCGGACTACAGAACAGTAACGTATGTATTTAATTTCTATAGATGCATGAATTTGTTTTTTTTGTTGATACCATACCGACACTAAAAAGATGGCAATAAAAAGTCCGGTTAAAAACATTTTTTAAATGACTAACAAATACTCGTATAATTATTTTTTTGCTCAACCTTCATGGGATGTTTGAAACGAAGCCCTAACCTTGTGCCTGCAAGCAAAGAAAAAACATGGTTAAGGTAACCATAATCTAAGAGCAACATGTTATGGTTGAATTATATGGTTATATATAAAAATAATATTGTTGTCGTTGGAACGTAATAGTCAATAGTCTTACATAAAAATAACATTGTAAAATACAACCATAGTTATGTTTGTAATATAAACATACTATAATATAATTTGAAACATGTAAATGGTTATATGTGACAACATATGAATATATTTATAAATAACAAAAAAACAAATTCACGAATATTTCCATTTAGACTTATATTTTGATATTTTCTGCTTACCTTTTTATCTGTATGATATTATTAATTTAAAACTATCATTTATAATAAAAAACATATTTATTTGTTGACAACAAATATGTATTTAATGTTCTTACGGTTTTAGATGAACCGATAGCTTACACACATATTTCTGAACTGAAAAAATGTCAAAACCAAAATATGTATTTTTAAAACCAAACATTATTTGTTTATTTTAGTCAAACTTAACATACTATGTTTAATAATAATATATTATGGTTATAATTTTTAAATATTAGAAATAATTTGGTTGTGGTTTGAATTTTAATATGTTTCAAACCAACTATGTTGTTTTTTTGGTGCGTATAACCATTGAATGATTAACTGTTAACAAAAAACTTGTTTATCGTGACCAAAGTATTGTTGTAAATAACCATAATCAAAACATCTATTGTTACAGAGAACATAGTGTGGTTGCCGTGACCATACACTAACCATGTTTTTTCTTTGAGTGTGCTAGCTAGATGCCTTCTAGTTAAGTTTTAACTCACCAGCTCAAATTTAATAAATATTAAAACTTCAGATGTCTTACCTATCAGTGTTGACTGACGCACATAGGGGTATTTTGGCAATCTAGCAGGACATTACTTTTATTTTAGCTTATATTGACTCTGAAAATTTATTGAGTATCCCTAGATTAATAAAACTTGGCAGAAAAACCTCTTATATTCATAAAATGTGAAAAGTTGGACCAATGAGAAAAAAAGTTCCTCTTAGAAGAACTAATCCTGCTTCTGAAAAATTTTATTTTAATTTTTAGTTTAGCAAATGCAACTTTTATAGTCAGCGAATGTTCAAAAATCTAAACTTGGACCCAGAAGGTTCTAAAATGCCACTTTTCGTCATGCCCCTTTTTGTGGGCGCTAACTTGATATATTATTTGCATAAATGATGTAATTATTAAAAGAAATGGATTACATACGCCTTAATACCATAAAAATAAAATTTTTGAGTTCTTATGGGCAGGGAACGTCCATGTGAATTAAAAAAATTTTTTTTTTCCTAATTTCCAAAAATATTCATTTTTAAACTTTTATGTCGAAAAGCAGATGTCTGACCAATTCGCACCACCTAAGAATATTAATAAAAGATATTTTTATAATTTATTGCTTTAGAACAAGAGCCCCCATGCAAACCCCTAAGGGTCAGTGAGCACATACACAATCTCAACCAGAATCTCACAAAGAGAACAAAACATGTAAAAATTTTAAATCAGTAACATACCATCTTTCAACAACTAGCTGTGTCCGCCACTTCGTTAGCGTCCTTATTTTGCTGTGAAAGTAATCCACTTTTAAAGTAATCCTGCGTCTTTAGTGCCAATTTGTTTGGTACTGTTATCGAGCGCTTTTGATGTGAGGACTTCATTATCAAGCCATATGTTAGATGGTACAAACAAAATCAATTAAGTTGATATTAAAGATTCACTGAATCCTGGGTATAACAAAGAATGCTGAATTTTCAGCAGAGTTTACAGAAAGACAATAATGATCCCAGGTTATGTAATAGGGACCAGTTTTCTTTTATCTGAACATTTCTTTGTAAATGAAATTTATAGAGATAAGCTATTTGCTGACTAACGGGCAGGGTTTTCTTTAAATAGAAACCTCATGCGGAGTTTGAAACGGAAACTTACACGTGAAAACCTTTAATTTTCAAAATTAATCGTAGTCTGAATTTGAGGTCAAAGTTTAAGAAGAGAATAAAAGCGTTCTAAAGAAAACTTAGTCATAGTAAACTGAAAGGTAAGAGCATAACAAGTGATTGGTGTAATTAATACATAAATAGATTCTAACTATACTATGTGCAACAAATACAACTTTGTATTTTTCTTTTTTGAACATTTTATTATAATTAAATTTTTTGGGAACAAACAATAAAATTCCATACTTAAACATACTCGTAGAAGAAACATCTACAGCAGTTCATACGTTTTTGTCTTCTTGTAAGTTAAGATGTTCATGCAGCTGCGTTTAGTTTTGTTTTGTCAATACCATTGTTGTAAACTTTTTTGGTAAAGTTACCGGCAGTAGTCTTAAAAACCTTAGAAGCTGGTGCGTTTGACAAAGAAGATGCAGCAACAGGTAAAACAATGATTTTTTTTTTGCTAAATTGAGTTAAATGTTTCTGTTAGAGGGTGTAATTCTTAAGATCTATAAGAAATTGAATTCTATGTCACATGTATTTAGCAAGTAGATATATTGAAATACCTGTTTTCAACACATTTTATTGAAATAAATGCTAAACAATTTTATTAGATCCATAACATACATGCATGTTAGTCATAAATAAAATTATAAAACCTGGATAGTACTTGGATCGCATTGTAATATTTGTGGTAATTATAAAACAGTTTTTTAAAAGTTCGAAATTAATTTCGAATTTTCGAACATTCCAATTTTTGACTACTTTTTCCAACAAATCTGGCCGTAAGGCTTCAATGGAGGCTTGAATACTGACTTCTAATGAATCAAGAGTCGGATAAAACAAAGGCTTAACTTAGCCCAAAAAAAAAAATTCTCCATAGGCGTTAAATCGCACGAACGAAGGCGCCGGTGAACAGGACCACTTCTAGAAATAGAGTTGTCACCAAATTGATTTTGCGAAATATCGATTGTAAAATGTCGTTGATGTTTGATTAATTAATTTTTGAAAACAAAACAACATTCAGTATGGCTCGACAGCGCTTGCCATTCACCGTAACTGCTGCTCCTTGCTTATTTTAAAAGATTGAGCGTGTAAACCGCACCAAACAGTCAATTTTAATAGATGTAATGGTGATTCGTTAATGGCTTGAGGATTTTCCTCGCTTCAAATACGAAAATTTTGCTTATTACGTAACCATTTAACCAGAGCTTCGTTGAACTAATAGTCTGTATGGACTTTCAGTCTGTGGTTGCGGGTTCGATTCCCAACAAAAACTCTAGGTGTTTCTGTAGATAAGCCAAAAGCTCCGCAGATAGTGTTGATTTTACAAAAAAAAAATTATTTGACAAAAAAACTCATCTTCGGCCAGTTTGAAATGGGTCCGTTTGGCTTAAATTATTTTACGCGCTGTATTTTATGGGCACGTTAGCCAAGATTCTTTTGTGAAATTCACCAGTCGAAGGAAAAATTTGATAACGAATCGCTATTACGGCATCTTTTTCAGTACTTCGCGCTACAGCAGCAATATACTCTTCGGTATGCACATTTATTTGGCTTGTTGATGATTTTGATTCGAGAACAGTAATATTATTGCGAGAACGTTCCGGCCGAATATGTTGACCGTAAAGTGGACGTAGTTTTCCCAATTTGGAAGCAAACTGAAAAAACATAAAACACCGTTTGATATTCTCAGCTTCTCAGCTGTAAAACCATAGGTTTCGATATAATTTTTTCACATTTCGCTTAAAAATAATAATTTCTACACAATAACTGGATTATAATTTTAATTAAATTAATTTTATTGTTTTCACTATATGTTAAACTAACGATTAAACTCAGTCGCTTCATGCTCTCTAGCATTTTCTATGGCATAGGACTTTGTTATAATAACACAGTTGTGTAGGGGAGACTCTAAAACAGGCAACTAATGTTAAAGTCTCCTTTTAATTTATCTACGTTTCTCGGAGATTTACTCTACTAATGCCGATAATAATAATTTTTGCCTGTTGACTGCTTGTTGCGGCCTTCTGTGTTATTAAGTCCACGTAAAAGTTCACATTTTTCTTATGCTAAGGCCCCTCATAGCGTCCACATTTGGAATGCGGTTGATATGTAGGCCTCAGTCTAATGCTAGCTACTGTTAGACATTTGCTTACAACGTGCGCTGAAAAGCATCTTCTACCTCTTGAATTTAATGAAGATTATATTCAGGGTCGTACAAACCTAGGTTCACATTTGTGATAAAAGAGGGTTTAGTTTCTAAATTTGTTACTTTAAAGCATCTTTTTCGATCCTGTTATTTTGGAGAGATTTGGTTTTCTATTAAAAACTTACATTTTTTTCCTCTGCATTTACTTCAAATGCATACAGGGCAGGTAGGTCTACTGACACCGCTCTGCATGAACTTGTCAGGGTGGTGGAAAGAGAAATTTTCAATGGCGATGCTGCTTTGTCCGTTTTTATGGATATTGAAGGTGCCTTTGATAAAATCTCTTTCTCTAAGTTGAGAGGTGCTCTTAACGAGCGTGGGGTTGAGCCAATTATTGTAAAATGGATCAACACTATGCTAAGGTCTAGAGCTGTAAATCTTAAAAATGAGAGCTCTAGGATCCGGGGACGGGTAGTCAGGGGTTGCCCACAGGGAGGTGTTTTATCACCTCTTTTGTGGAACATTACTGTTGATGGCCAGTTGCGAATGCCGACGATCTGGCACTTATGGTTGGTGGAAAGTTCATCGATGCCATCCAAGGATGTATGAGACAGGCTCTCATAACAGCCGAGGCATGGTGTAGAGAACAAGGGCTAACCATAAATGCCAGCAAATCAGATGCTATGCTCTTCACTCGCAAGAGGAAGGACATAGAGGTTGGATCCCTAATGCTTTTCAGATCGGAAATCAGTTTGTCAAGGATGGTAAATTATCTAGGCGTTATTCTGGATAAGGAACTTACCTGGAACGAACATATTGAGATGAAGACACGGAAGCAAAAAGGATCAAGCATCAGTGTAAACGAGTTTGTGGCCGTAAGCGTGGAGTGTCGCCAAAGGCTGCATACTGGATTTACACAATGATGGTGGGACCCATAATAACTTATGCTTCAGTGGTTTGGTGGCCTAAAGCCTCTCAGACAACAATAAAGCGTAAGTTGGATGGGGTTCAAAGAATTACTTGTATGAGCATATGTGACGCAATGCGCACTGCTACAACACAGGCAATTGAGGCAATGCTGGCATTGCTGCCGCTGGACTTATTTATTAGATCAACCGCTGCGATGTCTGCTTTGCGTATGAAGAGTGATGACATTTGGCATTTGGCTTTGGGCCGAACATCGGTCATAATAGAATCCTGGACTTTATTAGTAAGGAGGTTAGGGAAGCTCAAATGCCGATGGAACGCATCAGTAGCAGAAAGGTAGTCGAAAGACTGCATCGGACACTAATTGCGGACGACGTTATACACAATGAGTGTATGGAGAATGACATCAGCATTTT
This sequence comes from Phasia obesa, assembly GCA_949628195.1. Classification (NCBI taxonomy): domain Eukaryota; kingdom Metazoa; phylum Arthropoda; class Insecta; order Diptera; family Tachinidae; genus Phasia; species Phasia obesa. Next base: position 176,755,052 of record OX451215.1, read on the forward strand.
CACTGATGGTTCTCTTATGGACGGTAGAGCAAGAGCAAGTGTACACTCAGTTGCGCTAAACTTGTCCTGTAGTCTCCGTTTGGGGGAGTACGTCTCCGTTTACCAGGCAGAATTGCTTGGGCTGCTACATGCGTTGAGCTCACTAAAACTGAAAAGGTGGAGGGAGGCTACTACATGTAGACAGGTTCGAATGGTGCTCAAAGAGCCCCTTGGCAGGAGAGAAAGCAAGGTTCTTAGATAAAATAGAAGTACCTTAAGCTGGATAACTGCATTAGTGACAGGTCATGGAAACTTCAAGTATCATCTAGCCAAGAAGATGATACTTGCGGACTATGCCTGGAAGACGCTGAGACGGTAGAACACATTGTGTGTGAATGTCCAGCACTGGCTAGCGTAAGATTTAGGACCACGGGCAGAAGCTTGTTATATGTGGATGCCATGGGGGAACTAAACCTTAGACAAATGCTAGCAATCACTAAAGACACCATGATTATAAATAATGCCGTTATTCCCCCTACATTAATAATAATAGTCTCACTTTTAACCTTTCAGTCGGCAGATGACGATTGTAGACTGAAGGTGGCACACTGTTTCTTCTTTGTCCTGTACCTGGCAGCTTGATCGCTAAATGACCCCTGACTTCCTGTTTATATTTATCAATTGGAACAAACGCTTGCCGTTATAGCAGAGCCCCATTTTTCGTGTGACCACTGAACAATTTTAAGTTCAATTTGCGCCATCTTACCTCAGCTCTACAAAGGTAATATCCGAAAAAAAATTTCCTAACACACAGTCTTGACTAGCCATGGGTTTGAACAAAACATAAACATAACACCGGTAGAGCTGCGGTGTTAATTTGTCCATTTTCTGTTTGAACATAATTTTCTGGTGTTCATCAATGTTGCTGGAATGCTTATAGCAAAGCAGATAGTAATAGTATGGTTGAGCAACAGATGGCGCTGTTATAAAATAAGTGTCGAACTAACATAAAACAACAACGTAATTGTCATGTTATAAAATTGCTTTTATAACAAATGTTTTAACAATTATGTTTGGATGTGAAAAAACATTAAGATGGGCAGTCCAAACTTAATACTAGCATGATGTTAGTGTTTATAGTTTTATGCCTATTATAGACAGGATGTAATGGTAGTAACGGTGTTGCAGTGATGCATTTTCCCATTCCCATCTAAAAGGAACTTATTAATCATGTTATTAAGCCAATAGTTAAAATGGAGTATAGAAATTTAGTCCTTTATCCATGTCCAACTCTTTATCTCTTGCCAATTTTTAACTTTGCCAAGATAAAATTTGATAGTGTTATAGAAAACAGAATAAAATCCGATATCTGACCGTCTAATCACTATCATACATTTTCTTTTTCATAAAACAAAACTCGTTTTGAAACTGAATTTCCTAATATTTGCATAACCTCAACCAACTTCTTTTCGCCTAAGAAAACACCCGTTTTTTTTTTAATTATTTAAATTTGTTGTTTCTTAACTAAACATGACAAAGCCATGCACTGATTGTGTTATAAATGACTTGAAGATTTTTTATTTTAAATTTATATTTCCTTAACTTGTTTTTCGCTAATTTGTAATTCTTTTGTTTTTCTATTCCGTTATACTCTTAAGATAATAAGAGTCTCTTATATTGTTTTGTAGAAACTATGAAAATACGATGCTTAAAGGGGAAATGCTATTAAAAGTTGAAAAATAATTCAAGGGAAACAAATTATTGTTTTTCAGTTGTAGACAAAATTTGATATTTAAATGTTTAACTTCCGTGGGAGTTGGTAACATTATAAAAAAACATTATTAATGTTAAAAATGTTTAAATAAATACTGGTGGTTATTTAATTTAGCGCTATGTGCAATTAAGATTATCTTGTAGTTAAAAGTATGAGTGGTAGACACCTACCACTGTCTTTAGTGATAAGGAAAGTTTATGAATTTATCAACAGTCTACATGAAGGCTTCTTAAGGATCTAACGGAGAGCTATTGACAATTAACGGCTCTTAATGCAAGATTTATTAATGATTTTTAATAAATCTACAATACTAAAATACTAAATTATTGGGGATACAGGATCAGACCATTAACTACTATCAGTAGTTTACGTCTTTCTGGCTTTCATAGAGTCTCGTTCTGCAGCATACTGCCGACAGTAGGGATAACTAATTTTCTTATCACAGAGTCTGTCGTAATAGCTAACATTTGTCTGAGGCTATGGTCCTTTATTATGCCCGTGGCCCTAAGCTTAACGCTAGCCAGTGCTAGACATACACGTATAATATGCGCTACTCTCCTAAACTCTTTCAGGCACCGCCTGTAAGTAAATTATCTTTTTAATTCTCTTCTTGTCCTGGTGATATTTAAAGTTTCCATGACTTGTCGCTAACGCATTTGGGTTTTACGGTACCTTAAATATGGACCATAATGGCCTTCCTGTCGAGGGTATCTATGAGCATCAGTATTGTGGCATTCCTCTATTCCTTCAAGTTAAAAGTGTCTTCGAATTGTAGGAGTTTTGCTCGAACCATGCCATTCGGCAGTGCGACTCTATGTTATGATCTACAAAAAATCACAAAAAATATGCTGTTCACTGTTTCGACTGCTGCTTTATTTTCAACTTTTTGTCCTTTTACCCACATCAACGTTAGCGCACATCTATTTCGTTATAGAACACATTCCCTTTTACGCTTTATAAGCGTCTGGTTGTCTAGTGCACTGGGAATCTTTCTTGCCTGTAACCATCAGTTGAATTAAATTCGTAGCTTCTAGTCGGATATCTTTTTTTTTAAAGACAACACTTTGCGAAACTCCTCGGTTGTCTGCAAAAAACACTCTAATTCTTTGGCGGGAATCGAACCCGCATCCTCCATACTAATGTACTAGCGCATTACCAATCAGTCTATCGTGACACCCAATAACTCTCTATTTGTCACGGGGGTGGTGGAAAGCTTAATGTCTGAGGGAAAAAGGATGGGGATTAGCAGAATACACAAATGTGCCCAATAATGCTCAGAGAAGTTGGATTTCTCAATCAAATTGATAATAAAGGAAAGGCTGTGTCTAAAAGAAACATTAGCGACTGCAAACATTGTTTGAAAATGTCCATCGCTGACAATAAACCACTTGCAGTCACATGCAGTCAACCTTTAGAAATTGCTGGTATTTGTGCGGACTCAGTGATTAGAAAGAAAATTTATAGAACAAAAAAATTTATAGAAGAAAAAATCCATAGGATATATTATTACTATTGCTTTCTATCACAGGAATTTCCAAAACAAAATCGTACACTGTGCCGTATCTACCCTATTATTAGGTAGAAAACTTAAAGTAATTTGCCTATTCCTAAGTCATTAGTCGAGACCTTAGTAAATTAACTAAAAGGATGGCTCTCAAGAGCTGAAGAGCCGACTCTATAAAAGAACTCTGTTTTTATTGGCCGCAAGAGATGAACAGATTCAGCTCTCCTGAGGCACTAGCTTCTAGGCACGAAGTTCAGAAAGTTACTTGGATATAAACAAATCATATTAATTTGGATAACTTCGCTAATGACAACTCATAGAAACTTTAATTATTATAAGTATACTTGCAGACTGAGCTCGGCTCATATTATTTGTAAATGTCCAGCACTGGCTAGCATAAGCTTTAAGACCACAGGCAGGTAAATGTTAAATGTGAATGCCATAGGAAATTTAAGCCTTATAAACATACTAGCTATTACAAAAGACCCCATGAAGACGAAAAAGGAAGCCAGTTACCGGTAGACAGTATTAAACGAATATAAGGTGCGAGTCTTACAAACAACCCAAAATTAAGTATTTCGATTTGAAACCGAATATATCGAGATGACCATTGTGGATCACCTTCATGAGGGAACTAAGATACTGCTGGTTAGAAAATATAACGAGTCGCTAACTAGGCAGTTCTTTCTGGTATGTCATCTCTAAAGTCATTCTAATGATCGGATACACACCAAAGTTCCCCCTCCTGGGCACATCCGACAGAACTTTCGTCACTATCTCGATGATATTCGAGACGTTATTTCACCCTACGTTGACTAGATGTCCATAGTTGCGGCATTTGCATCAGCAGGCGGTCACTACTGCCATGTGTGGGTATAGATGTAATAAAGTCCTCAATAAACACCTCCCTGCAATTTCATGAATAGAAATTTCATGAACAGCTTTTACCCAGGAAAACAAGATGAACCCAGTTAACCACGAACTATTCACAGGTCCTCAGGATTCATTGCATTCATTTCATTGTCCTAACAGACCAACGGATTTTCGTCAAATTGTCCTATGGCTGTCCTATGGTGGAACAACTTCTCCAGCTCCAAGTTGCACGTGACCCTTATTACCAATTCTATATAAATAAAATCAAATGTCGTTCGTTGGTAATAGCATCACTTAAGAACGGCTGCCACCGATTTGGCCAATTTTTTTTGGAAATCTTCAACATAACCTAACTAAGGTTTTACGGAATAAAACTTGACCATGCCCACTTTTTAAGTAGCTAGAGAAGTAGAGTAGGTAGATCTTTGAAATTTTGCACAAGTAACCTCCTTGTTAATATACATATAACGAAACACAGGCTCAATTGTAATAGTGGGCGTGGTACCTCCCATATAAAGTGAACAATTATTATCGTCTACCTGGAAAGTCTCGAATCTTTACACAAATAACCCCCATACTAATGTGCATAGTCAAACACATAATGGATTGGGACGGTGGGCGTGGTACTTTCCATATAAAGTGAAAAATATTATCGTGTACTTAGAGAACTATGATAGGTAGACTCTTGAAACTTTACACAAGTAAACCTCAGACCAATGTGCTTTGTATAGCGGAATATAGCCTGGATTAGGATAGTGGCCGTCGTACCTCCCATACAAAGCGAAAAATTATTATAGTGTACCTAGAGAACTACAATAGGTATAGTCTTGAAACTTTGCATAAGTAACCCCCAGAATAATGTGTGTAGTGTAGCTAAATAGAGACTGGATTAGGATAATGGGAGTGGTAGCTTTCTGGTACCACAGATTGGATGGGAACAGTGGGCATCGTACTTTGCATATTAACTGAAACAGTTTTGTTGAGAAAGGTCGTATAGGAATATTTATGTTTTTATATTTAAAGAAATGACAGGGAGAAGAGGAATTTAAATTGAACGAAGAGGTTATTATGGAAACAAACGCCTATTTTGAGAGCTTCTTATTATTTGTAGGGAATAAAATAACTAGAAAGACAATGGACTCAATGCACAAAGTCACGGTGTTATAAATTTGCATTTGTAACAAACCACAAAAGAAAGGCGGACGATATTGTTTTACTTGCGAATGCCTTCAGGAATGCAGTTTTTAATGCCAAAGGGAACATTAATTTATATTCATAAATTCAATATAACTAAATGGTAGAACAAACCATCAATTAATTCAATTTAATTTTAGATTTCGAAGACAACAAGAATCATTAAGTTCTGAAAAGGAAAAAATGAAAAATGGATTTGAGGCAAACATTAAAAAGTCATTTATATGATCTTCAGATAGAAAACCATCAACCATTTAATTTCAACTTCATCACTATGACTTCAAATACTTAAGGAGAGAGGAAAAAAAAGGAAAATATATTCATAAACTAAATTTATTTAACATTAAAGCCTCGCAAGGCAATTGAATTCAAAACACAATGGGTAACAATTAAAATTAAACACATGCAAACTACATACATATATATTTCCAATTTCCACTGAATAGCCTGAATAGCTCAGTTCAAAAAGAAGAAGAAGAAGAGAAAAACGAACAAAACTATTTCAATAGGCGTTTATTCTTATTTTAGCATTTTGTTGGCAAAAAATGAGTTTCTGATAAAGAGTGATTTTTTAAGAGCTTGAGAACTTTTTTTTTAAAAAAACGCATAAAATTTGCAAAATCTCATCGGTTCTTTATTTGAAACGTTAGATTGGTCCATGACATTTACTTTTTGAAGATAATTTCATTTAAATGTTGACCGCGGCTGCGTCTTAGGTGGTCCATTCGGAAAGTCCAATTTTGGGCAACTTTTTCGAGCATTTCGGCCGGAATAGCCCGAATTTCTTCGGAAATGTTGTCTTCCAAAGCTGGAATAGTTGCTGGCTTATTTCTGTAGACTTTAGACTTGACGTAGCCCCACAAAAAATAGTCTAAAGGCGTCAAATCGCATGATCTTGGTGGCCAACTTACCGGTCCATTTCTTGAGATGAATTGTTCTCCGAAGTTTTCCCTCAAAATGGCCATAGAATCGCGAGCTGTGTGGCATGTAGCGCTATCTTGTTGAAACCACATGTCAACCAAGTTCAGTTGTTCCATTTTTGGCAACAAAAAGTTTGTTAGCATCGAACGATAGCGATCGCCATTCACCGTAACGTTGCGTCCAACAGCATCTTTGAAAAAATACGGTCCAATGATTCCACCAGCGTACAAACCACACCAAACAGTGCATTTTTCGGGATGCATGGGCAGTTCTTGAACGGCTTCTGGTTGCTCTTCACTCCAAATGCGGCAATTTTGCTTATTTACGTAGCCATTCAACCAGAAATGAGCCTCATCGCTGAACAAAATTTGTCACATTTGAACATTTCGAACCGAACACTGATTTTGGTAATAAAATCCAATGATTTGCAAGCGTTGCTCGTTAGTAAGTCTATTCATGATGAAATGTCAAAGCATACTGAGCATCTTTCTCTTTGGCACCATGTCTGAAATCTCACGTGATCTGTCAAATACTAATGCATGAAAATCCTAACCTCAAAAAAATCACCCATTACATTTGCCAGCTTTTTTCTTTAACTATAACAGAAACGCCCATATTTTTGCTGAAATATTCAAATTATGTTGATGTTTCTGACTGTAACTAGAACTAAACAATAGCAGAAATCTTAAAAACTGTTTTCATTTCATCATTTCATTTCATGGCATTTTCATGCTCCATCTCTCGTTGCTTTTTTGGTTTTTATAATTGTTTTTTGTATATTGTTTCCTTGCAACAGCGTGTTGACTGACAACTGACAGCGATACAAAAAAAGCGTTAAAAAATTCATTTTTAAATAATAAAATTTTAAGTTGTGTGTCCGTTTTTTATTTTTTTTTTTAAATTTTATATATAAACGAGTAAATATGTTTATTATTTATCTTCTTAAGAATTTGTTGTAAATTACTATTTATGATTAATCTTTTGGCAGTTTTAGCGCTCTAGAGTACCACCTTCTTTCCTTTATTTTTTATTCGCTGTATTAAAATCTATAATATGTTTTTTCTAGTTGCTCACACTAGCCATTAAAATATTAAGATAGTTTGGAAAAAAAAAACAATGCTGAGCTGTGCAACCTTAGTATTTTGTTTTTGCAGAGGCTGGTAGTAAAGTTATATCGTCTCAATAAAGTAATTTTTGCTTTAGTTTAATGTAGGATTTTGGAAAGTATCTAGTTACCCCTAGTCGGTTCAGTACTTAACTCTTCCGAAGGTCAAATTAATGATTATAACATACGTAAACAATTTTGAAGGTTAGTCTGAAAAGGAAGAGAGAGTATTGTAGTCTTTAGATTTTATATATACACTTAATTATTGTCTCCCAACAGACTAACCTAAACAAGCGCAAAAGGAATAACGCTGCGCAACGCTCTGTAATAAACCGTAATATTAACTTATTTTTAACCGACTTCAAAAAAAGAAGGAGGTTATCAATTCGTCTGTGTGTCGTTTTTTTTTTTTTTTTGTATGTTTGTGCCTTCAGAACTCGGTCATTTCTGAACCGATTTTAAAAATTTTTACGCTATTAGATAGGTTATGGCTACAGATTGGTCCCATTTTAAAAGAAGTTCAAAATTTTAAAAATTAAAGGGTGTCCCCATACAACATACCTGTTTTTTACGTGTATTATGAACTTTATAGGTCACCAATTTAAAATTAAAAAAAGTGCGCATCACTATAGCTCCCAATAACAAAAAGTAATTAAAAAATAAAATTAAAAATTAAAGGGTGACCCCATAGGTGACGTAACTTCACCTTTATTCTCCTATCTTTTGAACCTTTATGGACAAACACTTGCAAGTTGCAGAGAATGTTCTTTGCTATGTCTGTTATAATAAGTATAAATATTTAAAATTAGAAATTAAAGGGTGTCCCATTAGTTGGTTTATTTTGATATATATATGGCCAAACTTTTGAGCCGTTGTCGACAGACAGTTGAAATTTACAAAGAACTTGTATTGCTAAGTCTGCTAAAATAACAAGCGTAAAATATGAATTTGGAAATTAAAGGGTGTCCCAATAGTTAATGAAAAGTAATATATATGGCCAAACTTTTCAACTGTTATAGATAGACAGTTAAAATTTACAAAGAACCTATATTGCTTAGTCCGCTATTACAACAAGTATAAAATTTGGATCTATAAATTAAAGGGTGTCCCCATTATTGATGTAATTTGACCATTATGTCCTCATCTTTGGAACCGTTATAGACAAAAACTTGAAAAATAGACAGAATGTTCACTGCTATGTCTGGTATAACAACAAGTATGAATATTTAAAATTGGAAATTAAAGGGTGTCCCAATAGTTGATGTAATTTGATGTATATTGACACAAAGTTAAAATTTAAAAAGAATCTGTATGACAAAGTCCTCTTTAAAAAGTATTTATATTAAAATTTTAATTTAAAGGGTGTCCCAATAGGTGACGCCATTTGATATATATGACCCTATCTTTTAAACATTGATAAACACTTAACAATTAGACAGAATGTCCATTACTATATCTGTTATAATAAGTATAAATATTTAAAATTGTAAATTACAGGGTGTCGCAATAGTTTATGTAATTTGATGTATATGACCAAACTTTTAAACCGTTACAGACAGACAGTTGAAATTTACAATGAACCTGTATTGCTACGAACGCTATAACTAGTATAAAATTTGACTTCGGAAACTACAGGGTGTCGCAATAGTTACCGTCTTAAGGAAACATGATCTTAAGTTTGTCTATTTTGAAGTCGGTTTTTTTTGCAAGAATTATGGTTAATAAAATCTAATAAATTTTAATACAAAATAGATAAATCGCTAGATAAATCAGAAAGTAGATTAAGTGTCATCTCTTACTTAACAAAAAAAAAAAAAAAAAACAATAACAATTTGTATGCATCTGACTTCACTTTCTAACGCTCTATCAAAATTGTTTACGCCGCGCTATTTATGTTTGCTTTATACATTTTCTATATACTTACATGAGAGTTGTTGACAGTTATTTTGCGCTCAACGCGTTTGTTTATGTTTGGCTGTAAGACTCACAGAAATTAAAGGTTTTAATTCGTTTTAGATACAATTTTAATTAATATTATAACTGAATTAATTATATACTTAATTAAAAAGGAACACACTGACATTCTAATTAATTCGATAATTTAATCAATAAAATATTAAATTAAACTAATTAAAACTTTTAATAGGTGAAAGAATTTATTTCTGTGATTGCAGTATGGAATATAGAAAAGTCTTACTCAATTAGACAACCGGCAAAATTACTCATTTATAGTATCTGTATCCTTCTTGTTCTAAAAAAACACTTTTAAAGGACCTTATTTTTAATATTAAATTCCCCATTGTTTCTAGTAGAGAACTGAAAAAAACCGATTTTTCTTAATTTCATTATGCACAAAAATTCTTATTCGAATTTAATAATCGAACAAAATTCAGCATTGAATAAAAAAGCAACGTTGTGGCGAACGTTGATTTTATTCAGCACAGAAACCCATTAATGGTTTTAATTAGTTTTAAGTTAAAGTTCAATTAATTTATTATTATATTATTATTATTATTAATTAAAATTAAATCAAATATACATAGGTTTAAAACCGATCAAAGAAATTTCTTAATCAAACTTATAATTGAATCAATTAATGATTTGATTAAATTTTAATCTGAAAACAATTAGAACCTTTAATTGGTGCAAATATTTTTTTCTGTCAGTTGTATGCAACAATTCATAAACATTGCTTTTTGTGACTTCTTCAAAATAATCGTTGCTGATTGGGGCAAACAAACATCGGAAATTATTAATATGAAACGGTCGAAAATTAAAATCGCAGAGCCAACAAGAAGCATGTGGTTTAGTTGATTTAAATCAACAGCTCAAATGTGGATATAAAAAAATTATATTCTTTATTATATTCTTGTCAACACAGCAATAAAGCAGGATATTGTTTGAAAGATGTCGCGGTATCTCATGTTTCGAGCAACCGGATTCTGCAGGACATTAACTGGTTCATCTGTCTTGGTTCGTGGTTCATGGTTTTAACATAATAAATTAAAATACACTCTGTGTAAATTTAAAGTGTCTTCCTATTGAGGTTCAAAAATAAGGTCACATACATATATAAAATCGCATCACTTTTGAAACACTCTTTAATTTTTAGATTTATTATTTTTGATGTTATAGCGGACTCTGTTAAATTTGTATTAACTGCTATATGATTCAAAATCGTCAAATACTGTGGGAACACACTTTAATTTTTAGTTTTATTCTTTATTAAACAACAACAAAAAAAAATAAGTATCAAGTGGCTGCCTATGACGGTTCAAAAATAAATATATATATACGAGAAAATTACCTGAATGGTACACCCTTTAATTTTATAGCGGTCATAGCAATGTCAATGCTGTTTTCTAGCGTCTGCCTATTACGGTTCCAGAGTTAGCGGACTCTCTGAGATGGACAGACTTTGTGGCGACTGCAATAGGGTAACCATTTCCCCTTTGGGTACGGAATCCTAAAAATGGTAATTTTATTTAAATCGGAAAAATTTTAGTTTCACCAAGAAATTTTACTTAATTTTTGAAACTTAACCAAACAAATGCAATTTTTGGCAAAAATGGAAAAAACACAGAATCACTTAAATCAAATTAAAATTTCAAAAAATTAAAATTAAAACAAAACAAGTAAGAGTGCTATACTCGGCCATTCTGAATCTTATATACCCTTCGCCATAATAATGTCAAATATTCTCTTACTCTGTTAAGTTTCCGAATTTCATATATTACATATATAATATATGAAATTCGTATATTATATTATACATCAGGTTTTTACTTTTTTTCAACTTAATTATTACAAATACAACAGAAATAAATTTTGTCGAAATTTTGTTTTTAATTTTATAGTATTTTTTTAAATTTTATCGAAATTTTTTTGTAAAAATTTTGTCGAATTTTTTTTTTCTGTAAAAATGTTATCGAATTTTTTTTTGTGCAAATATTTTATATAAGGTTTTTTGTAAAAATTTAATCGAATTTTTTTTTCTCAAAATGTTATGGATATTTTTTGTTAAAGTTTTATCAATAATATTTATTAATAATTTTATCGAAAATGTTTTGTAAATCTTTAATCGATTTTTTTGTAAAAATTTTACAGAACTTTCTTTATCAAAAATTGTTGGTGAAAAATTTATCGAATTTTTTTTCTAAAAATTTTATCGAAGTTTTTCTAAAAATTTTATCGAAAGTTTTTTGTAAAATTTGACAGAATATTTTTTATAAAAGTTAGGACCTCTCTGCAATCTATATTGTTAGAAAGGTAAGACTAAAGCACACTATCCCCCCAATATGCCTATTAACTGCTACTGGTTCCAGGCACTTTGTGGGTCTATCGGCTACCTTTGTGTGAATTGCTTTCTAAAAAGACCTTTAATACATATCAAAGCAGAAAACCCCTACCAACCTAAAAACAAACCAAAATCATCCCTCGCAGGGGGTTATTGATCCACCGATATCTGAATGCACTCCATGCGTTCTACTGGTCACGGTATAATATTTATTTTACAATAAAAAGCAAAAGAGAATCATTACAACCGAAAAATAGCAACAACATAAAAAATATAGGTGGGGTGGTTTTAAGCCCGCAGCATGGAATAGAATGATCTGATGTTGCTGAATTATATTAGATAAATTCTCGAAACTATGGCTGGCAGATTGGTGGGCTTAAATTTTCTGTATTTCTTCTAGTGCCTTAGCAAAATGTATATGGATCCAGAATATATATACTTTATGGAGTCGGAAATGAATAGTGTAGAAATTACACATGGAATGACATACTTGTATATCGTCATAGGAAAAGCAAAACGCCCTATAAAACTTATGTAGATAGGGCGTTTTGCATTTTCTATGACGATATACTCTTTCCAGCTGTGGTGAAGGTTATAAAAAATCAACCGAGTTTTTCAGTATGTTAAATTTTGTTAAGTTAGTTTTTGGTTATTGGTTTTAAAAATGAAGTTATAACTTATATAACCAAAAACCGAAACTTCACTAGAAATTCGAGTTTTCACTACGATATTAAAATTTCACCAAAATATTATAATTTCACCAAACCATTTAAATTTCACGAAAAAACCACAATTTAAACAAAAAATGGTAATCTTATAAATGATATAGCAATCAATTCGTCTTTCGAAAATTATGGTGGTTCAACCACCTGTTTGTCTATATTTAAGTGCCTTGGTCTGGCTAACACATCACCTACAGCATAAATTTTTCCAGTCATAAATATTTCATATCATCAGTTCTTTCAAAGTTTCAAAAATCATCTACATTTTTACAAAAAAAAAAACTGAAAACTAGACAAATGAAAAAAAAGATTGAAATTGAAACTAAAACTAAAACCGTAAATTGAAATTGAAACTTTTGACTGAAGGATAAATGAATGGCATACAAAAGAAGCAACTACAACAACAATAGTTTTGACTATCTGTCTATTTGTTCACTGTACCATAAAATGATCATGAGATGCTGAGATGACGATGATGATGATGGCGATGTTGATGATGGTGGTGGTGGTGATGATGATCACAACAAAGGTGGTGGCGGAGTGTTGATGTGTTTTATTTGTTGTTTGTTGATGTGACGTGCTTGTAGCTTGTTCTTTTCTTTTCTCTTCAATTTTCTGTTCAGCAGTTCAGTTGCTGTATCTAAAGTGTCTGTTAGTTGTTGGCACCTTTTAAGTTTTTAGTCATTATTAATTTTTTTTTTTTGCTTTTTTGGGCCTTTTTCAACTTGTTGTGTTGAGAGTAAGTTCTCGTTTTTTTCTTTCTTAATTTTTTTACATTGACTTAAGAAGTTTTAAGGGATTTAGTGGCCTGTTTGCGTGAAATCATTTAAAAGGTTTAATAATAGTTTTCTGTTTTCTTAAATACGGGCCAGTGTAAGTGTGAGCATATGATGATTCTTCCCCCTTAAGCTTTGTTATCTTAACACTTTAGTAAAATACTAAAATAATTTAAATAAAGAAAAAACAAAAAAAAAAACATGAAAAAGAGCTTAATTGCAAGCGTGACAAATTTTGTTATACCCGTATATGGCAAGAGACAAAAAAAAAAAAAAATACAAAATGATAAATTATATGAGATTTATTTAATTTTTGTGTTCAGCCAGATAAATCAATTGGTTGTTGTTTCACTATTAAAAAAAAGGGACAGATCAAGACATTTATTTTTTTGTAATTAATGTTAAACTGTCATAAATGTAAGCAAGAGTTAATCTGAGACTCTTACAAACTTGCTTTAAGATTACATTTTTTAATTTAAGCCCAGAGGGTTTTATTTGACCATGTAATATTGAAATACAAAAAGTAAATTAAGGACTGAAAATTGATGGTATGTATTCTTAACTTATTTGCAAGTAGCATCCTGTGTAGTTTTTGACTGCTGATGACTTTCACCAGGATAAGTATCCTTTTACCCTCGTTGTATATAGAGTTCAGAATTATCCGTTGATTGTCGCCGTTTCCAATTTAATACGCAGTGCACGCACTGTCTTTTTCAGTTTTTCCTGACTCTATTTTGTTATAATTTTTTCGAAAGTGTAGCCGATATTTTCTACTACCAATCCGATTATAAGTAAATCCAATTCATCGAAAATAACACCCAAATTGAAGAAAACTTTTGTATAGAAAATTGTCCAAAAAGAAATGCTGCCCAAACAAAGGAAATTGCGGTTGCTTAACCTTTGTTCGTATCGTAGCCGCTGCCGATCAAAACATAGTATATATCATAGCGCTCTCTATCGTTATTTTTCTTCCTTTGACAGACACAGTGATGTGTCCAATCCGTAGTGCATTGTTAAATAAAAAGTGACGCGAGACACTAGGTCTATATTGCAACTTTTGGGTTGTTACTTCACTTCTTCTAGGATCTGTAACAAGATCTATACCTTCGCATAGGAAGTGAGAATTCCCCGATTCAGCTTGTTTGCACGTGGCTGATTCATGGAATCACCAATAACTGTACCTTAGTACAGCTATTCAAGGAAGCCCATCAGCCAGTGCGAGAGAGAGACGCAAACCACTCGAAGGCCGAGCAACAAGAACGGCCTGATTAAATTTAAGCGATAACGACAATGACACGCGCACGTGTTCCTCAACCCAGAGCTACTTTACGACTCCACTCTCTATCGTTGTTATTTACTATTTTGTATGGGGGAAGTAATAATTACAAACTTTATTTGTGTCCTTTTTCGACTCCCTTCGCCTCTCAATAATTTCTGTTACTCGATTGGTAATTTACATTTTGATTTCTTTCACGGGGTCCTGTATTGTCACTAGTTTCTTACTCTTGACAGTAGTGATTTTAGACAGCCGCTTGGTAACTGCCGATCTTTTTCATCATCGTAATATTTCTCATAATTGTTAACAGTTATCTCAGCCTCTTCCAGGTATAGTCTTGTTTTTCGGTTTTCATATACGCCAGTCAGATGATAGTTGAAGTTTTCAAGCCCTGCCAACAACACAGTTAATCAGTTTAAGGTTCCCTGATTATATCCAAGACTTCTTTTTATCTTGTAATGAAGTAATTAAGTGTCTTTGGTGGGAATCGAACCCCAATTCCGTACTGATAGGCTAGCAAACTACCTACTAGCCCATCGGGCTGCCCTTATTATCGATATTATTACTCTGTAGTTCTTTAAACGTAGGCGAAATAAAACCTTTAATATAATGGCTAGTTTACATAGCGTCTGCAAACCATTAGGTTACTGAAACTTTGTTGTAAAAACACTATCCACGTCACTACCTAACTTCTCTACTCTATCCCAATTTAGAGAAAGTTAAGCAATTAATTACCAGGCAGTAATTGCCTTAATGTGATTCGATAAAAATTAAATCATGGATTACATTATAAGTCAATGTTTCAGTACTCAGTCATCTGACTTTAAATTGACCTTCGTTATTTCTAGGGTCTTTAAGAGCCGTCGGTGTTATGGCACAGATCAGTTTCTAGAGAATTTGAACATTTTATTGAGGTAGTTTTCTCCACTTTCAGTAAAATGCAATTAAGAATTAATCTAGTAACCCAGCTGTCTTATGGTACAGAAGAAACAAGTGTAATATTTTTTTTATAGCTGTACTCACATTAAAGTATATTATTTGATATATTGAATATTTTTAATTTTAAAATAAATGCCACCCAGAATTTATGGCGAATTAAATAGATAAATAGTTTATATTTTAACATTTCGCAAACTGACTGAACGACACCAACACAAAACTGTTTATTTATTTATTTATTTTTTTGTTATTTATTTGTATATTTTATTAGTTTGTTTGTACACATGGCACTTTTGTGGAAAACCGTCATAACTCACAATTTGCAATTTATTTATTAAGCGCTTTAACACAAACATATGTGCCTAATTTAATTTATTAAAATGATTGTATCCTTAGAAGCAAAACTAAAAGAATATTTTTCTGTTTATTTTATTGGTAGAAATTATTTTTCAAGTGCGAAAAAATATGCATCGAAAAGATTGATCCAGTCACAGTTTCAAGACTCTACTCTTTGGGACACGATAATAGTTTTTCACTTTGTATGGGAGGTACCATACCCACTGTCTCAATCCAATCTATGTTTGCTAGACTATGCCCATTAGTCTGAGGAATACTTGTGCAAACTTTTAAGACTCTACTTATTTTAGTAGACGATTATAATAGTTTACTTTGTATTAGAGATACCACGCCCACCATCCTGTGTTTCCCTAAACTGTGTATATTAATAAGGGGTTACTGGTATCAAATTTCAAAGATCCACTTCTTATAGTTCTCTAGCTTCTTAAAAAGTGGGCATGGTCAATTTTTCTTTCCATAAAAACCTAAGTTGGGTTATGATGAAGATTTAAAAAAAAAAAATGGCCAATCCTGTGCAGCCGTTCTTAAATGATGCGATTACCAACGAACGACATTTAATTTTATTTATATAATAAGAAGATTATTGACCTGGGTGCACTCTAGTAATTTTAGTATTTCTTGTTTTGGTTGGGTATATAATATATATATATATATTACGGTTACTATGCCACAGCTTTCTGATATTGGTTAACCCACAATGAAAACTTTACTCGCCTGGAAAGGCCTCACCGGACAGGATTAAGTGTGTATGAAATCAGTGTTTATCAGTGTTTACTTGGACTTTTAAATTCATATTCTTTCAGTTTTATGTCTCAGATAAGTCTAGGTGGCTGATTTTCTAATATGGCAACATATCAAGAAGTCGGGGATCTGTAAATCAAAATGACAACAAAAGAAATTGTAAAAAACAAATCTGATACTTAGTTGCGTTATTACCTGCCTTCATAGTGTCACCTAAAATTATCCATTTCACTTGCTGCTAACAATCCCTGCAGCAACTGCCATCTACTCCTTCTTGAGGAGTTGCAGAACAAAGTTCCTCAGATGACTTCCATTGCTATGCGACCATACGTTCTCGCTATTTAGGTTTAAACAACACCGACTTCTTTAGACGTTCATAGCAGTCTAACTCATAATCGGGCAGAGTTGCCATAGTGCTGGTGTGTCTAGTCCTTTCATTGCGATTCATCAAGAGGTTGGACATCTCCGTTACACTATTTTCCCGAAAGGACTTTCGAAATATAGTAAAGGCTAATATAACCTAATTAGTTGCCGTCTTCTTCTCAGCTAAATCCAGAAGTGGTGGTGGTAGGGTGAATAGCAAGTGTTTCTGTTCTGTAACTTAAGTGAGAAATTTCTTATAGGAAATTACACACTGTGTAATTTTTTAAGTCATGGCAAAATAACCATATACGGACACCACTACGTGATAAAAGACCAAAAAAAAGACCCCTGTCTCCCAGTTTTTCCCAAAGTCCTCCATGTTTTTTTTATGGGCCCTCAAAGATGTGGGGCCTCGATGTCATTTTTGCAAAAAATGATCATTTACTCAAGCTCATATTTTGCAAACCGTTTGAAATTTTGATATACTCTCTGAGGCAAAGTTGTAGCTCTTGTCATAAAGAACAAAAATTGTTAACATATAAAATCAAAAAAACTTCATCTTCAAGGTCAAAATTGCAAAAAACTTTAAAAAATTCAATTTTTTTTTACCTTTTTTCCCCTGTTCAGGTCCATAGGTAGCAAACCGTTTAAAATTCAAGGAAACAATCAACTACAAAAATGAACCTAAGATCTCAATAAATAACTTTCTAGAACATATGAACTTCCTAGGAATGATTCTTAACATCGTTTAGGTAGCGCTTAGGTAGCCGAAATGAATTTAAAAATTTTGGGGAAATTTTTTAAATAATATTATATAATTTTCTAAATATCTAGACAGATGGTTATCGCGTTTGCCCTCCTCCATGTAGTAGTATTTCCCTAAATTTTTTTTGAGTTGTAAATTTAAAATGTTTGCCATAGGAAACCAGAGTAGTTCAAAATTAATGTTATGGTGATCAATTTAACATTAAGTTTTCCTTGGGGCAGAACCAAGTACTTCAGCTTTGCATATCATCGGGGTAACACAAAACTACTCTATGAATATACTATGAACTGTTATATCGGCTGATTAAAGTGCGAATACTTTTAATGAAACTAAAAGCCAACATAACTACATTGCAGCTAATCGATTTTATTTACAGTGGACAACATAGTCCATTGATTTTTATAGAATAAATAAGCATGCTAATGAAAGCGGTGCCTCGGTGGGCTAGTAGGTAGTGTGCCAGTCTATAAGTCCGGGGTTATGGGTTCGTTGCCCACCAAAGACTCTGTTATTTTTCACTTTTCAAGTTGACAGAAAGACCAAGAAGGCGCTTGGATATAATCTGGGTGTCTACAATTGTTAATGGCCAAGTTAGAAATTGAGATAAAACGATACTTGCAGACTGTGCCTGGAAAAATGCTAAAAAGGCAGATGTGTGGATGTCCAACAGACTAGCTAACACGGACTACGGACAGATATATATTAAATGTAGATGCTATGGAGACCTTAGCCTTAGGCAAATGTTTGCAATTACCATAGATGAGTGGTGAAGAGAAAAGTCGACATGTATCAGTCGCCAGTCTGAAATCAATACAGTCGAGAGTAAAGCATGAGACACAATGAAAGTAATGTAGTCGTAAATTACCAGTCGGATATTTGATATTTGAGGAATAAAGGAAGTCGAAAAGGATCCCATTAAGTGATGTGCTTCGATATCCCCCCTACAAAATAAAAATTAAATAAAATTAAATTAAATTAAATTAATGTTAAAATAAGTAAAAGTTCTATATTTGGTCGTGCCGAATCTTCTATACCCTTCACCACCTTCTACAGCATTATCCATATTGTTGACTCTTTACTTAAATTAAAATAAGTCATATGAGAAAAACTCATTACTCATACTTTAAAGAAATAGAATACAGCGGCGACGCAGCCAAATGAAAACAAATTCCGTTGGCTACAGTTGTCGCCGTGTTGTCAACTACTTAATGATATTGAAGACGACCCACAACGGTGGTCGTGTAGCCATGTAGCTTTGCTGGCTTTAAAATAATCGTTTACCTTTAAACGTGTGTATTTTATTTTTGACACTTTGTAGTCGGTATCTTGATGTTGACTATTGTTAAATGCATCTAAGTTTTAAAACAGAGATCTCATCTATTAAAAAATCAAACGCATTTAAAAAAATCTGTTACTCTATATACATACATATATTCTTAATATTAAAATATATTATGTTACAGTCATGATTTTCATTTTTACAGAAATATTGAAATTTTGTTTTTAATTTTTGGAAAATTGTTTGTAAAAATTTTTTGTAAAAATATTTTTTTGAAAATTTTTTGTAAAATTTTATCAAAAATTTGTTGGAAAATTTTTTAAAAAATTTAAAAAAAATTTTTTTTTTTTAAATTTTTGTGGAAATATCGTTTTGAAAACGGGTTGTCAAGTTTTTTTTTTTTTAATTTTATTAAATTTTTTTTACCAGTGGGTACCCTGTGGGTCAATTGGCTACCTATATGTCTATTGCTCTCTATAAAGGTCTTTAATACAAATCAAAGCAGACAACCCCTACCAACCTAAAAACAAACAAAAGTCGCCCCTCGCAGGGGGTTATTGACCCCCCGAGATCTGTATGCACCCCTTGCGACCTACCTGTTGCGGTCTAATATTTGTTTAACAATAAAAGCAAAAAAGAATCATTAAGCCGAAAAAAAATTAAAAAAAAAATGAGAAAAAATATAGGTGGGCGTGGTTTTTGGCCCGCAGCCTCCAAAGGAATGAATATGCCTGACAGATTGGTGTGCTTAAATTGTTTGTATCTCTTCTGGTGCCTTGGCAAATGACATTTCAACAAGAACAAGGACAGACGGACAGACGGGTAGACGGACAGACGGACAGAAGGACAGACGGACATACGGACTTCGCTCAATCAACTTCTCTTTGTATAGAGATAAGGAATATATATCCTTTATGGGGTCGGAAATGAATATTGTAGAAATTGCACACAGAATGACAAACTTATATATACCCTTTCCACCTGTGGTGAAGGGTATAAAAACGCCCATGAAAGCCAGCACAGAGAACAGATCAAAACAAAAACTAAAAAGAAATAATTACAAAGAAAAGTTTGTTGTTTTTAAAAACGCCTAATATAGCACTTGTACAGTTAAAGCTACACAAAATTAAGACATAAATACAGAATGCGTGAAAAAAAAAGAAAAGAACAATCACGTTAAATGAACGAGAGAAGTCTAAAAATTATATTTTTACGCACAATAATATAAATGTAATTTTAAAATTAAAATATTTAATATAAATATAGACCTTCAAGAATTTTTTACTTAGATTTGTATTTTTTGTTTTATAACTGTTTTGCTGCAAACTGGTGTTATGACTCGTATTCTTGAGGAATTTTAAAAATGTGATGATTCAAATAGTTTTTTTAATCAATAAATAATATCATAAAGCAAATACAAAAATTTATATCTCAATGCTAAGAAACTAAATAACATTGGTTTGGGAAAACTTAAGTAAGTAAGAAAAGTAAAGATTTAAACAATATCTAAATAATTATTTAAATAAATACAAATTATAAAAATTGTTATTATTAAGATGCCATTTATTAATTGAAAAGAAACACAAACAGTGAGAGGCTAACAGCCTGTCTGCCTTTCTTTTTGTGAGCGTAATGTTAACACACTCAAAAATAGTTCAATATAATACAACTGTGTCAATAAGTCAGAAATAGACATTTTCGTTTAAACAAAAACAAAAACGGAATATAAACAATTTAAGACTTCAAAATGATTATGAAAAATTTAAAGGTCATTTTTACAATACGTTGAATATTCAGAAACAAAGTTCAATTGCATTTTAAATCGAGAAGAAATGACATAGAACTCAAAAGCTATTACGCTGACGCAAGTAACAAAGACAGGGATGGTAAATTAAGTTTTGAAATTACTTTAACCGGCTTTAAGCATTTTACCTTTTGGACTAAATACACTGTGGTTATTAAATAAATTTTCATTCACATTGAATAAAAATAACAGATAATTTTGTTAGAACTTTTATTACTAAATTTAGAATTGTTTGCTTTTTCTTAATTTTCTTGCAATTTAGTATTTTTTAGAGAATACGACAAAAAATTATTTCATATATATGACAGAAATGGACCTAAGGGTAAAAAAGTAAATTTAACGAAGAAACATTTAAGCTTACCCTTTTTTCCAACGAGAGTAAATGATGTTAACATATCTGTTATGACTCCAAAATTGCCGATTATGACCGATTTTTAATTTTTTCAACATCAGAAACAATTCAGGGGTCTAAGACCACTTCCATCCAAATTCTCTCTAAATTGTACTTCAATTAAGAAAAAAAAAAAATTATTAACCCTTTAAAACGGTTCACTGAAAGAATTCAAAATTTTTAAAAACTTGAATCGACTGTACTCGACTTACGTGCAGAAAAACTAAACTTTCGACGCGAATTCGACTTCAGCACTGTCCGGGACCGATTCTCCTATTCTCAATAAAAAAATTAAAAATTTCGGTCAATCTACCCTTAGCTCCCTTTCTCTGTGCGCGGTCCCATATATGTGTATATCGTACTTGTTCAACAATAGAGTAACTTATTCCTATATGGCTGTGTGTGTCTTCATCAGAGAACACAGACAGACAGAGCGTTAATATAATTTTTAGTACATTTACTGACCTTTGCTCCTTGCAGGAGTAAGAGGTACAAATGTACATATATGGATACCTTTATATAAAGAAACTACTTATACGCAATATAAAAGTAATAGTCCTAAAATTTAGTGTGGATTACTTTCAGAACAAATTCGAACAAAATATTTTCAGGACGCACACAACGTGTGTGGGTATAGCTGGTATTATAATATGTTTATACTTCATGAAAATTATGGTTAGATTTTACAATGCTATTAGACAATAATGTGGTTCTAATATTATTTATATTAGAATATGTAATATTCATAATCAATTTTAATATATTGCTCTTAGATTATGGTTACCTCAATCTTGTTTTTGCCTTGCGTGCGCTTGGCACTAGAAGGGATAAATATTGTCTCTCCATCTATTTTCCTTGTTATGCATTGTTGGATACATTTTTTATCTCTCCTCTTATAGTTGAAGTAACTTGATTGTAAGTGCTTGCAATACAAACATAATTAACCTTTAGCCTAAAATGTAGCCCTAATCAATGAACTTCAGAACCAAAAAAGAAAAGTCAATATCACCATAAATAAATATTTATGCTGAAAGTGCAAGAAATAAACAAATCAAATAAACAACTAAACACTATTTACATATATACAGTGTGTGTTATAAAAATAAAGCACGTTTTCCCTATAAATAAAAACCCACACATAAATAAAAAACACAAGGGTGGAAAATTCAGTGCTATTGTACTTTGTCGATACTTTCTGCTAGTGGGAGACACCGTAGCTCAAAAAGTGTTTAAAATTACAAATGAACAAAATTAAAGAAATTGCTAGTTTATAGAGCTTGCACTTTGTCTTTCTTCTATTATACTTAAAGTTTAAGCAAGATAACTTGTTCTGATGTCTATGAGATAATAAGAAAATTTTATTAAATAGGAAAATATTACCCAAATTTTGCAAGGTCAAACTATTTTTTTTGGTAAGACAATTTTTTAATTCCACCACAAAAATAAGCATAGTTTGGCATGAAAATTTTAGTCAATCATCACAGCCAATTCTGGTTTCTCTTACATTTTTATTACAGTTTTTAAATTACTATAAGCTTATTATTTGTATTATTATTATATCATGTTACTAATATATTTACTTGTATTAACATCAATAGAATGGATTTTCTCTCATACAATTCTATATAACTTTGTAAAAAAGAGTTTAAAAAACAGTGAGGACAGGAATGGCACTTATATGCATCACAATCATTGAAAAAAGTACAATATCAAAATTTCAATTTTCCATGCCTGGTATGCACACAATAAACAAGAACTACAAAACTAATGATTTGTTTACATTTGAAGACTGAGAACGTATTTAGACAATTATGAACATTAGAGGAAATAGTTCAACCGGCATGATATGGTTTTCTCACCATATAATAATAAAATCGGATTCTTTTAGGGATGGAAAGACAACAAAATAGAGAAATGAAAATATGCCGGCAAGGTGGACAGCGTTGCCATAGTGTTAATTTTAGTATATTTTTGATGAGATGATATTTTTGCTCCAAATTAAAATTATTTTTTAGGGTTCCGTACCCAAAGGGTAAAAACGAAAACCTATTGTTTTCGCTACAATGTCTGTCCGTCTGTCAGCGCCTTTTATCTCTGGACTCGTAATAGGTAGACTCATGAAATTTTCACAGATGATGTATAGCTGTTGCCGCTATAGCAAAAAATACTAAAACTTATAGGGTGTTCCGATAGAGAGGTGTTATTCACGAATATGTGTTTATTTTTTGAACTGTTGGAGGCATAGAATCAAGATTTAAAAACAGTAATTAAAACTTAGTTCGCTATATAAACAAGTATAAAAAAATAAACCTAAAAGTTAAAGGGTGTTCCAATAGAGGTGTTATTTGCATGTATAAGTCATAAATTTGGAACCATAATAGGTAGGCGATTAAAATTTTCACAGAAGTTGTATAGCTGTGGCCGCTAAAGTAACAAATACTGAAACTTATAGGGTGTTCTATAGAGAGGTGTTATTCACGAATATGTGTTTATTTCTTGAACTGTAGGAGGCATAGAATCAAGATTTAAAAACAGTAATTAAAACTTTGTTCGCTATATAAACAAGTATAAAAAATAAACCTAAAAATTAAAGGGTGTTCCAATAGTGGTGTTATTTGCATGTATTAAGCTTAAGTTTTGAACCATAATACGTAGGCGATTAAAATTTTCACAGAAGGTGTATAGCTGTAGCCGCTATAGTAGCAAATTCTAAAACTTATAGGGTGTTCCGACAGAGTAGTATTATTCACGAATATTTGCTTATATCTTTAACTGTAGGAGGAATACACTAAAAATATTCAAGCAGTAATTAAAACTAAGTACGCTATATAAACATGTAAAAAAAATACACCTAAAAATTAAAGGGTGTTCCGATAATGGCGTGATATTCATGTATAAGGCATAAGTTATGAACAATAATAGGTAGACTCTTGAAATATTCACAGAAAGTTTATAACTGTGGCCACTATAGCAATAAATACTAAAACTTATCGGGTGTTCACGTATATTACCTAATTTTTTGAACCGCAATAGGTAGGCTTGATATTTTTGTAGAAAGTGTATTATCATGGCCGTTATAACAACAATTCCTAAAATTTAAAGGATGTTCCAATAGCGATGGAATTTTCGCGAATATGACTTTGATTTTAAAAATAAAGCGTGCCCCATAAGACATGAAAAAATTAACAACTTGAATTTATAAAAGCCTACTAAACATAGTACGAACCCTGCATGTGTGAGAATAACTCGCACTTGACTGATTTATTTTATATTTTTTTTTATCTATAATAATGCTTTATGAAATATATGCTTAATAAAATACAAACGTTTGTTAACAGATGTCTAAGAAAATGCTATGGCCAAATTGGATATCAAAAGAGGAACTGTGTCACGAAGTGAATTTTGAACCAATAACACGTTCAGTATGCAAGAGGAAGTGGACATGGATTGATCATATTCTGACAAGACCATTATCCGATACTGCCAGAGCATTACATGAATAGAACCCTCAACGGCGTGGTGTAAATTGTGTTAAATGCATGTTTAACTATTATGTATTATCGAGAAATATGGCCAAGAACAGTGTAACGTATAGTAGAAGGAATGGTGGTTTAGTAACCCAGGATTCAGAAGAGCAAGACGCTTAATATTTGATCTGACTTCTAAAAATGCACATTGGGTGCTTAAAAGTATCATTCGATTAGAATTATTTATTTTTATATTTTTTATTATAACAAGCATAGTACTACGTACCCTAAATTGCAAGAAAAGTACAAATTCCTTAACATCACGTCTTCTAGGGAACACCTTTTCATTAAAAAAAATTTACTTTTGATACTTGTTGCAATAGTAGACATTATAAAATATACTCTATGTATATATTATAATGTATATTTTATAATGTCTACTATTGCAACAAGCACCAAGTGTATATTACATTTAGAAAATAAGGTCATTTTAGTAAAACCCCGTCACTATTAAAACACCCTTTCATTTAGGTTTATTATATTTTTAGCGAACTCAATTTTATGAACTCGGTATAAATTAAGGTTCAAAGAACAAATCCATATTCTTGAAAATCATGTACTCGGAAAACCCCTTAAATTTCGGTAATTGTTATAGTGCACTATAGGAAATTTTACCCATTTTTTTTGCCTAAAGGTTAAAATCAAAATTTTTGCTAAGTGTATTTTTTTTTGCTTTAGTATAAAAAACAATAACAAAGTAAACATCTCTGTTTAAATATTTCGAAAGAATTGACTGACTGTTACTTTATCAACTATTTTGCTTGCGATTTGTAAATTAGTTATCAAAAAACGATTGAGTGCAGTGAATTTTGTGATAGTTTGTAATAAAAGTTTTCATAATAATAATTTATAATTTGCAAAAACTAAATAATGGAAAATAATGTCGAAGGTGAGTACTTTAATGGTATATAGTGAAATATTATTAAACTCGTCTATTAGATCGTTTAAATTGGAAAAATTAAAGTGACTTTAAGATGAACCTATAGAATTATGAATTGGAATTTTATTTAGACTTCCAATAAAATGCTATAAAACCATAATATTTCTCTATGACAATCAATAATTACCTTCCGGATTTAATAAATTTTAACTGCGGATATCTGCAAAATTTTTTAAAAAACGCATTTTTCCAAGTGACCACTGCGTGTCAAATTCAGAGTTATTCAATACATAGCAAAGGCAACACAACGAATATGACAAACGAGCCGCTAATTGTGCCCATTTCTTTTCATACATTCGTGAGAGTGATTGTTCCGATATCCTTAAACAATATATAAAGAAGCGGTCAAGAAAATTTTGTTCAAATATGAATATGAAATGACATAAAAGTTGTAGGAGTTTCGAAGTTTTTACTACGATAAGAAAACCTGAAAAGTAGTCTGCCTCCATGAAATCTAAGCCTGGACGGCCGCAATTAGCTTTCTGAACACCCTTTAATTTTGAGTTATTTTTTACTTCTTTCTATGTAATTTAAAAGTCATTTAAGTATAAGTTACTTCACCATCGCAACACCCTTTAATAATCTTTTCAGCTATTGTGGAAATTTCAAGGATCCTCCTATTACGGTTCCAGAGATAGAAAGCGCTAACAGACGATTTTACCCTTTGGGTACGGAATCCTAACAAATAAGACATATTTTAAGTTTAGAAATTTATAATTATTACACAGTGCAACACGGAAAAAAAACATCTCTGAGGCAAAGTTGTAGCTCTTGTCATAAAGAACAACAACTGTTAACATATAAAATAAAAAAAAAACTTCATCTTCAAGGTCAAAATCGCAAAAAACCTTAAAAAATTTAATTTTTTTTACCTTTTTTCCCCTGTTCAGGTCCATAGCTAGCAAACCATTCAAAATTCAAGGAAACAATAATCTACAAAAATGAACCTAAGATCTCAATAAACAACTTTCTAGAACATATGAACTTCCTAGGAAGGATTTTTAACACCGTTTAGGTAGCGCTTAGGTAGACGCAAAAGTGGAAAATTTCCCGAAAATTTTTTAATTTCATTTGTTTTTTCTTTACTTCAACATTAAGATACTATAAAGCCTTCTCCCGTAAGTGAGTTGTTTATTGAGATCTTAGGTTCATTTTTGTAGTTGTTTGTTTCCTTGAATTTTGAACGGTTTGCTACCTATGGACCTGAACAGGGGAAAAATGGTAAAAAAATTTAATTTTTTAAAGTTTTTTGCGATTTTGACCTTGAAGATGAAGGTTTTTTGATTTTATATGTTTACAATTTTTGTTCTTTATGACAAGAGCTACAACTTTGCCTGAGAGAGTATATCAAAATTCCAAACGGTTTGCAAAATATGAGCTTGAATAAATGATAATTTTTTTTGCAAAAATGACATCGAGGCTCCACATCTTTGACGGCCCATAAAAAAAACCTGGAGGACTTTGGGCAAAACTGGGAGACAGGGGTCTTTTTTTTTTGGTCTTTTATCACGTAGTGGTGTCCGTATATGGTTATTTTGCCATGACTTAAAAAATTACACAGTGTGTTATTCTTTATTGATGGTCTTGCAAAAGTGAAAGTGCATAATATCATAGAAAGTGTATAATTTTTGGAAAATTTGGAAAAAAGCAGACAAGTTTTAAAATTGTATCAATTAATTCACTAATGTACCACCTTACTTTTCAGTTTATAATTTTACCAAAAAAGTAACATAACCAACCCTGGATGCTACTCATATTGTTTAGTTGAGGTAATGCTTGAGTGGATTCTATTTTTGATGTTTTGTTTTTGTTCGTTGAAAAGTGTTACAATTAGCACCACATTTGATTTAATATTTAAAAGAAAAAAAAAAAAATACTAATAAAAGACTGATGGAAGAAAAGTCCATAAACAAATTATCATCTCTGAACAAATGAAAGTTTTAGAAGCAAAAATATTTACTTAAATAAAATGTGTAAACTATTTAAATGAAAGTGTGGGATGTTTAAATGATTTTGTTTTTTGGTTATGTTTTTATATAAAAGCGACTCCCCTAATATTATTTAAATTAAAAATATTTATTAGTTAAATGCTCACCCCTTTAAGTTTGTTTCCCTCCAAATATAACCCTGTTCCATGTAAATATTTTTTTTGCTTCACGCAAAGAAAAAACATGTTTGAGGTAACCATAATCTAAGAGCAACATATTATTATTGAATTATTTGTCAAACCATATTATTAATATAATAATATAATATAAAAATATATATATTATATAAAAATAATATTCTAAAATAAAATATGACAATATTCTAACGAAATTTTCTTTTATTACACACGGTGTAATTTTTTAAGTCATGGCAAAAAAACCATATACGGACACCACTACGTCATAAAAGACCAAAAAAAAGACCCCTATCTCTCAGTTTTGCCCAAAGTCCTCCAGGGTTTTTTTTATGCGCCCTCAAAGATGTGGGGCCTCGATGTCATTTTTGCAATGATTTTTAACACCGTTTAGGTAGCGCTTAGGTAGCTAAAAAATGTTCGGGAAATTTTTCACTTTTGCGGCTACCTAAGCGCTACCTAAACGTCGTTAAGAATCATTCCTAGGAAGTTCATATGTTCTATAAAGTTGTTTATTGAGATCTTAGGTTAATTTTTGTAGTTGTTTATTTCCTTTAATTTTGAACGGTTTGCTACCTATGGACCTGAACAGGGGAAAAAATGTAAAATAAATTTTTACCTTGAAGATGAAGTTTTTTTGATTTTATATGTTCACAATTGTTGTTCTTTATGACAAGAGCTACAACTTTGCCTCAGAGAGTATATCAAAATTTCAAACGGTTTGCAAAATATGAGCTTGAGGAAATGATCATTTTTTGCAAAAATTACATCGAGGCCCCACATCTTTGAGGGCCCATAAAAAAAAAACCTGGAGGACTTTGGGCAAAACTGGAAGACAGGGGTCTTTTTTTTGGTCTTTTATCACGTAGTGGTGTCCGTATATGGTTATTTTTTTCCGTGTTGCACTGTGTTATGAAATAAATTACATAAATATATATAAATAATACATTAAATAAACATACCTTGTTTGTTTGTTAATGTAAAAATACCTTAAGCAGAATACAAAATTATTTATTGTTTTTTTTTTTCACAGCGATTGAGAAATGACTTAATTTATAAATTATTATTTTTTAAACCGTAAAATTATATTTTAATAATTTTAAAACCTAAACAGAAAACTTAAAAATATTATGGTTATAAATACAATATTATTTTGGAATACAATTTTTGGTTGTGATTTAAAAATGTTATTGTTCAAATCAACAATGTTAAATTTGTTTAATGGTGTAGTAACCATTTAGTGATCAAATAGTTAGAAAAATTTGTTTAACGTGACCACATTAATAATTAAAACAACTATAAGTTGTTCATTGCAACCACATATTGCTGCTAAGAACATTAAATGTTTCTTGTGACAATACTATAAAAATGTTTTTTTCTCTAGGTTAAAAACATTTTAGTTCACGAACCACTAAATACATCCTAGTTTTACAGAGGCAAATTAGAGGCATTTTCGAGTGGATATGCGGACGGTCGACACCATAAAAAGAAGTGATGCTTATAGGTATGCCCCAATGTTGGGTACCTCTGGTATTCTTTTTTTTAATTTTCGGTTGTATTTTTGACATCTTGGTTTTTTATCTTGGCTACATTATATTTGAGGTTTCCTTGACCTCTGGTTTACCGAGTTATCCAGCTTAAGGTACCTAGCTTATATCCAAGTACCTTTTTGGCCTTTCTGTCGAGTGACTATTGCCACAGGAGTGCTTGTAGAGATTAACAAGCCAATTTTTACAAGGTATCCTAATTTATCCATTTCCTCAATAAAAGCCGGAGTTCCTCCATAGCTTTACTTTTCCACCTCTTATGAGGCTTTATTATTCATCCGTGCTGAGTTCGAACAGTCCGGTTTGATTTTATCAAAAATAGAATTCATGAAATTGCCAATTATGGCGAAAAGAATTTACGTACACGAGCTTCGTACGCGTAGGTAATTCTGTATTAAAACTGGAGGTCCAAAGGTACCCAGAGTTTGCTGATTCCTAGCAGAGGCATAACCTAACTAAGAGACTGTTACTGGCCGCAACTTAATTAGTTGCGCTGAGCTATGAATGCCTCGGTGGGGTAGTACGTAGTGTGCTAGTCTGTCAATCCGGGGTTGTGGGTTTGATTCCCACTAAAGACTCTGGAATTTTTCATTACATGTCGGCAGGAAGATCAAGAAAGAGCTTGGATATAATCTGGTTGCCTTGAAATGGTTAACTGTGTTAGTAACATCAAAAAAGGCTTTGGGCCACGGGCAGACACATATTATATGAAGATGCTGTGGAGACCTAGCCTTAAGCAAATGTTAGGTATTACTATAGACTCTGTGATGAGGAAGAATGTTGACATGTATCAGTCGCCAGTCTGAAATCACTATAGTCCACTATATTAAATGCTAGTGACAGCACTAGACTCAATGAAAGTAAGGTATTCGTAAATTTCCAGTCGGATACCAGAAATCATTGAGGAACGAAGAGGGTCGAAAAGGAACCCATGAACTTAGTGATCGGCTTCGGTATCCCGCTACATAAATAATAATACTGTCTCTGACGCGTTTTTTTTTTTTTTTTTGGAATCGGACAAGAATTTCTAATTTCCACAGTGCAACGTGAAAGTTGAGTAATAATATAAAACATTTCAAATTTAATGCCTAGAAACTTTTATAATTTTCTGTGATGATTTTATCTAAAGAAATGGTGAAGTCTTGTGATTAAAGACTTTGTATCACCCAATACTGCCAAAGTTAGTTCCAGCACTGCTATAAGGTATGGGAAGTTGTCACTTTGAAGGAGACAATATGAATTCGCATTTTTTTAGATTATATTGAAGATTTTTATCAAAAAATGTATGTGAAAATATTTTCGATAATTTCGATTTTTTTTGGAAAAAAATTTTGAAAAATTAAAAAAAAATTTACAAAAAAATGTTTGTAATTACTTTTCATTTTGCTCGCAACACAACTTATTAGGCTTAAGCTTCCACTTTATCGACCGCTTTGGATTAGAATAATCCAACTCTGTAATTAAAACTTATTGTTTAAAATTTTTGGCTTTGAGTAGATTGGATTGCCAAACACGCCTAAATATTTGTACATTTCATGCGCAATTTAAATTCTCAATGTTTAGAAAAAGCTTCGAAATAAGAATTAAGAATCTTATATCAATCTTTAATTTTAATAAAAAAAAAATTAAAAATAATTTACAAAAATTCTTGTTTGATTTATTATTATTATTATTTTTTTTTTTGCTAAAACAATTACATATTTTGTTTTCAATTATTCCGCTTATACCCTTCTCATATAAATATTTTAACAAGAAAATGATGAGTTACAATTTTTAGTGAACCTAAAAATACTTACCTCTTACTCACTACGATCAGTGCAACAAAATTGTCCATTAACACCCAATTAATATAAAAATTTAAATGAAGGTTTTTCCACTTAATTTTGAAAAGAAACTAGCGCGCAAAAACGATTTTATTTTTGCACATCATTTGCTATAAATTGTTTCGATAAAATATCGCTGTGTTTATTTAGATAAAATGATAAAAAAAATTCTTTAATTTTTAGTTTTTAGTGATTGCAGTCCGCTTCTCTCTTAAACGAATATGCCCGAAGCGAAGACTACAAAGAGAAATGATGAAATTGCCACGATGTCTAAACGCGCAAATTATGACAGCACGACGAGCAAATTGCCCGTACACAAGTGGAACAGGTGAAATTTTGCTTAAAAATGCCAACAGTAACAACACCAACAACAACTAAATGCTAATTTTTGTTTTATTTAATTTAAAAAATAAAACTTATTTAAAAAAAAATAAATAAAATGCATGATTAATTCTAACAAAAGCATGTTTGTTAACAAACACATCAAGTCTGATGTTTAGGTGGGTGCATATACAGAAATTCATTCAACAATGCTGTGTGTGTATGTGTGTGTGTGTGTGTGTGTGTGAAAATTGTACACAAAAGACTTCAACCACCCACCCCTCTTATCTTTTTGTTAAATGTTTAATTTTAAAAATATCAATCAATGGTCGTTTGAATTTAAACAAGCCAACAAAAATCAAAGCATACCTTTAGGCTTTTAAAAAATTCACCATTATAATTTGAAATTTCTGCACAGTGCATTCCTTATAACTGTAAACATACTAATTTATTTTACTAGATGCTTTTTTTTGGTTTTTTAAACTATTTTATTATTAATAATTTTTTTTTTATTTCATATTGCAGATCAAATTCCATAAATGTCACTTATATTTCTTTGCACGAACATCGCAACAATGGCTTGTCCACCAACGATGATGCCCTCATCAATTATGTTACCGAACTGTGTCGAAATGATTCCTGTAGTTTGAAGTCGGCGAATGGTAGCAATTTATGTTGTTGTACTCAGAGGAAAAAGTCTTCGTCATGCTGGCATCTGAAAAGAAAACAGATTATTCGACAGAGTTCACATGCATCTGGTAAGTTTTCCTAGTGTGTAATTAAATTTAATAAGTTTGTAGTCTGCTGTATTTTAAATATAAAAACCGTTTTATGTTTAATAGTTTTATTATTTTTTTTTTTTAACAAAAATAAAACATGTTTTTTTTTGTTATTAAATTTTATTTTTATTCTTTTAGGACTGAAGAAAAATTCCCAAAAATGAAAAATTCATCAAAAAATTTTCTTAAAAAACACTATTTTCACTCTTAGCGATTTTTAATTTAAACGCCATCTTTTATGTGTTTTTGAAAATGCTTTTTCGAAGGACCTTGCTTCATTCCTAAAAGAATAAAATCCAATAAAAAAAAATTTTTTTTAGCGAAATTTTCGAATTTAAGTTCAGTATTAGATTCCTGCTGAATTTTACAACCAGACACTCATCAAAATAGATAGATGCGAAGAATGCTGAAGACGGACGCACAGTGTTGTGAGTGTGGCCATAAATTTAAAAATCCAATTATGGAAATTAAAAAAAAGGGCTAATGGCATTTAATAAAAGACACTTTTACTAATAAGCGTAAAAAAAAATTAGATTAAAATAATAATTTTTTCTAAAGATATGGCTCTTCAAAATTGTGGTTTGAAATAACTACAATTTTGTATACAAAAGGAATACAAATGAACATGTACTTCGTAGGGTTAAATAATTGAATTTAGTTGGCAAATAAACCAAATTTGTACTAGATTAGTTGTTTTATTATGTTTTAAGCATATAAACGGTATTTTTAGGGTTCCGTACACAAAGTGTAAAAACGAAACCCTATTGTTTTCGCTGCAATGTCTGTCCGTCTGTCAGCCCCTTTTATCTCTGGAACCGTAATAGGTAGACTCTTGAAATTTTCACAGATGATGTATAGTTGTTGCCGCTATAGCAACAAATACTAAAACTTATAGGGTGTTCCAATAGAGAGTTGTTATTTACGAAAATGTGTTTATTTCTTGAACTGTAGGAGGGATACACTTGAAATTTACAGTTATTAAAACTTAGTTCACTATATAAACAAGTATAAAAAAATAAAACTAAAAATTAAAGGGTGTTCCGATAGTGGTGTGAAATGCATGTATAAGTCCTAAGTTTTGAACCATAATAGGTAGACGCTTGAAATTTTCACAGTAGGTGTATAATTGTGGCCGCTATAGAAGCAAATATTAAATTTTAGAGGGTGTTCCGATAGAGAGGTGTTATTCACGAATGTGTGTTTATTTCTTGAACTGTAGGAGGCATACACTAAAAATTTACAAACTATAAAAAAAATAAACCTAAAAATTAAAGGGTGTTCCGATAGTGTCGTGATTTGCATGTATAAGGCCTAAGTTTTGAACCATAATAGGTAGACTCTTGAAATTTTCACAGAAGTGGTATAACTGTGGTCGCTATAACAACAAAAATTAAAACTTATAGGGTGTTCCGATAGAGAGGTGTTATTCACGAATATGTGTTTATTTCTTGAACTGTAGGAGGCATACACTAAAAATTTACAAACTGTAATAAAAACGTAGTTCGCCTTATATACAAGTCTAAAAAATAAACCTAAAAATTAAAGAGTGTTCCGATAGTGGTGTTATTTTGATTTATAAGGCCTAAGTTTTGAATCATAATAGGTAGAATCTTGAAGTTTTTACAGTAGGTGTATAATTTTGGCCGTTATTGCAGCAAATAATAAAACTTATAGGGTGTTCCGATAGAGAGGTGTTATTCACGAATATGTGCTTATTTCTTGAAATGTAGGAGGAATTCACTAAAAATATGCAAGCACTAAATTAAAATTAGTTCGCTGAAAAAAATAAACCTAAAAATTAAAGGGTGTTCCGATAGTGGAGTGATTTGCATGTATAAGGCCTAAGTTTTGAACCATAATAGGTAGACTCTTGAAAATTTTACCAAAGGTGTATAACTATGGCCGCTATAGCAAAAAATATTAAAACTTATAGGGTGTTCCGATAGAGAGGTGTTATTTACGAATATGTGTTTATTTCTTACAAACAGTAATTGAAACTTAGTTCGCTTTATAAACAAGTCTAAAAAAATAAACCTAAAAATTAAAGGGTGTTCCGATAGTGGTGTGCTTTGTATGTGCAAGGCCTAAGTTTTGAACCATAATAGGTAGACTCTTGAAAATTTTATCAAAAGTGTATTACTGCGGCCACAATAGCAAAAAATACTAAAACGTAGGGTGTTCCAAAAGTGACGTGTTATTTACGTTTATGTCTTTTTTTGAGCTGTAAGAGGAAACCACTTACAATTTGCAGACTGTAATTAAAACTATGTTTGTTTTATAAACAAGTATACAAAATTGAACTTAAATATTAAAGGGTTTTCCCATAGTGACGTGATTTGCATGTATTTATCCTAAGTTTTGAATGAATAGGTGGAATCTTGAAATTTTTACAGGAGGTGTATAACAATGTCCACTATAACAAATAATAAAAATTAAAGGGTTTTCCGCCAGTGACGTGATTTGCATGTATAAAGCCTTATTTCTTGAACCGTAACAGGTAGACTCTTGAAATTTTGTACAGAAGATGTGTTGCCACGGCCGATATAACAATTACTAAAAATTAAAGGGTGTTCCGACAGTGACATGTTTTTCGCTTATAGTGACTTATTTTTTAATTGCAATAAGTAGACTCTTAATATATTTATAGAAAGGAAGTTGCCATGGCCACTATAATGAATAATAAAATTAAAGGGTGTTCTGACCGTGACAAGATTTTATAAACCGTAATAGATACCCTCTTGAAATGTTTACAGTAGATATGTTACTTCGGCCGCTATAACAAATACTTAAAATTGAAGTGTGTCCATTAGTAACGTGTTTTTCACGAATATTACCTTATTTTTTTAACCGCAATAGGTAGGCTCCTGATATTTTAATAGAAAGTGTATTACCATGGCCGCTATAATATCAATTACATATTAAAATTTAAAGGGTGTTCTAATTATGATGCAATTTTCGCGAATATTACTTTAATTTTAAAATTTAAGGGTGTCCCATAAGACATAAAGAAATAAACAATTGGAATTTTTAAATTATACTGAACATAGTACGGAACCCTACGTGTGTGAGTGTAACTCGCACTTGACTAATTTATTTATTACATATGTCGATAACAGTGTATGCATCATTATAAGAATGATATTAATAAAACAAAACAAAACTTGTTGTGATAAGCAAACATATAATAGTGAAGAAAAAAAAATTTTCAAGTATTACCGGGATATTTTTTCTTTCATTTTATAACAAAAATTATGTTAATTTATAAAAATAAAAATTTAGCTGCGCTTAAGTGCGCCAATTTGAATTATTGTTATTCTTTTAGTGTAGCAAAGTAAACTGTCTAGTGGAAAAAAATCAAAAAAAAAAACTTTCAAATTTATCAATAAGATATATGTATATGGATTAAAGCTGTGATTCCCACGATTCCAGAGGTGTTTAGGTTTTTTATGTGCGTTACACCTATAAAAAGTTACACGGCTTTAAAGTCGAATTATTTTGATAATTTTTTCACAATTTTTAAGTAACAAAAAATGAGTTTGGAAAAATAAATATCAAGAATTCATTTTTCAATAAAAATGCATGCAATTATATTTGTTTTATTCAGAAATGTAGCAGAAACAATGTAAAAATCCTAAAATTAAAATATTTATAACAACGCTGTCAAAAAAATTGTGAAGTTTTTAGCCAAAATATGTACTTAAAAAAAAATAGTCAGCTTCGATAGACCCGAAAAATAGGCAAAAAATGTATATACTTAAGTTCAAGAATATATTGAAGGTCCATTCATCTAATTGAATAAATATACATAAGTGTCTTGTATTCGAAATTAATTTAAAAAAATTTTATTAACTTTTAATTTTTTTTTTTAATTTTTTGTAAAAATATATTTTTTAGCCTTATTTGAATTGAATCAAATTTGGTCAAATCATTAAAAATATCACATCCAATTACTATAAAAAAATTTCATACAGTTAGCAATTTTTCAAACTTTTATGAAACTTATAAATTTCAGGATATATGGGAAGGACACGAATCCTTGCTTCGAATTTTTTTTAATTTTAAATTATGTTACGGTTTGCCATCCTAAATATATGTGCCAAATTTCAGCTCTTTACAATAACTTTTTCTATTTATGGTCACTCGTTATATGAAGTCACGACACTGTGGGACGTAGAGATCCAGAAAATGCATTACATTTTGCTAAAGTCTAAAATAAAATATTCCCATTTTTTCTTTACAATAATCACCTAATTTATAATTAATATCTTAGAGAGAATATAACTTAGTTCTGACTTCAACACAATTGGTTTAGTTAAAGTTTTTCAAAGAGTAAATTATTAGTAAAATATTATTATTATTATTATTATTATTGATAAATATTAAAATTTTTTTAAGTGTTTTTTTTTATTTATTTACACATTTGTCTAGTTCATTCATATTTTATCATTTTTTTGTTGTTGGAAAAACACAAATTTTAAAATAATTTATTGCCCGTTAAATATAATTTAATTTCAGTTACAGCCAAAAATAACATAAACCATAAACTTAAAAATAAAAGCGGCAAATATATTTTTATGGTTAAATTTTTATTGTTGATTCGATTCTTCACTAATTGGCAGTATTCAGTTTTTTTTTTTTATTAAAAATATAAAACCAAAGATTTACAATTTATCCAGATTTTTTGTATTACTTGATTTTACCAAGGCGGATTTTATTGATACGTCAGACAACTATAGAAGATTTGTAGTCACGCTTAAGTTATTAACTTAGACCTTTTAAGCCTAAAAAAGTAGCCGCAACATTGCCTCAAAATAGGGCACTTCAGTTATATGTTTCTTTAGTAGAAGCAATATTCGAATAACTCGATTTGTTGCTATTTTAAAGTTTATTCTTTATCTGCACTTATAAATGACCTTAAAAAATGTTTAACTAAAAGACGGTCTTTGTTGTCAGACAAGGATCATTTTCAGTTTCACCAGTTTCAAATAAATGTTGTAAGTGTTCTATGGGCTTGTTTACTGTAATTTAATGTGAATTGAAAGTTTTATATGTTTTCTAAAAAATAATTGAAAATTATAGAAAAATAATAGTAACAAGAAAAGAAGCAACATCAATATAAACGACAAACTCAAAAGTCAATAGCAAAAAATGTACAGGATTATTAATAAGGAATTGATAGCAAAATTAGAAGGCTGCATTGCTATAAACGACGCACGTTGGGTTGTAATTCCCAATAATGGCTCTTAATTGAAAATTGAAAGTTTATATTTTTAAAAAGTAATCTATTTCAGGTTATAGTAAATTAAATTGTGCATCACTAATTATCTATTTTCATTTTTCTATGTTATCTACTTTTCGAGTTGGGCGTTGTCAAAGTTGAAGTTTTTTTAAGTTTTTGAAAACAGTGGTAAAAATTTAAAAAAAAAAAAATTTGTTTTAATTAAATTTTTGTATTTTCCTAGCATAAAAGTAATATTTTTTTAATGGAACCTTCAACTTCAGGTATTTGGAAACTCAATTGTGTATCTCAGTTAAATATTTTTGTAGTAGAAATATTTTTAATATTTTTTTGAAAATTGGTGTAAAAAACAATAATTTTACACTTTCAAGTAGAAATTCAAATCCGGTTTGGGGAAGCTTGGGTCAAAATTTTTTTTTTGATTTTTCTATAATATGTCTACTTACAAATCATATAGAAACATTTTGCGGGTTTTTTGCGATAAGAAGGAAAAAAAACTTGTTTTCTATTTCCACATAAAAGAAAAATTCGTGTATGCTTAGCAAAGCACTCACTGCATTAATCATGTATGTATGTATGTAAGTGTGTACATATACATGTAGTTTTACATAAATATTTAATACATGGTCCGCAGATTATTACTGATGCACTGTTACCTATTGGCCAGTTATTGGAGGAAGCACAGGAAGCTCGTAATAAAGATTTTAAATCATACAGAGAACATTTTTCACGGAAATGCAGTCGTGAAAAGTCTAAGGAAGATATTTTTAATAGATTTTTAATAAGCTCTGATCCTATTATTAGTAATATGAGCAAACATTACAAAAAGAAAATTACCGTGTTACCACAGCAGGTATTGGACCTTCTATTATTACCTGAAATTTCTGAAGAAAATAATTCCGCTGATATTTATTTTTGTGACAGCGAATATGAAGACTAATAAAATGTAAATTTATATTAACAAAAACTTTTTAATAAATAAAGATTAGTGTGGCGTATTTCCGGGAAAATTTTGTATAGGGGCTATACGAAATCATTTAACTTTAATTTATCTTTAAAAATGGAGCTTCCAAAGCAATTTAAATATTCATACGAGCTGACAAACGAACACCCCTGGCGTTTAAAAATGTTTTTTTTTCAAAAATGATTTTTTTTTTCAAAAATTATTTTTTTAAGTAGTAATGACACACTTAATATTACGAAACGAAAAAAAAGAGCTATCTATAACGCCTGAATTAAGAGCCGTTTTTAGCAATTTCAAACCAATGCGCGCCGTGTACTTTTATTAAATCATATATTCATCAATAGCTGTCATAGCTAAGTATATGAATACAAATATTCATGCAAAATTTGAGATGCCTTAAATCCCAGCTAACTCATGCACCTTCATATCGACTAATTTCGAGGTAAAAATTTGGCTTTATTAAGGCTAGTACGATTACAATGAAACTCCGTAATCTACTGAAACCGATACCGCTGATTCCTTATTGTATTTATCAAGCCTGTGGTTTCAATGATGGCTTTTTACGCAAAAAATAACTTGAATCTGCTTTCGAAATTCACTTTTTTTAATTTGAAAGCAGACAACCTCGTTACAGAGGGTGTCGAAACAATCTCATAGACACAGTTTGGAAAAATTCGACAGTTGTTCATTTGCAAATGCAGCCAATCTTTTATGTAGTTCAAGTAAATCTACGTACCATTTGCAATGACTTTACATCTTTTACTGGTGGCCCAGCTCTCTTGAACGTATTGTACAGCTGCCTACGAAGCTTATTTGCCACTATTCTTCCTTGGGTAAAATTTGGAAAAATATTTTTTGCATTTTCCGACATCAACTCCTTTTGCAAAGTTATCATCTCAAATTATGTCGATACATTTTATTCGATATCGGATGCCATGATAGCAATATGAAAAACTTTGATCAATTTTACTCGATATTGAAAACGGTGATAGGACCCCTGTATTTTCGTATTTTCTTTTTGACAAAAAATGGACTAATGAACAAAAAAATAACTGAAGTGAAAGGGCCTAAAGGTAAAGAATTTAATAAATAAGACACTAGCAGATTGTAAAGCATTTTCTGGATCGCTATAACCGTCTACAAAATTCTTCGCATCTAGTTGTTTAGTTGTAAACATAAAGGACTACGAGAAAATTCTATTCAATCATCTTTGATCTGTTGGTGAGAACGAAGTCTACCACTTCGTAAAGCTTCCTCCCCTCATGCTTGATATATCCCTTTATACTTACCACCTTATATTTGTTGTTGCTTCAGCCAACCTTCCCACATAGGGGAATTTTGACAATCTAGCCGGACATTACTTCTTTTTTAGATTATATTGGCTCTGAAAATTTATTGAGAGTCCCTAGATTAATGAACCTTGGCAGAAATAGGTTATTAAAGCTAGGGTATTAAAGCTAAAAAAAAAGGAAAATCGGACCAAGGAGAAAGAAGTTTCCTTGGCAGAACC
Source organism: Phasia obesa (assembly GCA_949628195.1). Classification (NCBI taxonomy): domain Eukaryota; kingdom Metazoa; phylum Arthropoda; class Insecta; order Diptera; family Tachinidae; genus Phasia; species Phasia obesa. The sequence continues at coordinate 176,794,885 of OX451215.1, forward strand.
AATCCTACCTCTGAAATAAAAAGTTTTCTTCTACGTTTACTTAACAAATGCAACTTTTATAGTCCGCGAATGTTCAAAAATCTAAACTTGGACCCTGGAGATTGTAAACTTCCACTTTCCTCAGACCACTTTTATGGGCAGTGGGAGATATCCATCCAATCCTAACTCCCGAAACCTCCATGTAATTTTTTTAAACATTTTTTTTGCTAATTTCCAAAAAATATTAATATTTAATCTTTTATGTCGAAGAGAAGAATATTAAAAAAAGTCATTGTTGTAATTTAAGGGGTTTTTCAACAAGGGACGGTACAAAAGTAGAGCGGGAGGGACAGCAGATGACGCCATATTTCTTGCCGCTCTTTGGAGATTTCTCTTCAGTAAGGTTTGCTATTTCATGATGGAAAGCTATACGAGCCAACAACGAGTTGAAGATTTACTACCGAAATTCGGAGTCAGTGGCCTCAACGTTAAGAGCGCTACGTCCAATTTATGGTGATCATTATCATCCTAGCAGATCAACAATTGAGCGTCTAGTGGAAAAATTTGAATCCACAGGCACAATACAAAATGTTCCCGTGCCAGTGAGATAAAGAAGTGCCCGTAGTGTCGAGACTATTGCTGCCGCTGAGGCTTCAGTTAAAGAAAGCCCAAGTGTGTCTCTCAGACGTCGTTCTTAAGCATTGAGCATCTCTGTGACGCACACTGTGGCCACTGCGGCAATAAATCAATTTGGACCTGCTCTCCGATTTTGATGATTTTTGCACAGATGGTTAACAACAATCTAGAGGTCATGTGTGAAAAATTTCATGCATATATCTCCATTGGTTTTCTGTCCTGAGCAGCGCAAAGTTGAAGTATGTGAACAAGTCACAAATGTGATAGTTTTCTATGTCATATTCAAAAGCCTGTTACTTATAAACTATACACCGAATGTACCTTATAAGTATTTTTTCAATTAAAATGGACATTAAGCATTATATGTAAACTAAAAAAAAAATTTTAAAAATTGAAAAAAAAATTTCTTTTGACAATGTATATTAAACCAAAAATAAAAACATTTATGATTTTCCGTTAGACTTTTAGTTGTGTGCGAAGCAGTGCGACACATGGAGTACTATACCAAATTTTAGCTGAGAGTCTCAGCTAACAGACTAAAAAAAAAAAACCTGCCCCAATTTGCCCGCCGCCGAAAAAACAATGAAAAACCAAAAAATTACAGTAAAAAATATGCGTTATGTGGTATTTTACGCGTGCAAAAACAACTGTGCATTCTTTCTTTCATTGCTACTCGTACACGAAGCCGGTGCCAATTTGGGATCGAGAAATACGAAAATTTCATTGCATGTGTTTTATATAAAAAAAAAACTTAAATTTGAGTCCCGATTAGAAAAACAAATGTACACAAAAGTATTTATCAAAGTAATATCGGTACATTGTTTACGTAGACTAAACAACAAAAAAATCTAAATGTAAACTTTATATAATAAATATAATAAATGTTGATTTGGTTAAACAAAGAATGGCTTCCAGAAACAATGGGAATATATCTCGACGATTTTTTGAAAACCCTGAAATTACAGCTGACATAGCCGGAGTAAATAATTAGTTGCAGTCAGGCAATAGACGCTGAGAAATTCCAAATATATTGTATAGACAAGGAAAAATTGTACATTGATTTGTATGGATGGTACTACATGCCCATCACAGTGCATAAAGTTTTAATACATGGTAGCAAAATTGTATCTGAGGCCATTCTACCTATAGGTAGGTTAAATATACAAATTGTTTCATACATTTTTAATTTATTAGATGAAACCAGGAACAAAGATTATAGACGTTATAGACGTTATAGGCTATAGCACTCCCGCAAGACTGGGCGCTATTCTCCTAACGAAGACGTAATGCATCATTTGTTGATATCCTCCGACCCATACATCAATTCATTTAGAACGAAATTGAAGATTAAACAATTAGATTATCACGAAGATGTGGAAAAGTTGTTAATAAATGAAATGGAGTGAAACTTACAAAATTTTTATATTGGGATTGTATGAGGGGTGGGTGTTACAGTGGGCGGATTTTCTTCATATTTTCAAAACAGCATTTAATACATTGTATATGCATTTTTGCCAAAAATAAACATATTGCATTTTTGAAATATTGTTTGTATGGGAGGTGGGGGTAAAAGTGGGCGGATTAAATTCATATTTTCAGGAGGTCATTCTACTATTATAATATTAACGTTTTATGAAAATTTAGTTAATATATTTAAAATCATGGAAGTTATGCCACATTTTCTATTTAAGTTGTATGGGAGGTGGGCGTAAAAGTGGGCGTATTTTTGTAAAAAAAAAACTAAAATTCTTAAAAAATTTAAAATAAATGTGTGCAAAATTTCATGAAGCTCCGCAACCTCCTTGATTTAAGACCATTAAATACACTACACGGCCACACTGTGTGACGTCGTTGTGGCGCATTTTGCGAAAAGATCTTAGCCTACATCCTTACAAGATCAAATTGACGCAAGAACTGAAGCCGCTTGAATACCAGAAACGTCGTATGTTGGTGAATTGGGCGCTTTGGAGCGCTCTTATTGAAAAACCCTTATTATTATCTTATAGTATTTATCGTCAGCGTCCTTATTTTGCTTTGAAAGTAATCCACTTTATGACTCTTATTTTAACAGTTCTGCAGATATGGTTTATGTAATTACTTTATATAAAGGGTAATTACTCAGAAACATAGGATTTATAAAAAATTATATAATTGTATAAATTTCTAAAATTATTGTAGATTACTGCAAATAGGGTTTGATTCGGAAAAATTGCGCACTTTCACAAATTGTTCTCTCTCCCTTGCTTGGTAATGAGATATTTTTACGGGAAACAAATATATATTATTTGAACCACGATACTAAGGTACCTCTCTATAAATTTTTATTAAAATTCATCCAGTAGTATTTAGGTGATGCGAACACAAACAGGCAGCATATAGTTTTATTGTATGTATAGATAATAAGTTATTTATATTAGTAACAATAAATTTTATATAAAATAATAATAATTAATATACAGTCGCCCACCTTACAACACGGTGGATTGGTTCCGCGTTAAGGGAAAGCGCGTTATATGACCCCGTATAACGTGTTATGTAAAAATAACGTTTAACTTTTCTTTTTAAATGGGATTTAAATCGAATATTAAGAAAAAAACTATGTTATGAACGAAATACATATGTGCGTCTTATTAAAATCAAACTAATAACATTTTAAATAAAAAACTTATGTAACTAAAACATAGTTAAAAAATGACATAATTCCGAAAACAGTTTTATTACATATTTCTTCGGAGTCTTGGCTATCTGAAATAATGTCCTACTATTTACTATTTGAATTTTTGTTATTTTCTTTACTTAATAGCATAAGTTCTTGTTCATCTATATTAATTAATTACACTATGTATACACTTTACACGGCCGTAGTAACAAATCTACTCTAAAAGTTTTAAGAATCTACCTATTATGGTAAAAATTGGGCCGAATACAATAAAATCACGTCACGGTTGGAACACGCTTTAATCTTTTTGTATTTATTTTATATACTAGTTTATATAGTGTCTGCCTCTTACGGTTCAAGAAATAAAAATCAATCACTCGTCACTTTTCGAACACCCTGTATGTTTTAGTACAACGGTTTACGGTTCCAGAGAAAGAAAGTGCTGACAGACCGACACACGTAGTAGAGAAAATAACAGGGTTACGTTTTTACCCTTTTAGTACATAAATATATATGTATATGTATATGTATAACTAATTTTTTTACTTTACAAAAACTGGGAACACAAATTTAATAAAATAATTTAATTTCATAGCAACACAATTGACAATGTGCAAATTACTTATCATATCATTACTAGATTTTAAAGTACAGAAATATAATGTGAAAATCCCCGCGTTATATGGGGGAATACCCGCATTGTAAGAGGGACTGATATCGAGTAATATGAAAATGCGTGGTAAGAGTACAGTTTTATAAGGGGGTCTACTGTATTTAAAACAGCTTGGAAACCAAAACCATTTTATGAACACCAAAAATGTTTCTTACTCGTATCTAGAAAAAGTTGATATTTTGATAAAAATCGTAAAAATGGCGTTAAAACGCGCAAGGTTTTTTCTACAGTCTAAAAGTAAAGATCGCAAATTTCAAAGTGATATATGTATAATATTGATCACGATAGTCCTCACTCTCAAAAACCTTTTTTTTATTTCGAACGAATTTTTTTTTGCATAAAAATTTTAAATAAAATTATATGAATTTTTAATTGAATTATTTTTAAATGAATAAATTATTTATTTGGGCTTAAGTTCTTAATTATAAAGAGATAAATTAAATTAAATAAATAAATAAATTAGACATCAGCAGAGCAGAATTCATTTTCTAGACAGCTACGCCCGTCATCACTCTGGTTTTTCACTCTAATTTTTCTTTATATCTTTATAATTAAGAACTTCAGCCCAAATAAATAATTTATTCATTTTAAATAAAATTTTTCTAAAAATTAATATATGTAAGTAGCTTTTAATGTAGCCTTTCACAGAAAAAAAAAAAACAATACAAAATCTTTATTCGTTTAACCACAAAAAAATATATCGTAAAAAGTTAATAAAAACATGTAATTTACCCAACTCTTCCTTATTTTAACAGTGTCCCAAAACGACAAATCTCAAGCAAAAGCCTTGAAAATTCACTATACATAATTCACATAATTTTGTTCTTTGTCGAGCTGCGTACTGAATTTTTCTTTCTAAAATTTATTTTTTGGCCTAATGTCCGGCTAGATGGGCAAAATATCCTTCTGTGCTTCGGTTAGCTATGAGAGAAACTTTTTATTTTGGTGGATTATAAAATCGTATAATAAACCCAATTTTCAAAAAAGACGTTAACATAAATTTAATGAAATAATGAAGAAGCACTAAAATAAATAAGGAAGCGAAAAAAAAATGTTTCTAAAAAAAATTAGAAAATTGTCGCATTAAATATGGGTCATTATTTTTTATTGAAATATAAATTTAAACTCTTCATGGTTGGTTTTTTCTTTGTTTTTGTTGTTATTCCTATTTGGAAACGCCACACTATCAAATGCTTAAAATAGAACATATGTATGTATGTATGTATGTTTGTATGTATGTTTGTGTGTTTGAAGTAAAAATAATTTATTTGTAAGCTTAGCAAAAATTTATTTCTAAAAACAATTTTTAAAATAATTTCAAAATGTTTAAATTTTCTTTTATTTTCCTTTTCTTTCTTTTCTCTTTATTTTTATTTTTGTCCAATATTTGCTGTGTGACTGATGCTGCATAATGGGAAAAACGATGCCGATAAAAAATGTTTATATTTTGATGTGTGTTTTAATGTCTCTAATGGGGTTGATGGTGCGGATGCTAATGACGAATTCAATATATAAATACTTCTGATGCGTTTTAAAGCTAAAAATAGTGTTGACATTAGTTTGACAGAAATAGCAGCACAATCGACAAAAAAATCAATATCTTTGCCGGCTACACCAAATTTAAGTCAACTGCGAAGACCTATTAGGTCGAGCTATAAAAAATTAAATGAACAACTAGCAAATACTACAACTGAAGCCACCATACACATGCCTTTAACACTTGAACAATATCGAAAAAGCCAACATTTCCAACAGACTCTCAAAACATCAGCGAACTCAACATCATCAACATCACCAACGGCACCTTCAACCACAGCAACATTGACACCCACGCCACCTGCAACACCAACACCAACACCAACGCCAACGCCAACCTCAACATTGTCAACGTCACCAGCAACAAAGAAATTAAACACATCCACAAAATCCATGTTGTTGAAACATCGTTCGTTGCGTTATGAAGACACAGCAGCATCTTACAAATTACCACTTGACAAAACGAACACCACTTACAACTCAATTAACAACTCTAATTCTACTGAGCAATTATCCTATAACAACAATGCAACAATATGTAAAACAAACAACAACAATAATAATAATAATAATAATAATAATAAAATGTCTACAGCACAGGGTTGTTTCTTACAAACCTGCCCATACGAAAATGAAAATAGAGGAGGACACAACATGGCCAAAACTAAACACAAAATAACAAATACACCTCGTAGTGGTGGTGGTGGTGGAGGTGGATTTTTGCGTTGCGAGCATTGCTGCGAGAGCCTGAGTAGACAATCGAATGGCCATCGAACATCAGCAAATGATGGCCAAAACAAAAATCAACCTAAATCCACCTCACTTGGCTCGGATCATTATCAACGTTCAGATTCAGAAACAGTCTCTGAATTGTCGTCGTATCGTTTTGTAACGGATGAAGATATTGGCATCGTGAATAACAACAACTACTCGTCGTCGCAGTCGCCATTGTCTACAAATGAAAATGAGAATGAAATCAAACGGTTTACGGAATGTGTGAGTAATTTTGAGGAAAATTATGACGACAGCTATTTTAAAGAAAATACAAACGCGAATACAACAACAGCAATAAAATACGAAACGATTAATTTTAAAAATAAAAATGAATATATACTAAAACAACAAAAGCAACAACAGACGTTGAACCGCGATCGCTATTATATTGATTCGGATCATAATCAAACGTCATGCGCTCGTAGTGCCCAAACACCCACAAATTGTTGTTATACAATTGATAAATCTAACAGTGATCAATTCATACCATATGGTACCAGCAGCAACAATAACGATAACGATAATAATTACAATAACAATATTACAAATCCTGTTAAAATACCTGTGCGTAACGAAAACGTTAACGTAGATCTCAGCCTTAACGATTGCCCTTTGTCGTCGTCTTTGCCTCGTAATTATGGTAGTAATTTTGATACGTGTTCCTTTGCCCGCCAAGTGTACATAAGAAATTCTTTTCGTTGTCAGAAAACGGCTCCACCAGTGCCTCCCAAACCTTTAACAGACACCCTTGAAGATCCAAGTTCTTACGATCCTCAAAAATTTTATCGCAAATTACAAAGGTTTGAAAAGCAAACCTCTCTAATACAACAATCTCTGCCGCGTGAAATACCCAGCGTACGGGCCCCAGAAAGATCTATAACCCCCGAGAAATGTGAATTGTTAAATTGTTTTCCCTCATATCGAAATCGTAAACAAGAAGAAAAATCTCATAATAGTGAAATATCACAACAACAAACAAATAGTAACGCGCCGGAAATAGTGAATCATGCAACACAAACGTGTAAAAATTTAGCTAACGGTCATTTAAATAATAATAACCACAACAACAACAACCATAATATAACCAGTAGAAATCAAACAGTGTCAAGTGATTTGCATATTCCCAAAAGAACTTTACGTTACGATAATCATGGCCGTTTAAAATCCTCCTTTCTAACCCAATTGCCGGTCACAAACTATAGACGCGTTTCTTTGGACAACGACTTGCAGATTAAATGTCACAGTCCTTCGTTTAATTTAAAACTAACACCGACCTTAACACGTAAATTTCAATACCCACCCAAACACACCATAACAAGGGAAATTAACGAGGAAACGGAAGAAGAAATCGAAGAACTAAATCCGCATTACAACGCGAATAAACTAAACGATCAAAAAGAATTTAGTGTTAATAACACAACATCAACACCTCCACCTGTATTAAACTCACCCACATCACCAGCTTCAACTACGCAGCGTTCCTTGCTGCCACAAAAGAAATCCAATTCTACAGCGCTTATTTTACATCACGAACGTCTCTCCAGCCCAGTCTGGCTGAGTGAAGAAACAATAGAATCTCATACATCATCATCACAAAAATGTCTCGATGAAGTGCAATCGAATTGCAGTGATCAGACTACCATTTTTCATTTTGAACACGATAATTCTACATCCTCTTCGCCCTCGTCTTTGTTGTATGGCAGTGGTGGTGTAGGTGTTGTCGCCCAACATTCTTATTTCGGCCACAACGGCAACGTTAATGCATTCAAAGGACCCTTAGTTTTAAAACGTTTACCGGCTATACAATCATTTGGTTATATTCCCACACAATCGTGCTCTTTGGGTAGCGCTAATGTACGAGAAGAATTTGAAAAAGAGGTAAGTTGTATAATTTTGATGTGTTGTTATTAAAAAAAAAAAATAATAATTTGAATAGAAACCTGATGTATCAATACACATAGAAAATTTGTATGGGCCAACTAAAGATTTTAATTGGATTCAAAAACAAATTTGATTAATCTTTTAATTGATTCAGTTATACAATTAAATGAGAAAGATTAAAATAATTAAAAATTTAATTTAAGGTGTATCTGAAACTAATTAAACCTTTAATTGGTGAAAATAATTTTTTCTGTGTAATGTAGAATCTCGCATTTTTAGATACTAATTTTATAAATTAATTAATTTAAAAAATAATTTCATTAATTTTGTAAAAAAACTGCCCTAGGTATTTAAAGTTTGGGCGGAACGAAAACTAAGCATAAAAGAAAGGGACATTTAAAAAAAAATGAAGAAGTATCGAAGTAGATTTATCAAACCGGGTTTCGTATTACTAAAACCGGTTTTTTAATGTTCCGGATTTTTAAACCAGGTTTTTCAAAAGAAAAAAATATTGAATTATTCGACAAATCGGTTTTGTTGTTTTTTTTCGAATTATTCGCTGAATATTATTTTTACCTTTGTAGTTTTATGCGTGTATTTATAGAAAGAAGCGAATAAGCTACTTATTCGCGTTGAATGATATCACTTAGAGAAATAATTTGGCAAAAACCGGTTTTTGAATTACTAAAAACCTAAAATTTTTTGGATTTTTTAATCAGGTTTTTTAAAATAATGATTTTCGCAATATTCAACAAACCGGTTTTTTTCTTTCGAATTATTCGCTAAAATCTTTTATATTATTCGTTTTTTGCTGTTATGAATTAATGCGTGCATTAATAGTAAGAAGCCAATAAGCTGCACATTCGAAGAAAAATAATTTTGCAAGAACCGAATTTCGAATTATTCGACGAACCGGTTTTTTGTTTTAAATTATTCGCTAAAATCTTTTATATTACTTTCTTGTGATTTACTCATTTGCGTTGAATGACAACATAAAGAAAAATAAATTGACAAAACCCGGTTTCCGAATTACTATAAACCGCTTTTTTAAATTTCCCGAATTTTTAAATCAGGCATTTCAAGAGGTCGGAATTTTAGTTATTCGACAAACCGGTTTTTTTTCGAATTATTCGCTAAAATCTTTAATATAATTCGTGTTTTTTGCTTTTGTAGTTTTATGCGTGCTTTATTTTGGTAAGTCAATAAACTTCTGAAGAACATCTGGAATAAAAAAAAATTTTTTCTGGTTTTATGCGTGGCTCGATAGTAAGATTGGTAGCGATAGACTATCAGTCTGGTGGTTGCGGATTCGATTCCCGCCAAAGACTCCTTGCAAAGCTAAAAGCTTCGAGGAGGTAGTGTTATCTTTTATAAAATATTATAGAAAGAATCTAATAAGCTACTCATTCTTGACATTGCAAAGAAAAATATCTTGGCAAAAACTTTTTTTAAAATTTTTTTAAATTTGCCAGACTTTTACACCAGGAATTTTAAAAGAACGAATTTCTGTTTCTTTTTTGATTTGAATTATTCGCTAAAATATTTTTTTTTTATTCTTTTTTGCTTTTACTGATTAATGCGTATAAGCTACTCATTCGCATTGAATTTCATCACAAGGAAAAATAATTTTGCAAAAACCGGTTTTTTTAAAAGGAAACATTTCGAATTATTCGACGACCCGGTTTTTTGTTTTGAATTATTTGCTAAAATCTTTTATATTACTCCTAAGAAGCCAATAAGCTGCTCATTTTCGTTAAATGACATCACAAAGAAAAATAATTTGACAAAAACCGGGTTTCAAATTACTATAAACCGCTTTTTTAAATTTTCAAACCAGGTATTTTTATTTTACAAACTGGTTTTTTTGTTTCAAATTATAATCAAACATTTTTTTATTAAATATTTTTTTTTTGATTTTGTCGTTTTATGCTTTTATTGTAGTAAGAAGCCAACGAAATGCTTATTCATGACATTGTGAATAAAAAAATTATAGTAAGAAGCCAATAAGCTACTCATTCGCATTTAATGACATTACGATTTCGCAAAAACCCGAATTACTAAAAACTCGACTTTTTCCGGATTTTAAAACAATTATTTTAAGAGGACGAAATTTTAATTATTCGACAACCCGGTTTTTTTGTTGCGAAGTATTCACTAAAATCCTTTATATTATTTTTGTGATTTTAGGCATGTGTTATTTCAGTAAGCAGTTGAAGCGTTGAAGACCGTGTTTTTTTTAATTATTTCGAATTTTAATTTATTCAAAAGGATGAATTTCGTATTATTCGGCTGGCGAATTATTAGACAAACATGTTTTTTTTGTCATGCATTCCCAATATCAGCGTTGTAAGTGACTTAAAAAATATTTGTAAAATAAGTATGATTGAGAAAGATTCTGATTCACACAACATAAATCTTATTATTCTAAGATTTAGATCATAAGCCTAAATTACATCAAAATAAGAAAAATATAAGCAATCAAAACTGAATGGCCAAGTTCTGCAGTAGACTTTTGAGAAAAAATGTACCCTTTACAAAAGAAGAGTAAATTTAAAATTATAAAAAACAGCGACATATAATATTTTTTCTTAGATCGATTAATTTTTACGACTAAAGTGTTGAGATGATTTTAATTTTAATCGTTTTTTATACAGAAACAAAAACGGTTATTCAAACCGGTTATAATAGAAAAACCTGAAAACCGGTTTTTATAAAATCACAGTTTTTCGAATAAGTCGAAAACTTGTTTTTAAATATATTCGAATATTTGATTATTTAACGGCGTTGTTTTCTGGCGTGCGCGTTAATTTTTTTCATCAAATCAATGTGTTTGGCAATGTGCCCTTCGAACAAGACATACGAGTATAACTCACAAGATCTGATAAAATGACATATGATATATCCATCAATATAGAATTCCTAATTTAGCAATTAATAATAATATACATATACTTTCAATGCCAATACAAAATAAAAAATATATAACTTTTGTTTTTGATTATATGGAAAAAGTTAAGGCTTTCGTTAAATACGAAGCCTTATTTCAGGGACACTATTTTGTTCGGCATAAGTATAACAAGTGTTCGGTTTTATTTTTATATATTTGTTCTAACTAAGGCCATGATTCACTATCATACTCAGTAGTACGATCTGTCAAAAATATCATATGTGCTAAAAAGGTGTGATAGTGTGACATGAATGGTATGGTATGCGTGTGACAGACTGTTTGGCAGGTCTGTAAGATTTAATAATCTTGTGAAAAAATACATAAAATAGTATTTTCCATGCGATCAGAGTTGCAAAATCTTGTTTTGTATGATAGTGTGGCATCTACAACGCCATATTGAAACGATATTTTGAGTAGGACAGAATTCTGTCAGATTATTTTCTGATTGAATCGTACGATTGTGTAGGATAGTGAATCCTCGCCTTTACGAGCTAAGCACTGAGTTTTTTTTTTGTTGAACAACAATGAAAAGTTCTGTTCTGAAGTTCTATTACACATTCTGTCAAATAACTGCAGCACTTTTGCCGTATGAAGTCATGCGAATGTATTAAATTCCCTTATTTTGTTCTGAAAAACAAGAGCTTTAATCTAATGATGCATGAGGAACTCAGAAGATTCTCGGCTTTTATGAATAGCAAAACATTAATGTAGTCTGCAAGAATGATAGAAACAAGATAATGCCATGTGTATGATTTCCCGTAATGTCCCTGTGGTTCACCCATTGTAAGGGTTGCAAAGTCTGTAATTAACAAATTGCTTTAAAGACCTACGTGCAAATAAATGAGTGGAATATGGAAAAATTGGCAACCCTGCAATAAAAATCTCAAATATTAGCCACTCAGGGTTATTATCCTATAGGAAGTCCGGTCACTGACTTCATTAGCCCAACATGCGCAGAAAATTAAAATTTTTTTGAAGGCATTTTTTCATTATACTCACGATTATAGGAAATCAGAAAAGGCGCACCACTGCTCTATAGCAAGTATCAAAACTCTTTTCTGCTAACGAGCAACCACCCGTTACAACTAAGTTGGAACTTACCTTAAAGCATTCCAAAAATCATCAACAGATATTATCAATAAATATCACTGGATAAGCTCATACGACCTGACCAAGACGGTTTTATCCCTGGTCATTCGTGTGTTGACCATATTCATACTGTAAGAATCTGTAAGAATCTTTATAGAGCAGTCAGCTGAATATAATTCACCACTTTATCTGGCGTTTCTTGATTTCGCCAAAGCTTTTGATGCATTAGGGCGCGAATTTATTTGGTCGGCACTTTCTGCTAGAGGTATTCTTTCTAAAATAGTTAACATGATTAAAAACATGTACGACGGGTCAAGCTCCCGATTGCTGCATTAAGGGCAATTGAGTGAGTCGTTTTTGACCCTATCTGGAGTTAAGCAGGAATGCACACTTTCCCCTCTACTCTTCATAACAGCATTAGACATGGTGTTTGAAGCATACGACAGATGTGGTATTAACTGTAAACTGACCCGAAAGCTAGGCGAACTGTCATAAGCAGACAACGTCGTTTTGGTTAGCAATAAATATAACGAAATGCAAGAAAGAATTTTAGATATTACAAAAGATTCTTTGAAGATCGGGCTACAAATAAACACAAAGAAAACAATATCTATGAGAATAAACATGAGCAATAACACACAGTTTGAAATGGACTGAAAAGCTGTAGATGATGTACAGGAATTTGAGTATTTAGGGAACATATGGACCCCTGATGCCGGCACAGCGTCCAATATACAACGTAGGACATCAAAAGCTACAGTAACGTTTGCTGGACTATCACGAGTGTGGTCAAACAAATCGATTAAAAGAGAAACGAGAATAACAACATTTAATGCTTGAGTAACGTCAGTTTTAACTTATGGCACTTATAACAAGAAACGATTAAAAAACTACAAAGTTTTTTTAATAGATGCCTACGCTGAATTGTCGGCATCTGGTGGCCTGTCACTATTTCCAAACAACGCTTGTGGCAGCTGACAAACCAGAGACCAATAGAAAAACAGATCTTGAGTAGAAAATACAAATGGATTGGACACATTATTCGTAAAAACCCTGACGAAATAGTGCACTCACTCAGCTTTGCATTGGAATCTCCAAGGAACAAGAAGAAGAGGAAGACCTAAAATGACCTGAAGATAATGTATTAATGATGAGACCGAGAAATCTATTAACGAACTGTAATACATTGCTGACAATCGTATTTTATGGAAATATTTCCTAGATAGACTAAGTTCTTAGTTACGTCAGCTGATTGTAATATCTGAAAATGTGAATAATAATAACAGTACTATATCTGAACATATGTTTCTAAATTATGCTCATATTAATCGATATAGAATGCAAAACACCATTTTTTTTTATTTTGATCTGACTGTCCGCCTGTCTGTTTGTCTGACTTGGTTCGAAACACGTAAAACTACAGGATGAATTTTAATAAAATTTTGTGGTGAGGAACCTTATTTATCTCAGTTCAAATAAAATTTCCAAAAGAAAATACAGATAAAATAGTGAAAGTACACAATTTTACTGATTTAATGCTACTGAAAACTTGGCATCACCGTTTATTTTTGTAAATGGGATATTTTAGCCCCTAATTAAAGAACCCTGCAATAATAAATTTGATTTTAAATCTATATTGCAACATCCCATGAGATAGGTAACTCTATATAAAATAAGTATATAAGCCATATCTGCAGCACTATAAAGTCAGTCCTTAAATTTAGTGGCGATTTCCTTCAAAACCAAAGTGAAATTTGAACAAAATATTATCATCGCGGGCACTGCTAGTATCTTACCGGGTTTGCTACTCTATTTTATTTCCTAATCCCCCGACTTTATTTTTTAATCTGCTGAAAATGTTTCAATGCTCAATGGTTCTGTTATATATTTCAACCTTCCATAACCCCTGTGTCTAAGATTCCTAGCATCAGTTTATATTTCCGCATACCATACCCCCGGGGGTTCTAAATGTCACTGCAGGAATATGGCAAATGCTTTGACGCGGTCCGCTCGGGGAAAATAGGGGCACCAGACGCTAGGGTTCCTAGAGCCTAAATCTGGAAGAAAAGGTCTGCTGTTTTATAACACGGGTCCTCTTCGAGGCCTTACCAGTGCCCAAAGGACTGGTACCACGGGAATCGGTAGCCCCACAGAGAGCGTATCCTCTCTGTGACCGGTTATTGGTGAGGTCCCCTTCGGGGGTACACGTGGTGGCTGTGGTTTAAGATTGATTAAGTAGGTAAGGTGCAAGGTCGATCAAGTGTGCTGTTGCACTCTCAACAGACGGAGTTTGGATAGTCTCCAAACCCCTAAGCAAGAGGTTATAATATGGATCTAAGCTTGCCTTGGAAAGGCTTGCCATATTATATAAATTGCTACTCATTGTGACTGTATAACACAGAAAAAGCGATTGGTGGCAATCGTAAAGTGTTGTTATGCTACACAATGGGGGCGCTAGTCTACGCCTAAGTTTCACTCGGTGGTAAGACCACCGTGAGGTTAGGCCGAGTATGGCAGGTACTCACGTTAATCTTGTTCAGAAATTTCTGCATACCACTATTTGTTTCTAGGCCTGAGATATTTTAACAAACAACCTAGTATTTTAATATTCTTTTTATTTGGACCAGCACTTAGGGAAGAGAGAAAATAGGAGTAGTGTTTAGTTCACATACGAACTGTTCGGGTAAAAAATGAATTCTTCCTATAATGCGGCGTGCGATTCACTGGTAAATTCACTACAACTGAAGGGGCTTGCAATGGTTCAAATATACGAGTAGTTTATTTTTCCCTTAAAAATATCTCATTGCCAAGAGAAAATAGAGAACAAGTAGTGAAAAAATAAAAAAAAATTCATTCATGGACCTGCCCATAAAAACTAAAAAAAAATTATTTTTATGGTATTAAAGCGTATGTATCTGTTTCTTTTATTTTAGAATCCCCTGGGTACAAGTTGAGGGTTTTCAACATTCGCTGAACATTAATGTCGCATTTGTTTAACAAAAGTATGGGAAAACTTAAAAGAAAATTGAATTTTTCAGAGGTAGGATTAGTTCATCTTAGGGCAACTTTTTTCTCGTTGGTCGGATTTTTCTTATTTTGTAGCTTTAACAGTAAAAATAGATTTTTCTGCTAAGCTTTAATAATGTAGAGACACTTAATAAATTTTCAGAGCCAATACATATATGTGATACGTCCATGTGTAAGGAAACAGCATTGACTTCATTCAGAGATTGTTGTGAGATCTTGATTTTCTTCTGGCTCAGACTTTTACGGAATGAATGCGAATGATAAATGCTACTGTTACATGCCTAAGGCCAGTACGCAGCTCGCCTGAATTTCAGTTTCTCATAAGAAGTATGTGTAACAAAACAGCCTGAAATTGAGGTTTGAAAATTTTCAGGCAACTTTCCGTTTGGCAGTACGCAGCTAAAAAGAAAACTACAAGGAATTTTTAACTATTACAGGGATGTTCTAACAAAAAGTGTAGACTTTTTTCTTCAACTAAAATAAAAATTAGTGTTCAGGCAATTGTTCGGTAACGGAATTTATGACATTTCATGTTTTTTATACTTTTAAAATATTTTTTGTTCACTTCTGTGTTGATATAATTTTATTGTGTACAATAAACAATAAAATTTAAAAAACACTACTACATGATTTTTATTTCTACAAACGACCACATGATGAATTTTACTTTTGTAGAAATAAAGGCAAAAAATCAAAACTGAAATTTCGTAGAGCTGCGTACTGGGCTTTAAGGCTTAAGGAATTATTGTTTAAAAAGCAAAAAAAAAAAAAAATATTTTTCTTTTGAAGAATTTTTAAAAACATTTAGCATTAAATTTATCAAAAATCCTATATACTTATCTTTCTTCTTTTTCGGCTTTTTGAGTAACAAAAATTATGCGGATCTGATTAATTGAACATGAGTATACATGTACATAAAAAACAATAATGATATTGTGATCTTTAAGACGATCATATATGTACATACCCATATATTTGCTTTTAATGCACAACGTAAATCATTTTTATATATTCTGCTAACAACAACAACAAAACCATATTAAAATTTTAAACAAATATTTATTGCACTACAAATTGTTGAACTTTGATCATTCAAAAATAATTAAAACTGTAATATTTTTTGGTTGTTTATTTTTTTTTTTATTAAAATTAAATGCATAATATTTTAAATTTATGATAAATTCATAGTGCTGTGTTTGAGTTTTTCTTTTGGAAATTGCATTTGAATTATTTTTTAAACGTAGAAGAGAATGGGAAATATTTTCTTTTAATTTTTTATTTTTTTTTTAAATTAATTTTATCACTTTTTATATAAAATGTGTTCAATATAAGCAGAAGTTTATTTAAAAAAAGCAATTTAAATGAATTTAATTTAAATTAGCTATAATGAAATCTTGATAAATTATAGACAAAACTATATACAATGAAAATTGAAGTAAATGAGCGAATATGTATGAGTTTTCACAATTTTATAGTTGTTTATTTGAAGTAAATATTTATATAATTGCAAAAAGATTGATTGATCTAATCACTGTTTGGTTATTTAAACAATTAAAATACCATACAATATAAGACAAGTAGGATTCAGAATATAATCATTTGAAATAACAAGTAGCAATGGTATATTCAGACGTGCAAAATCTTGTATGCTCTTCGCCGTTGTGATTTAAGCTGTGACGTTTTATAATCTAATGTTTTATCATAATTTTATTTGCACCATTATAATGTAAAAAAATAAAATAACAGTTACTGCTTTTAGGCAGTTAACAACACTTATTTTAGTACCCACGTCGTAGAAAAGACACAAAACGAATTTCAGGTTTCTTTTTTATTTTGTGGTTAAAGCGGACATAGTTATAAAGAGTGATTTTTTAAGAGCTTGAGAACTTTTTTTTAAAAAAAAACGCATAAAATTTGCAAAATCTCATCGGTTCTTTATTTGAAACGTTAGATTGGTCCATGACATTTACTTTTTGAAGATAATTTCATTTAAATGTTGACCGCGGCTGCGTCTTAGGTGGTCCATTCGGATTCTTCCAAAGCTGGAATAGTTGCTGTTTATTTCTGTAGACTTTAGACTTGACGTAGCCCCACAAAAAATAGTCTAAAGGCGTCAAATCGCATGATCTTGGTGGCCAACTTACCGGTCCATTTCTTGAGATGAATTGTTCTCCGAAGTTTTCCCTCAAAATGGCCGTAGAATCGCGAGCTGTGTGGCATGTAGCGCCATCTTGTTGAAACCACATGTCAACCAAGTTCAGTTGTTCCATTTTTGGCAACAAAAAGTTTGTTAGCATCGAACGATAGCGATCGCCATTCACCGTAACGTTGCGTCCAACAGCATCTTTGAAAAAATACGGTCCAATGATTCCACCAGCGTACAAACCACACCAAACAGTGCATTTTTCGGGATGCATGGGCAGTTCTTGAACGGCTTCTGGTTGCTCTTCACTCCAAATGCGGCAATTTTGCTTATTTACGTAGCCATTCAACCAGAAATGAGCCTCATCGCTGAACAAAATTTGTCGATAAAACACATTTCGAACCGAACACTGATTTTGGTAATAAAATTCAATGATTTGCAAGCGTTGCTCGTTAGTAAGTCTATTCATGATGAAATGTCAAAGCATACTGAGCATCTTTCTCTTTGGCACCATGTCTGAAATCTCACGTGATCTGTCAAATACTAATGCATGAAAATCCTAACCTCAAAAAAATCGCCCTTTACATCTTCTGTTAAAATTATATAATCACGTATTATAAGACGTTATATTTTTGCCAATCTAGCCGGACATTAGGTCAAAAATTAAATTTAAGAAATATAAAAATCTAAGTATGCAAATCGATAGACTATAAAATTCCGCATCTTATAGTGAATTTTCAAGGCTTTTACTTGAGTTTTGACGTTTTGGGGCACTGTTTTTGAGAGTGATCTCCATCGCGATCCTAAAAATGTTACACATCACTCTAAAATTTGGAGTCTCTACGTTTATATACTGCATATACTCTTGAAATTCATTTTGTTTCCTAATTCGTGGTTATAATTATGAAGTTTAAAATGTAAACAAATGCGTCCATCCACACAATTTGCTGCAATAAAAATTGCACCATATAAATACAAATAAAATTTTAAAGAAGAAAAGAGATAAATTATAGCGACATAAGTTGCTTAATGTAATTGGGCTCTTTCGAAGCTTCGAATCGAACAAAATATTGTAAGGACGCTGACAAAGTGGCGGACATAGCTAGTTACGCATAAATTATTTTCTTAAAAATTAAATACTTTAAAGAAATAAATTACGAAAATATATTTTTATTATTATTCTTGGATGGTGGGGATTGGTTAGGAATTGGGAAGGCACCTTCTTTTTACATAAAAGCTTCAAAATTAATATTTTTTGAAAATTAAAAAAAAAAAAAAAAATTTCACGACTCGGTGCAGACGCCTTTTATGCCACCGCACACAAAAGGGAAAAAAATGTTATTTTATAATCTCCAGAGTCCAACAAGTTTAGGTTTTTAAACATTCGCTAACCATGAAAGTTGCATTAGCTAAACGAAAGTGTGAGAAAATTTAAAACAAAATTGAATTCAAAACTGAACAAAATTGATTTTCAAGCCGTAATAGCCTAAGACCATAAGATATTTTTCTTCCAATTTTGATTGATCTAGGATTACTCAATAACTTTTGAGAGCCAATATAAATTAAAAAAAAAAGTAATGTACCGATAGGTTGCTATGATGCGAGTTTAATCATTTCTCTTTAACCAAAACTAGCAGACCTATGTACAGAAACCGATGTTAGGTGACTCGGTTACGGTTGTGATAAAAATTTGAGTTTCTCAATAATTTTGCCGATTCACAAAAGGCCGGAAATTTCTGATTTTTTTTACAGAAATTAAAACATTAAAAAAAACACAAAATTATGCATTTTATCATTTTTATTTTTCGAAAATAGATACTGATAAAAAGGTGCTGAAAATTAATTCCAAAAATGTTTTATTTCTTAAATGCTCGGCTATTATAAATAATATAATTTTAGAATTTTTCAACGCGATGAGCTGACATAATAAATTTAATTAAAATAAAATTATTCAAATTTGGTATAACTTTAATTGTACCTTGCAACATTTAAGAAAGTCCCGGTTTACATTGTGCAACTTTTATCGCTGCAATTCTTCATTAGTAGGCAAGAGGGGAGAGAGGAATTAAAAAGTGTACACACATGCATGTACTCTTGAAACTCGTTTTGTTCTCTCATTCGAAGTTTTAATTTTCAAGTTTAAAATGTACAAAAATGAATACATTCATAGAAATTGCTGAAATAAAAATTGCACGATATAAACACAAATGCAATATTAAAGAAGAAAGGAGAAAGCTTGCAGCAACAAAAGTTGCATAATGTAATCCGGGACAAAGGAAATTATTATACATTCATACATACTTTTACATCGAGTGTATTTAAACACATACAGACCTAACTAAATTTCGAAATAAGCTAAAAGATAAACTAAATCTAAATTGAGATAGTGAAAAATGTAATAAAAAAAATTTAAAAATAAAAGAAAACGTAATAACAATAAACAATTTAAATATGAATTTTAGAAATTATTTCACAAAAGAAAAAAAAAATCATTAATAAAATTTTTGGTAGTAATGAGGAAAAAATATTTAGTACAGGTGAAGTCAATTATTAGATTTAATTTGTATATAAAATTATAATTTCAATGTTTTGGTGTTAGTTAAAAATTCCATATTTGTTATGAGAAATATTCCATTAGAACTCATCACCTAGTAATTAATAGAAAATTTTCCAGAATTTACCTGCAACAGAAAACTAATTAATTAATGTTGCTATAATAACAATTAGTTTGAATTTGTAATAGATTCATGGTCATTAGAAAACAATTTATATATATTTTCGTAAAAATTTTTTTTTTTTAATAACAGCTAGGTTTTCTAAGAAAATGGGGAATTAATAACTTTTAACAAAATAGGTACAGGGTGAATCATATAAATTGATTTCTCTTGTGTTACCAGTCATAGAGTCTCTAAAGGCACTTCATCTCCTGCAATGAACCCAATATCTTTAGCCTTCCATATACCATAATGAGTAAACTATGGGTTTAATCAAGCCTGACCATGTGAGAGAACGATCCCTTTGATATTGTGGAACAAGATTAACGTGAGTACCTGCCTACTCGGCCTAACCTCACGGTGGTCTTACCACCGAGTGAAACTTAGGCATAGACTAGCGCCCCCATTGTGTAGCATAACAACATTTTACGATTGCCACCAATCGCTTTTTGTGTGTGATACAGTCACAATGAGTAGCAATTTATATAATATGGCAAGCCTTTCCAAGGCAAGCCTAGATCAACATTATAACCTCTTGCTTAGGGGTTTGGAGACTATCCAAACTCCGTCTCTTGAGAGTGCAATAGCACACTTGATCGACCTTGCACCTTACCTACATAAATCGATCTTAAACCACAACCACGACGTGTACCCCCGAAGGGGACCTCACCAATAACCGGTCACAGAGAGGATAGGCTCTCTGTGGGGCCACCGATTCCCGTGGTACCAGTCCTTTGGACACTGGTCGGGCCTCGAAGAGGACCCGCAATGTTTATCGCAGACCTTTTCTTCCAGATTTAGGCTCTAGGAACCCTAGCGTCTGGTGCCCCTATTTTCTCCGAGTAAACCGCGTCAAAGCATTTACCATATTCCTGCAGTGACATTTGGAACCCCCGGGGGTAATGGGCTTTGATATATTCAGTATAGCAAAAACCCGACAAATCGTGGGCTTTGTGGCTAGTAGTAGGAAATCGGTCGTGAAGTTTAATAATCGAAGGTGCTCTGAATTAAATAGGGAGTACCACATGGTGGAGTTCTTTCTTCTAACCAATTTAATTTATATATGCTTAAACTTCAAGCACTCCCGAGGGTATTTGATAATTATTTACCCATGTGATCTAGCGGACGTCTTCATTACAAAAATTTCAAAAACTATCCTGAAAAACCCTCAAGAACTGTTTTCACCATATGGAAAAAGGGCTGCTAGAAAATATGACAGATCTGCAACAGATTTGCGACAGTTGCATTACGCGTGTTGCTTTAACGTGACGATGGTTCTACCACTGCGTACCACAATGTAGTTCGAAGCGGTCTTTTGACTATTTTTTCTTCTACTCATATGTTCAATCGGAATTTGAACTTCCCTAACCTCCTAACTAATTAGATCCCTTATGCTCTTATGCCCAATTTTCGAGTCCTAGCTATGCCAAATGACATCACACTTCATACGGAATGCTGACATAGTGTTACCATAGTATGACTCTTGTTATTGCTTTATCATCTGATAAAATAATGTCTTTCGGTTTCTATCTTTGTGGCTTAATTTTTCCACCTCAAGTGTATATATTTTCTTACATTGAGTGAAATGAAGGCATACATTTTTTAAATCAATAAAAATTGAAATTCGCTTTTTCACTTTTTGGAGTAAATAATAAATAAAGATTTTTGCTTATTTTTGTTGAAATTTTCTTTTATTTTTCCTTATTTATTATATTTTCTTGTTGAAATGAATTGCCAAGAAAAGGAAGCAACAAATTGCTGGTGTTTGTTTTTTATAGTGATCGTAAAATCGAGTAGAAAAGATATAATAAATATACAATTAATTTACATATGTACGTACAAGATTAATAAACTGAACAGGGTTATAAAAATAAAGGCAAACAAAAATGGTATAGTGCAGGGTATTTGCAAGAACTCACCTGAAAATAAACGCTTAACTATAGTTTTAGATAGTGTGCCCTTCCAAATATTTTGAATAACTTTAATTCTTTTAAATCGTTTTTCGCTTAACATCAGAGAGAGAGACAGAGAGAGATAAAAGGTTTTGATAGTTATTTTTGACCTTTTTTTAAGTTTTAAAATTTTATTTCTACGAACACTTTGTTTATAATAGTTAATTAAAAATTTGTACCGGATAAAAAATATATCGAAATATATTTCATATGTATCGGGAAAAATATCGATATTTCAATTAATAGATATATTTTTGTAAAAAAAATCTTTAAATTTAACACAAGCAAAAAAATACTTTTAGATTTATATTTTATAATTTATGCTCTACAGTTTAAACAATAACAGACCTATACCTATACATATTCTTATATCTTTTTGCTCGACAATCAGCGTCCTCTGATTAGTCAATGGACAGCTTGATCGAACAAATATTCATTACTCCTTTCGATATGCTCGCTACTTGGTTTATCCAAATATTTCTTTTTATCAAATTTTCTCTCCAGAAGAGGTGGATTTAAAAGAGACTTTAAAACCAAAACGATGCAATTAAAGCATATATAATTGAAGCAGAGCAGCTAATATCCGTAAGATGCACTCCAACAACCAGTTGTAATTGTGTCGAAAGATTTTGGGAATGTGATTGAACTCACTGCCTGCAGTATAAATTTTGGTATACCTCCTAGACTACAAATAGGTCAATGGAGTTTATGGGTAATTTATTTAATGCAGATTACGGCACCATTTTTAAATAAATCAGTCAAGTGCGAGTTTGTCTCACACATGTAGGGTTCCGTACTATGTTTAGTAGGCCTTTATAAATTCAAGTTGTTAATTTTTTCATGTCTTATAGGGCACCCTTTATTTTTATAATCAAATTCATATTCACGAAAATTGCATCGCTAGTGGAACACCCCTTAAATTTTGGGAATTGTTGTTATAACGGCCAAGGTAATATACTTTCTATAAAAATGTCAGGCACCTACCTATTGCGGTTCAAAAAATAAGGTACTATACGTGAAAAACATGTCACTGATGGATCACCCTTTAGTAATTAGCAATTGTTACAGCGGCCGAAGTACAACATCTACTGTAAATAATTCAAGAGTCTACCAAATACAGTTCAAAAAATAAGGCTATTAAAGTAGAAATCATGTCTATGTCGGAACACCCTTTAATTTTGTTGTTTGTTATAACGGCCGTGGAAATCCTTTTTCTATGAATATATCAAGAGTTTAGCTATTAGGATTAAAAAAATAAGTCACTATACGTGAAAAACATGTCATTGTCGGAACACCCTTTAATTTTTAGTAATTGTCATATCGGCCATGGAAACATATCTCCTGTACAAAATTTTAAGAATCTACCTATTACGGTTCAAGAAATAAGGCGTTATACATGAGAATCACTTCACTGTCGGAACACCCTTTAATTTTTATGATTTGGTATAGTTTTCATAGTAATAAACTCCTGTAAAAACTTCAAGAGTTTACTTATTATCGTTTAAAACTTAGGCCATATACACGTAAAGCACGTCACTCTCGGAACACTCTTTAATTTTAAGGTTTAATTTTATATACTTGTTTAGAAAGCGAACATAGTGTTATTTACTGTCTGCAAATTTGAAGTGGTTGCCTCCTATAGCTCAAGAAATAAAGACATAAAACAAATAACACCTCACTTTCGCTATAGTGGCCACAGTTATACACCTTCTGTGAAAATTTCAAGAGTCTACCTATTATGGTTCAAAACTTAGGCCTTATACATGCAAATCACACCACTATCGGAAAACCCTTTAATTTTTAGGTTTATTTTTTTATACTGGTTTATAAAGCGAACTAACTTTTAATTACTGCTTTTAAATCTTGAGACTATGCCTCCTACAGTTCAAGAAATAAACGCATCTTCGTTAATAACACCTCTCTATCGTATCACCCTATAGGTTTTAGTATTTGTTACTATAGCGGCAATAACTATACACCTTCTGTGAAAATTTCAAGAGTCTACCTATTACGATTCCAGAGATAAAAGGCGCTGACAGACGGACACATTGTAGCAAACACAATAGGGTTTCGTTTTTACCCTTTGAGTACGAAACCCTAAAAAGCAGTAACGTAAAGTTCCAGAACAAAGTTAAAAATATATTGATTTTGGATGCTATAAAATAGACATATCGATATAGCGCTTTTAAATATATTAACGATGTATACTATATTTTTATTAAAATGTGTTATGCTCAACCAGATTGCAATAATCATTAGATGTACCATAAATAGGTTGCGTAAATTGTTCAAAATTTTCTACCTTATTTTCGTACCATACACGCTTGCTTTTTGTTGTTGTTAATATTAAAATTTGTATTGCAACTCATTTGTTTGCAATACAAATTCAGCAAAATTATTATTTATTTTATTTATTAAATGTTACAATAAAATAAAAAATCATATTATAACCAAAATTATCGACCATAGTAACGAAGACTCTAACTCGTTGTAGAGTCTCTCACTCGTCCAGAGTCTTTGGTGGGGATCGAACAAACAACTACCAGACTGATATATTTGCACACTACCTACTAGCCCGCTGAAATTACTCTGCTCAAATTATTATTAAAGCAAGTGTTTAAGTTTTTTTATTTTTATTTTAATATATTTTAAAAAATGGCAATACCAAAAAAAATTTCCAACCAAACCCAAAATAAATAACAAATGTCATTGCATGACTTATGGAGTTCCATCAGCAAAGAATAAAAACACAACACTACGTAGCGCTACAATGTATAACCATTTGGTGCAGCCCTTTATCACAGCTAAGGTCGCTATAAGAATAAATACTAAAAATTAAAGAGAACCGCGATTTTAACGTAATTTTTAGGTAAATGTCACCTAAAATTTAAACAGAATATGTAGTAATAATAAGTGGTTTTATGGAAGTGAAATAGGAAAATTTAAAAAGAATATTTGTCTAGCCTGAAACTAAAGTGGTCGAAGTACCATTTTTGATAAGTCCACCTACGTTAATTTTCGAATATAAAAACGACAAATTAATCCAGGCAAAAGTGGTCCATGTCTTATTTTTTAACCAAAATATGGTTATCGTTAAACTACGACTTTAGAATTTATTTTTTAACCTTTTTTAACTTCTAAATTGGTCTAACTCACTATATCTTGCACACTATATGTAAAAAAGCAAGATATACATATTTTAAATATATGTACATACTAAACGTAAGCATAAAACGTCTTGTTAGACTAACTTCATAATGTTCAATAATGAATTGGTCTCTTTTTTCTTGCACTTGATTTCATGTGTATACAAATATTGCTGTGCTCTTAAATAAAAAACATACAATAGCATTTGCTCTTCTTCCAACCAATGCAATATTTGTTGTTGTTTGAAATTAAATTTCAGTAGTGAGTATTTTGTTTCAATAGTGTCTCTTGATATGAAATACTGTTATAGCAGAGAACATGTATGTAAATGTATGATATTAAAGGTATGCAAGGGTTTGTACTTTGTATTTTAGTTATTTTATATTAATTTGCGCGTTGAGTGGTTGAAAATAGAAAACTGTAGTTTTCTATTTTTTGAATTTTTTTAACTTTTATTGATGAATAAAAAAATCTAATTTAATTTTTTCTCTCAAATATCAGAGATTTTACTCTCAAGAAAATTTAATTAAAATGAACTAGTGAACAATATGAAATGCTCAGCATATTTATTGCACTTGATAAAACTGTCCGGTCAAATCAGGTGCACTGATTTTTGCACTGTTTGCTCTCTTGTTCTCTGTATTTACTGTTTAGTAATATTCGACTACACATACAATCAATATTTGCGTTTCAAAAATATGCAATACTGTCCACTTTTTAACATCTTGCGCTCACCTTTAGTACATACATAAACATGTTAATAGATCATTTCAGAGTATGGAAGTATTAAGTACTTTTTAACTGGACTGGTATTAAGTACTTTATTTCAATCCAGGTGAAGTATATTACTTAAGGCAGCTGAACATGCGGAATTTTGTCACTCATGCTTACCAACATGATGGTAAACGAATGTCAATGAACTTATGATATGATAATACTGGAGCTAGAGAACTTTGTTTCTATTTTTACTTTAAGAACCATCTTCCGGGCCATGCTATAAAAGTAAATCTAATTTGCGACTGTTGCGGTGGGCAAAATTGTATCTTGATTATCATGATTTTTGTACTGTTTTGTGATAAATGCTTTACCTGACACTTGCGAAATATATGTTTACTACCTTGTTACGGGATATACATACCAGAGAATGACAAAAGTATCATTTTTAGTACTTATTAAGTATATGAGGCAAAACATGTGTAAATGCGTATAGCTACTGCTCAAACAACATACCATACACACATACTCATATCAATTTCATCTTAAATAACTACAAGTATAGGCAGAGAATAAGTGGTCGGATATTTGTTCATTATTTTTCGAAATACAACTAAGTATAAGTAAAAGTTGGATAAAGTACCTATACTTGTAAATACAGAGTAGGAATAAGTACAATTATGTAAATACTCTAATTATACTTAGAGTATTTTATAAATATTTAACTATATGTATTAATTATTTTACAATTTAAAAATACGTTTATTCATTCCTTCATCCTAATATAAAAATTATTTTGGTTCTCCATACTTAACTAATGTTCGGTTATAAACAAAATATTGCCAAACATCATCCACCTTTTTATACACACAATTCCTAAAATTAGTTGTTTTACTTATAAGTATACTTAGAGTATTATAACTACTTTTCCATACTTGTAAGTATTAGGTAGTTATAAGTATGGGTATGACAGATACCCTACAACAGTTGTACTCATGCATTACGTATACATTTTTATGTTCGTTGTGTATAAATAATGCTTGTTATAAGTTTTGAGTACACCCATACTTATTTCACTGCAAATGCGTGTTATAAGTATAGGTATAACTAATACCCAAAAATATGTGTAAATACTTAACTACATTTATTTAATAAGTACTTTTTGTCAGTCTCTGATACATACTTGCCAAATGATTACGATTTTTCATTCATAAGTAGAGTTAAAAAAAAGAAGGCTAAGCTCAGCTTATGAGTGGGAAGAATTAATTAAAAACTGTAAAAAACAAAACCTCTTTGCTGTCATTTCATTAAAGTGTTTAATTTACTCCAGGTTTATTATTTTAATCAATTATTCCCTTTAAGAAATATAAGATTTTCTTAATAACAATGTCTTCCAATCACTATTCTGTACATTTTTTTTGCGTTTGCTGTCATATTTATCACTAAAATTACATATGAATATTTAAGTTTTCCACATATCCACGATATAAATACCTATTATCAATTAAAAATACATTCGAAAGCCCACAGTAACTTCAAAATGCGTTTTTTGTATCATAGACCACTTTCTATCCAGGCTACCGATTTTTGAAAAATTTTAAGAAACTCTCTTTTAAGCCTTATTCTAGACTAGATTAGATCACTCCCACCTCCGATAAAAACTAAAATATTATAGTGTTATTACGCATAGCCTAGCAAAAACAGATTGGATGGGAACAGTGGCCGTCGCACAGTGCTTTGTACCACAGACAAAAATACAAAAAATAGCACAACCTTATATTGTAACGAAAGTTATATTGTTCGACAGCTAATGCCATAATTCGAACCCATGTGAAGAAAAAAGCCAGGTGCAAAAGTCAGAGTATTATTATGTACTTTAATTATTAAAAATAAAACTTAGTTTTTACTCTTTCTTAAAAACAGCTGCACACATCTAAATTTTGGAAGTAGAAGATCGAAACTTGGGTTTTCTGGTAGCTAACATTATTAGCCATAATAAGTTATTAGAAGTTTTTGCAAATATTTCGATAAAGTGACTTCTTATTGCAAGTAAAAATTCATATCATTCATATTAAAATTGAAACAAATTTTAATTTGGGTGGACTATTCAACAAAATTGAAAAATATGGTATTATGTTTTTTTTCCTGTTTTTGCGAATTTGTTGTGTTTTCTAACAGCTTGGCCAAAAAAAGTTAGGAAAATTTTGTCGCATCTTTGAAAAAATTAAATTTGTTTATTTAAGTCCATTTTTTGATTTTGGCTCGAATTTCTCTACTTTTGAAAGGTTTTTAATGAAAAAAACTACAAACGCCGCAAAATATAAGTTGAATATTACTTTTTTCTATAAAATGCACAATTGGGAAAATTCTGAAGAAAAAATACTGAAATTGTCTCCTGTTTTTGTTGCAAGGGGGCGCTGAAATCACAAATTAAGTAGTTTTTATTATTTTAGAGAATTAATCGCTAAAAATGTATTTTCTCAACAAGAACTTAAAATTGAGTTTATATAATAGTTTAGTATATTTTCTTTAAAATAAATATAAATTTTAATATATAAAGTTTGCTTATAATATTTTTGTAATTGTTATAAAGATCGCATTTATTTTAATTAAAGCTGAAAAATAGCTAACAAAAAAAGGAAAAATATGGTATTCTGTTTTTTTCTGGTTTTTGTACTCTTATAATGTCTTCTATTGATTGGCAAAAAAAAGTTTATAAAATTCGAGCCGGAACACTGTGGGCGAAGTGCCGAAACTAGCGTCGTTTAATTCAATTTTCAAAGTGTTTAATTGCGCCAAAATTATGTTTGTTTCGAATACTTATATCCCACTGAACTTGTTTATCGATTCTATTTTGATTGACATGATCCAGTTTAACAGCTCTGAGCTGTGAAGCACAACATATGTTTCAGCAGGTGCACCACTAAGCTTTAACACCTGTTTTCTTTGCATTGCCAATTTTTTTTATAGTTGCGTTTGTCTCAATTTGGAAGAAAAGTAGTTTTATTTATAGTTAGAGGTATGTTTGTGACCCGTTCTTAAGTGTTGATAAAAAATCGTTAAAGTTGACTATACCACTAACTGCTTGAAAAAAGCCAAAATAAAATTTCCGTGGACCGGAACTTCTGATATTCGTGGGTATTCGCGCTAGAATTTTTTTTAATTACTATGTTGTCTTGTTATTGTAAAATTTCCAAATCATCTGCAGCAACCTGCAACTTAACATGATATTGCATTTCTTAGGAACAATGTCCGTGCTCAGACCAGAAGTTTACTT
The DNA here is from genome assembly GCA_949628195.1 of Phasia obesa. Taxonomy (NCBI): domain Eukaryota; kingdom Metazoa; phylum Arthropoda; class Insecta; order Diptera; family Tachinidae; genus Phasia; species Phasia obesa. The sequence continues at coordinate 176,824,033 of OX451215.1, forward strand.
GCTATGTCGCAACGGACAACTTTTATTATTAATCCAATGACTAATCGTGGAAGACCCGATAATATGTTCGACGAATGTTCCAACAAAACAAAATTGTGTAAAGTTTCTCAAATTGTTAAGAACACACCTCACAGTGATCTCGTAATAGCTACAACGTTTAGTTTATACAAAGCTGGAAAACGAACTGCGTCAGAACTTGTTTCAATGGCTAATGACGAAGGTACTGCAAAAAAAGTTAAATCTTTTTTGGGATCAAATGCAAGCCTTCCGATTCCATATACATCGGACGATGCTCTGGCAATACAGCCAGGCGATTTTTCAGAGAACCAAAATTAGCATCCGAGTGAACTAGGAGTTAATTTACAGATTCAGTGTCATATTACGCACGATTGCTTGCGGGCTCAAAATTGATATTGAATCCTTAGGCAATATGCTTTACAGACCGCAGAACTTTTTATCACGCAGTATCCTTGGTTTTCCATACATAAAATCTTAATACATGGAGCCGATATAATTAAAGTATCACCACTTCCAATAGGAAAAATGTCGGAAGAAGCTTTAGAAGCCCGGAACAAAGCTTACCGCAATTTCCGCGAAATACATCTCGATTAAATGCGATGGAGGACTTAATGCATGTTCATCAGATCCTTTAATTTCAAATTTACGCAAACCACAAAGCAACTCAAAAAATAAGGAAGTTGATAATGATATTTTACAACTTTTGTCAGAACATTGTGTTCATTGCACATTAGATTAATCTAGTAATTCCGAATCCGAATAAAAAACTGTTGTTACTATTGTTATTAGTGTTGTTATTTTTTTTTTTCATTATAATTAAATTTTTATTATAAAAACAACTGAAATATATGAAGACTGAATAAGGCCAAAAATAGTTATTTCAAATTTATCATGTTTTCCTGAATAAAATAAACAGTGTCTAAAATATGAAAAAGAGTTGCAACTTTCACACAAAAAAAAAAAATATATATTAATATACTTTTAAAAAAATAAAAATAAAAAATTTATTTAAGCGCTAATAATTAAACGCCGCTAGATAAGCTTTTTCGTCCACTGTGCGAAACTTGGAAAAACAATCAAATAAAAAAAGCATATTTTTCTTTTTTGTGATTATATTTAATACTATTTTTAGTCAATTTTAAAAATAATATTCTGTATAAAAATACTTAAATAAACGAGAATGATTTAAAATTTCATTGAGATCAATATTAAATATTAATGCCCTAATTCATAACAAAAATAAAGCCTACTTGAAGTAATTTTTAAAAAGTAAGTGATTTTTATGAATACGGGCAAAATACTGTACTCTGTGAGTACAAATGAGGATCTGTGGTCTAGTAAATCTAAGGAACATAAAATTTTAATCCACGGAATATGTGATGCAATATTTTGCCAATAGGTACATGTGATTTAGAATATCTTTCTGAAATTCAAATAATAATTAAATAAAAAACCATTTTAGGCTGGTTGCCGGAAGAAGTATTAAAAGCAAATCACAAAAATGTAAGAAAAGTGCGGTTGTTGCATACCCGAAAAACTTTTCGAATAGACACGCATAAGGATTTGTTGACTCATTTGTTAATATCCACAGATCTTTTTTTGTTTTCAAGAGAGATTGAAAATAATACAGATTGTGAAGATATTTATAAATGTATACAAAAAGAAAGTGTCGTTAATGATACAGATACCTTTTCCAGTAGTGGTGATGTGCTTCGAAAGGATTTTTTTCTAAAATTAATTTCGCGTGTTCGTGCGTGAGCAAATTTTTTCTTACTGTGAGTATGCGTGACCGTGAGTCAAAAAGAGAAATTTGCACTTCTGAACTAATGGGTATTCTTAAGTTTCATGAAATTAGCATAATTTTTTTAAGATGTATTGCATTTTTTCTATTAAAGACATTTGACAGTATCAATAGTCCTTTTTTCAAGAGCGGTTATGATGGGTTTAATGTTTTCACATTTTTTTCTTGAATAACATAGCAAATATAAAAACACTTACTTTTTGGAACATGGGTGGTAGGGGTGCCCTTGTTCCGATTTTATTTTAAACTAAAATTTTTCTTAATTAGGCTAAAGATAACTGCCCTGCAAAGTTTCAAAAGTCTGTGTCTTGGAGTTTATATTATTTAGCTGAACTATTTGGAATCTATTATTGAGATAATATCAGGTTGCAAGCCAAGTTAGAAAACAAAAACAAATTTCGAGATTTTCACTTAAAATTGTGTGAACAATGGCATCAAACGCTTTACAGTGATCTAAAAGTATCAAGAGAAAAAACGTTTAATATTTTTTATTTCTTTTTGCACTCTTTGCTTTAAAGGTATTATTCTATAGAACTAAAACGTTGGCGAATTGGTGAAAAAATAAATAATAATAAATAATAAAATAAATAAAATGATGACGGTAATAGCTTAAAAAGTAAACACATTAATTTACAGAAGCGATGCTGAATTCAATTGCAGAATTGTTAAAAATTAACGCTTTTTATCATTCTCGATCACTAGCTGTCATTCTATCTACCTGCTGAAAGTAGAACTCGTAATACAATGAATTATCAGGCATTAATTGTCCGAGTTTTATTTATCCTAAAAAAGAAAGAAGTGGTGAAATAATTCTTGAAGACACTATTATATGGTGCAATGTCTCGCCACTAGCGATACATGTCATAGTCGTCGCATGGTTCTGTTATGATATCAAAAAATGTAAATTATTTGGTTGCTTATTCTCAGCCAGACCAAGTAATATTTCCATGGTCAGTTTAAAAGCTGAAATGACCCCATGGTCGGTGGTTTATGCCACATTAAAATTACATTTATTATAAATAAAATATTTTATTCTCACAAATTATTTCGAATAAACTTGTTTCATTCAGTTGACTCATAACAAAATCCTGTGGACCAACAATATAGCATCAACATTTTCTTTTTTTTTAAATATCAAAAGATTTTGTTTATTTTTTGCTGAGTTTTTTTGTGTTGATTTGGTTTTGCAAAAATAAAAAATTCACCAAAACGAAACAATAATTTTAGATTTCTTTCGTATAAAAGAACATTTATATTGCCTCCATTTTGGCGGCAGCAACTGCAAAGATTATTTAGTTGATTTATTTTTTTAAATTATTAAAAAAATAAATAAATCGTGAAAACTTACACACACAAGCGTAAGTTTGATACAAACATATACACACTGTGTTGCCTTATTACTTAAAGTATTTTATTTTTTGTGTTTTTTTTTTTTCATTGCCCGAAATATTTAATAGTTAAAAATTAGTTTAAACATTTATTTTTTAATTTTCTATCAAAATGAAAATTTATTTTATCAAATTATATTTTAAATGTATCAATAAATTGCAGATCTTTTCTATTCCACTTGATAGGAGTAGTCTTCTAGATTTTTGAGAGAAAATGTCAGACTTTTTTCTAGTTTGAATATTTTTTGAGGTTAGAAAAACTTCTTAAAATTTTGGAAAACATTCAGTTGAGGGCACTCAAGAAAAAACTCATTCGACAAATGTCTCATTTAGTATGTAAATTGCTTTGAGGGTGCTGTAGCTCAAGTGGTTAGCACGTTGACTACTAAAGCATGGTCACGAGTTCAATACTCAGCAACATCAATTTTACTGATAGGTATTAATTCTCTTTATACTAATGCATATCACAGAGCACTAAATCGCCGGCGAAGTAAAATAATTATTAATTGACTATGCTTCCTTCAAACTAATAAGCCAACATAACACCAGAGGCGCTGCAATATTGTTGTAAAAATAATCATAACGTGCAATTGCAATCTTGCAATAAGCAAAGCTTTACTACCACATTAACCATCAGTCTTATCTAATCCTATCCTCTTCCAAAGGAAGTAACACAGTTAAATAGGCATTAAATGCCTGAGTGGTACTTCTTTAGTTGCTTGTTTCACGAGCTGCTAGGTATGTGACACCGTCCTGTTTAGCAAATGACCAAGAAACATCCAATACAATTAGTAATCATGACTCTATATTCATCGTTTATTCATTTCAAAAGAAGTAAGAAAAAACAATCATCTGCTTAAAACACTTAAACAGTGATCTTTTTTGAATTTAGAATCTCTCGTAGTTTTTCCAAAATACATCATGTCAATTGATTAAAAAATCAGCCTGATCATTGATTGCAATCTGCGCCTAGATATAGGTTTCTGCCAATGAGCCAATTTATTTACACAGTTTTTAACGTCGTGTCAATTTTGCTTCTTTGTGACATTTTCAGCTTAAGCCTCGATCAGGAAGTATGTCCAGGAACGCAGTCTGAGTCCCATTTAGAGTGAGTACATTTATGTTCAATAACTTTCGTTCTCCATTCCTTCAACTGCAATTCCAAATGGAATATATGGTTTTGTAAATATCGAAATTCTAATAGGGGGCTTTCGTGAATGCTTAGTTGCGTCGTCATCAAATGTCAATTTGTATACTCAAAATATAAAATGGGTTCCAAAATACTACCTTCTCATACTCCGTCTTACAATTGCACCAAAGGATTATATCTGGTCTTTTTGTAGCTGCATGAGAACTATCGATAGCTATAATTTGGCAGCTGAGAATTTCAAACAGTGTTGACATTTCTGTTCAGTAAGGTTTGGCAAGTCATTATGAATCATTTAACGTCAGTCAGAACAACGCTGTTAACTTGTGGACATTTTTTTGCAGTGAAGACAATGCTTAAGCCGTTAACGAATCACCATTACACCCATTAAAATTAACTGTTTGGTGCGGTTTACACGCTGGTGGTCCATATTTCTTTCGAAATGAAGAAGGAGCTGCCGATATGGTGAATGACGAATGCCATCGAGCCATCCACGTTATTTGGTACCAACAAGATGGCGCATCTTGCCACGCCGCAATTGTGATTTATTGCAAAATAAATTTGGTGACAACTTTATTTCCGGAAGTGGTCCTCTTTACTGGCCCTTGTTTATGTTTAGTTATTGGTTTATACCCACAAACCAGCAACTTTTAAAGCATTGAAAGATTAAAGGCTGGTTGTAGTCTCTGTAATACATTTTGGTTGTCTATAATCATAGAGGACGAAAGGTGGTCCAAAAGGGATCCGTTAAGGAAATGGTCTGCTTCTATATTCCCCTACATTAAAATTAAAATAATTAAGCATTAGAACACAATATTAAAGCCATCAACGACGCCATACGGTTAGATTTATTAAAAAAAAAGTACTCAAGAATTGGCCTGATAGAAGGGTTCATGTAACTCGTAGCCGTAGCGGACATAAGCTGTAAATTATATTTAACAAATAAATGCCATGAAGTTATCTACCAGATTATAATAAAAATGTAATTCTGTCTTGTATGATCATTTTGAGTTCTCATGCAGCTAAGAAAACATCCTTTATGAGATTTATTTTGTGCTCCCTTGCATATTCTCACTGAAGGCAGTACTTAATCGACAAATTGATCTCATGTCGAGATAGAGTTCATCCGCCTATCTGTTTTTCTTTTGTGTTCGCATTAAGTAAAAACTATTTGATGTATTTTAACAAAATTTTGTGAGGAGGTACCTTAGTATTTCAATATAGGATACTTTTTCTCTGCAAAAATATCTTATTTCAAGAGAAAGTGGAGAAAAAGCAGTAAAAGTACGCCAATTTGTTTACCGACCTTAAGCTACTGCATACTTTAAGGCATCTTTTATTTTTGAAAGCGGGTTAAACACGGTCGCGCTACAGATATCGCTTTTTAAAATAATGACAAAATATATATTACTTTACAATAATTTTTAGAATTTTATATAAATTTTGGAGTTTTATCCAGCAACTAAGAGTCTTAAAATTAGATGTGGATTACCATCAAAGAAAAATCGGACAAAATGTTGTCAGGACGCACAAAACGTGTGTGGGCATAGCTAGTAATACAATAAAACAATTTATTAAAAAATAATTTTTTTTCTATATAATTCTTTTTTTTAATTTATTCAAGTTTATACAAACTTTTAGTTCTAAATTGTCCACGTCGGTTTTAATTAAAAGAAAACAAAACGTAAAATTATACTATTTAGTTATTTAAAAATAAATAATTGCAAAATATGTATCATGAATTATTTTTAATAATTAAACTTATGTACGCAAGGCGTATTCACAATATTAAATTCAAATAAATCATACGCCATCCTTTATTTTTATTTTTTATTTCTAATTGAGCAATTCTGTCTGTTTGTGTTTATTTGCTTTAATTAAGTAAGTTTTTCTTGTAACAACCTAATAAACAACATGTTTTTGTTTTTTAAATTGATTTATTTTAGAATTTTATTTAATTATTAAAAAATTTGTTGCCCTCAATATAATTTTTTGCTGTTTCGTTTACTTTGAAAAATGTTTAAAATAAAATTTATTTGCTCAAGAATGTGTTCGCAAAACCAAAATATTTTTTATGTTCTACATTAAAAGGCAACAAATTTCATTTAAAGATTGTATAAAACTAAGGGACCTAGTAAATTTTTTCAATTTCATGATCTTCAAAAAAACGTTGATAAACTTTAAGATACAAATGAATTGTTAGTTTCTCGAATTATTCCATAGGGTTGAAAAAATATTTTTTACAAATTGGGTGATTTATAAATTTAAAGAAAAATGGGAATAATTTATTAGAGACGCTATCAGAATATAATGCTTTTTCTGGATTGCTACATCTTTCTTCAGCATTCTTTTTATGTATATAGAGAGTGTTTTTTATAGAGGTATAGAACCTTATGTTGGCATTACTTTTCGAGATGGCGACCGATTTAACAGCTGTCAAGTGATTTATTCTCAGTTTGGTTTGGCAATTCATCATGAATAGACTCACGCCTGAACAACGCTTGCAAATATTGCAATTTGGGCCCAAAACCGTTGTTCCCTATTTTCATAAGCGAATTTTGTTTAACGATGAAGCGCACTTCTGGTTGAATGGCTACGTCAACAAACAAAACTGCCGCATTTGGAGTGAAGGTAATCCTCAAGTGTATGTCGAAACACCGTGATATCCAGAAAAACTGACTGTTTGGTGCGCTTTATAGGCTGGTGGAATCATTGGTCCGTACTTTTTCAAAAACGATGGTGGCCAGAACGTTGCAGTCAATGGTGATCGGTATAGAGCCATGATTACTAACTTTTTCATTCCTGAATTGAATAACCATAATGTCCAGGAGATGTGGTTTCAACAAGACGGCGCAACATGTCACAGATAAATAAATAAAATTCATGTCAAGCCATCGTTTTTTTATTGCAATTTAAAGTTCTATACCTCTATAAAAACACCCTTTTTTGGATAATGCCTAATTGAAAACATTATCTATTAGGTTAGAACGGAGTGTACCCTCCTGTTTAATGCATTTTTCTTTAATATTTACCACCTTGTATCTGTTGTTGATTCCTCCAAAATAGTTTTGTTCCTTATCGCTAATAGCTTTACATTTGTCCGAAAAAATAAGTCGTTTAGTTTTGGATCCAAGCAAATAAAGAATTTCTAATCAAAGTAAATAAAGAAGTAAAGCTTTATAAAAGCGAATCCTATATTGGCATATCCCTCGCTTCTCTTTGTTGACCGGTGAGTGCTGCTGAGTTTCATTGGTCTTAAAAATAGAGATTAATGTGTTACCATAATCAAAGCAAAAAAAAAAATAACAAGAGGAAAACGAATCCAATAATTCTCTACTACTAGAACCGATTTTAAAATTTGTTTGTTTATTGGAAAGGTTAAATTAAAGGGTGTCCCCATACAACATACTTGTTTTTTACGTGTTTTAAAAGCCGTAAAGGGCACCAAATCTTCCAACAACAGAAAGTAATAAAAAAAATTAAATTTAAAGGGTGTCCCCATAGGTAACGTTATTTGATCTATATGGGCCCATCTATTGAACCATTATAGACAAAACCTTGAAAATTTGACAGAATGTCGATTACTATGACCCTTATAATAAAATGTATAAATATTTAAAATTTTAAATTAAAGGGTGCTCCAATAGTTCATTTAATTTAATGTATATGGCCATACTTTTGAACAGTTGTACACATACCGCTGAAATTTGTAAAGAACCTATATTGTTGAGTCCGCTATAACAAAAAGTATATAATTTGAATTTGGAAATAAAAGGGTGTCCCAATAGTTAATGTAACTCTATGTATGTGGCCAAACTTTTAAACTGTTGTAAACAGACAGCCGAAATTTACAAGGAACCTGTATTGCAAAGTCCGCTATAACAAGTATACAATTTGAATTCAGAAATTAAGTGGTGTCTTCATAAATGATGTAATTTGAGCTATATGGCCCTGTCTTTGAAACCGTTATAGACAATCAGTTGAAAATTTGGCAGAATGTCGATTTATTTGTGTGATATAATAACGAGTATAAATATTTGGAATTATAATGTAAAGGGTGTCCCAATAGTTCATGTAATTTGATATATATGGCCAAATTTTTGAAACGTTATAGATAGTTGAAATTTATAAAGAGTCTTTGTATTCAAGTCCTTCATAACAACAGGTCTTTAATTTAAAATTGTAAATTAAAGGGTATCCCAATAGGTGATGTTATTTGATTTATTTGGCCCTATCTTTGAAACCGTTATAGACAGAGACTTGAAGGGTATCCCCATAAAAGACTGATGCTGGTGAAAATAGCTTAACTTAACAGTAATAGGAAGATGCTTGATATTCGTATAGTCTTTACTATTTTTCTCCCTAATTGGGCGCATCTTTTATTTGGTTTAAATCTAATTCTTACAGATTACTTATTACATTTTTAGTTTAGAATTGGTGCCCATATATCTGTTAGGAAGTCGGGTTTTTTCAAGAATTATGTGCATTTTAGCTTAAAAATTACCCTCAATCTTATTTTTTTTAAAAAGAAAAAAAATATTCTGAAAGAATATATAAAAATTTTATATCTTGTAAGCTAAGAATAAGTACGTACGTTCATTTAAACCAAATTTAGTGTAAAATTTACCAACATTGTAGAATATGGATGTCCTTCTATATATTCTAAAATCCCAAGGCTGGAATCGGAAAAAAATACTGCTGTAATAAAGCTATATACACTCTCGACTTATGCTGAAAGTATTTCATTACCTAGTGCATATGTGGACTTTATTGGTAGAAAAATAAACAAGTAAAAGTGCTATATTCGGCCTTGCCGAATCTTCTATACCCTTCACCACGGTGATTTTATTTATACAGACATGTACAGCATTATCCATATTGTAAAGAAATAGAAGACAAATGAAAACAAATTCCGTTTGCTAGAATTGTCGCCGTGTTGTCAGCTACTTAATGATATTGAAGCCGACAGCTACATCGTAAACTCTGACATTGTTGTAAAAATACTTATTTTGCTTTTATTAAATTAAAAAGCTTTTTCAAAATCTTTTAAATATTTCCTCCAAAACTTTTTGTTTGTATATGAATTTGTAATTTACAATTTTGTGACATTTTCTTTTGTTGAATAAAATAGAAATTAGCCTAAGTTGACGACAGCCACAACGGTGGTCGTGTAGCCATGTAGCTTTGCTGGTTTCCAAAGAATCGTTTACCTATAAACGTGTGTATTTTATTTTTGAGATTTTGTAGTCGGTATCCTGATGATGTCTATGTGTTTAATGCACCTAGGTTTTAAAACAGAGATATCATCTATTTAAAAATCAAACGCATTTAAAAAAATATGTTACTCTATATAGACACATACATACATATGTATAATCTTAATATTAATTATATGTTATGTTACAGTCATGATTTTCATTTTCAAAGAAATATTGAAATTTTTGTTTTAATATTTCGAAAATTGTGTGCAAAAATTTTTAAAAAACTTTTTGTAAAATTTTATTCAAAAATTTTTTGGAAAATTTTAAAAAAATTTTTTTTTAATATTTTTCTGTAAAATATCTTTTTGAAAATGTTTTGTAAATTTTTTTGTAAATTTTAAAAAAATTTTTTTTTTTTAAATTTTATTGAAATTTTTTTTGTTAAATTTAGGACCTTTCTGCAGTCTATATTGAGTTAGATGGTCAGACTAAAGCAAAAAAAAATCCTTACAAAAAAAATTTCCTCATATTTACACATGGGGGGTCCTTTTAACTGCTCCTATTTATCAGTGGGTACCCTGTGGGTCCATTGGCTACCTCTATGTGTATTGCTTTCTATTAAGGTCACTAGTATAAATCAAAGCAGAAAAACCCTACCAATCTAAAAACAAATAAAAATCGCCCCTCGCAGGGGATTATAGATCCCCCGAGATCTGTATGCGATCTACCTGTTACATTCTAATATTTATTTGACAAAAAAAGGCAAAACAGAATCATTAAAGCCGAAAAAAATTTAAAAAAAACCTGAAAAAACGTGAAAAAATAAAGGCGGGTGTGGTTTTTGGCCCGCAGCCTCCAAAGGAATGATCCGATGTTGCTGAATTGCAATACCACAATTTTCGAAACTATGCCTGACAGATTGGTGTGCTTAAATTTTTTGTATCTCTTCTGGTGCCTTGGCAAATGACATTACCACACTAACACGGATCCAGAATATATATACTTTATGGGGTCGGAAATGAATATTGTAGAAATTACACACGGAATGACAAACTTATATATACCCTTTCCACCTGTGGTGAAGGGTATAAAAATTAAAAAACTTGGGTTTTTGGCATTTATTTTAAGAATTGTGGAATTTTCCTTACAGTAGTGTTGCAGATATGATTTTCTTTGACTAATCTCATAATCATGCCAAATTTTGGATCAATCGACCTTGAACTTAACTAATGGCTGAGTTATTTCCAAAATATTTTAATACTGCCCCACTCTGGTATGTGTTGCTACTGTTTCAACTAAACTTTTGTTAATTTAACAGAATATAATTTAAATTCTTAGTTTTTAATAAGCTTCTCTTGCAATTAAATAAAATAAAAAAAAAAATAGTTTATATAAATAAATCGTATATAAATTTTAATGAAAATTAAGTTAATTTAACTATTTTGTCGTTAAGGTTTAACTAATTTTTGTCATTAATATTACCTGCGAAATTTGGTTCAGTGTAGTTGTCAAATCTTACTTTTGTTTTTTACGTAATAAATAATATAAATCACTACACACAGTTACTTTTTCCTATTTTCGTTCAAATTAACCTGCTTGTCTGCTTTCCCTGGCTGTCAAGTCCCAATTAGTAGACGCAACTTACATAAAACTGGATAATTGCGTTAAAAGTTAGAAAAAAATCACACTACTCTCTTAATCAAATATCGTGTGAAGTTGTAAAAACTCCATAATTTAATTTAAAAAAATTAAAAAATTTATTATATTTTCAGTCTAACAGTGATTTTACTTACACTTCTTTTATTTATTTATTTATTTTTGCACAACTTCTTTAAACAGCACACATTTTTAAACATCTACAATAAATTTTAGCATCTTATTTCCATATGATTTTTCTTTCACTGTCTACAGGAAAGCCGTGATATTCATCATGTCTATACTCACATTAAAAAACACAGGCATACATACATATGTACATACGTACATACGCATGCATGAATTCGTTTGTACACAGTTTTCTTAGGCGAATGTATGTTAATACTTCGATGTCTGTCTGTCTGTCTGTCTGCCTTTATTTTCATTCTACTGTTGTATACTGCTAAAAAGATTTTCAGTCAAAGAATACAAAAAAACAGACGAAATTAAATAAATTGTTTGAGTGTTTTTCGCCAAACGCGTGTGTCTTTATATGTACGAGTATTAATGCATGTATGTATGTATATGTAATTAAATAGTTTAGTATATAAAGAAATGTACATACATATGTTCATAAATATTTTGTTTTACGTACTAATAGTACACATCGCTACATATGGCTGTATGTATGTCAGTATGTTTTGTGTTATAAATCTATATTTGATACATAAACGCTTGATGCTGCTGTTTTTTTTCTGTTCCTGTTGTTGTTTGGTACAAAATTTTTCTTGTTATTTGCTACTGGTCTCTTTTACACTATTTGTTGTATGTATACATATTATGTATGTGTGTGTGTTTGTTTATGAATATGCATTTCGACAACTTTTTTTTATGGGAGAACAGAATTTACAAGAAGAATAATAAAAAAACAAGCGATTTTCTTTTTCTATGTTTTTTGTTTTGGTTGTAAAATAGGGAGATTTATATTATTAAAATGCTGCACAGTGGTTTGAAAAACAACAAAATAGAAATAAAGCATTTATTTTATTTCCTGAGGTTAGGTAGGAATAAAAAGGGTAGAGCCAGATTGTCTAGCCATCTGGTCGTCCATTATGATTTTTTGAAAGAAAACCATGAAATATTTTATTTCATTAGTAATTTTGCTTTTTTTTATTTTTTGCATGACTGAATCGAAGCGGGTTTGTCCGCATTAACTTTAGATTTTACATATCCCTACAGGAAAAAGTCTAATGGTGTGATATCACACGATCTTGATGACCAATCGACCGGCCCAAAACGTGAAATTATGTGCTCACCGAAATGTTCTCTCAATAAATCTATCTAAATTTCAACTATTTCATCAAATAGTTGGTTATCATGGAACGATAACGGTAGCCATTGACGGTTACGTTGGCACCGGCATAATTTTTAAAGAAATATGGACCGATGATTCCACTGGTCCACAAACCACACCAAACCGTGGTTTTTTCTGGATAAAGTGGCAGCTTTTGAATCTCTTCAGGTTGCTCTTCGTCCCAAATGCGGCAATTATGTTTATTTACATACCCATTGAGCCAGAAATGGGCCTCATCGCTAAAAAAAATTTACCTCGAATACGTCGGATCTTCTTGGAACCATAGAGCGAAGCGATGTCGCTTGGGAAGGTCGAGTGGATTCAGTTGTTGTACAAGCTGTATTTTGTATGCTTTCAATTTAAGATATCGACGTAAAATGAGTCAAGTCGTTCCATACGTAAGTCCGAGTTGCTGCGAACGGCGCAGAATCAACTCTCCACAGTCTTCGTTTACAATCTCAGCTACGGCCGCTTTATTTTCTTCACAGCGTGCTGGACGTGGTCTAATCGGTTGAATATTATCTAATAATGAATGCGGGGTCTCAAAATGGGTGATGGTGTTGCGAAAAGTACGCTCAGTAGGCCGATTATGTTGATCATAAGTTGAGAGAAGTGCACGAAACACATTCCTCACAGAACGTGAATTTTCGTAATAAAGTTGAACGATTTGTAAACGTTGTTCAGGCGTAAGTCTTTTCATTATAAAATGCCAAACAATACTAAACAAAAAGAACATAAAACCATGACGATATATATATATACGAGGTATGATCAAAAAATAACCGTTATTTTCAATTTTCGTGAGGTACGTATGTTCGAATTTCGCATTTTTTTTAATGTTGGTTATTTATGAGGACAATATAAGCCATTTTGGAATGTCAGTTTGTTTTTGACAGATAAAAAGGTTAGTCGTGTTTTGGTTTGCTCTTCCATTTTTTACTATTAAGTTTTGTGTAAAAATGAAATTAAATGTGCAAGCCTTGAACATTGTACAGCAAAACTATTTTTGTTTATTTTATGTCAAAACATAACTATTGCAATTTTGATTATTACTACGGAGAGATCATTAAATTTACCGTTAACTGAGTTAACGCTGAAATGAACAAAACGAATTTCAAGAGTGCATGCATATGTGTACTGTTTATATTTCGCCTCCTAAGTAACAATTGCAGCGACATAAGATGCATAATGTAAAAGGGATCTATGTTGCTTCAAACGAATGATATGATTTCCCAGTACACTAATAGGTATCAGTTTGGGGCTATGGATTCGATTCCCGCCAAAGACTACAAGGAGTGAAGGTATTCGCTACTATGCTCGATAATTAAAGTTAGAATATAATATGTAATTATATTGTAGCATTTAATAAATTGAAATTTATTAAAATACTCGTACATCATGAAGTACACGCAAAGAAAAAACACAATATGTTCTCTGTAATAATATATGTTTGCTGTCAATAAGTTATAGTTATTTTAAACAGTACTTTGGTCGCGATAAACAAGTTTTAAGTTAATTATTTAATGGTTATACGCACCAAGAAAACAACATGGTTGATTTGAATCATATTAAAATTCAAACCGCAACCAAATTTGTTTAATATTTAAAAATAAAATTATATTTATAATCATAATATATTATTTTTAAACAAAGTATGTTAAATATTACTTAATATAAACAAATAATTCTTGGTTTTAAAAATACATATTTTGGTTTTGGCCTTTTTTAAGTTCAGAAGTATGTGTGTAAACTTGCGGTTCATATTTGTAGTCAACAAATAAATTTGCTGCTTATTATTAATGATAGTTTTAAATTAAAAATATGAAACATATAAAAAGGTAAGCAGAAATTATCAAAATATGTATGTGTCTAAATCGAAATATTCGTGTATTTATTATTTGTTATTTATAAATATACTACCTATCCCCGGTGCGCTTCGCTACACCCATCCACAAAAAATACAATAAACACTTGGAAGAAAAGTATGTCCAACCTCTAACTCGAAAACGCATGCTATTCTCACATTAAAAATTTTTAATTTTATATGCAAGGCACGATGCCTACTATTCCCAACCAATCTGTTTTTTGCTTGACTATGCATATTAACACGATAATAATTTTTAACTTTTTATGGGAGGAACGTACCACATCCTAATTCTGTCTGTGTTTTGCTAGACTATACACATTAGTATGAGGGTTACTTGTGCAAAATTTCAAGACTCAAGTTATTGTAGTTCCCTAGGTACACGATAATAATTTTTCACTTTGTATAGCATGTACCACGCCTACTGCCTCAACCCAGTTTATATTGGTGGACTATGTGCATTAGCATAGGGCCTACTCGTGCAAAGCCTCAAGGCTCTATCTTTTGCAGTTTTCTAGGTACACGATAATAACTTCTCACTACGTATAGGAGGTACCACACTCACCATTTCAATGCAGTTTGTGTTTCTCTAAACAATGCATCTTCGTATAGGGTGCAAAATTCCCAGACGCTTCCTTTTGCAGTTCTCTAGATACAGGATAATAATTTTTTATTATTGATCACTGTCTAGAGTATATGGCTATGCGGGTTACTTGTACCTACTTTTATATTATAGTACTCTATGTACACGAGTACTAGAGGTTCCACGCCCACTGTCTCAATTCATTCTGTAATTTAGTAGATTATACGCATTTTCACAGGGGTTACTCATGCAAAGATTCAAGGCGCTATCTATTGTAGTTCTCTAGATACACGATAATAATTTTATGATGCTACCTATTACCGTTACCAAGATATACGATGATAAATATTGACTTTGTATGGGAGGTACTACGCCCACTATTCCATTTCAGTCTGTGTTTCGTTAAACTATTTACGTTAATATAGAGGTTACGGGTGCGAAATTTCAAGACCCCACCTATTACTGTTACCAAGATATACGATGATTAATATTTACTTTGTATGGGAGGTGCCACGCCCTATTTTACTATCCATATATCCAATAACAAACTGTGAAAATTTCAGAAAGATTGGTTCACTGGTGTGCAGCTATAGCTTTTCTACAAACAAACATACAAACGAACACATTTTGTGCTTTATAGATTTATACGTTATCACATATAACCATTTACATGTTTCACATTAAACATAATTACGGTTGTATTTTACAATGTTATTTTTATGTAAGACAATAACATGTTCAAATGACCACAATATTATTATTATTATTATTATTATGGTTTAAAATATAACCATATAATTCAACCATAACATGTTTCTCTTAGATTATGGTTACCTCAACCATGTTTTTTCTTTGCGTGTATAATTAAAAATTCATAAAAAAATAATAACAAAATTAATGACATTGTGAACACTTTGTTGCTATATATCATTTTTGTAAACTTGAAACTTACTAACCTACCTAATTTAGAGCATTGAGTAGCGTTGCCACAAAGAAAAATATTTTCCTACCAATGTCATCCCTAAAATCTACAAAAACCTAGCAAAACTTAAAAAAAAACTACCAAAATTTTTTTATCATAAATTTATTGTATCCTTTATTTTGTCAACTGCACCAATTTGTTTGCATTGCTCTCATAATATCATTTACTACGTTTTCTTTCACTCTTTTTATACTTAAATATTTTTACAATTGTTTTATTAAATTGTGTAGAACTTTTTACGCACTTTTTTCGAAAATAATAATAAAAATAATTAAAATCGACGAACAATTTTTTCTACAAAAAACGCATAAAAACTGGAACAAACCAACCCAACTATCAAATCTTTCATAAAAAAAAGAAAACTAACAATTTTGGTCTATTCGGACCGAAGTGGCATCCCTGGCATTGAGCTCAGTGTTGGCTGTCGACTCGCTTCAGAGCTAATTCAGGTGGTTTAGTTAGTTTCGATAGAATAGTTGTGGTACAGTATTTTTGGAAGAGGCATATTTTTGAATTTGCAGTGTTGTGGTGGTACATAATTATTATAATCCGTCTGAATAGTTATACTTATAAACATATTTTTAAATGAATTCCATAGATTTTTTTTATGTTTTATTTAGCCCTTTTGACCACTGTATCTTGCAAGCCAATAAGTATAAACAAATTTTGGCTGTATTGGCCTAATAAAATAACAAAAGAAAATTTAAATTTCATCTAATGTTTGTGGCCCATTAACGGAAAACGAAGAAAAATAGATACAAAGAAAGATGAAGAAGCAAAAAGATCAAAATGAATCTGCGAGTACAATTAATTTTTAGTTACGAACTCATTCTGCCACATTATGTATCTAACGTATTGTGTGTTTTCCACACATAGAAAACCACCAAAATGTTTATATTTCGTTCGAAATATTTGTTGTTGTTGTTTTTTCGTTTTAGAGATTGCGATATTTTTGTTATAGTACTAATTTTCCTTTAGGTAATTATCTATAATATTTTGTTTTGATTTTGCAGTTTAGTAACGAAGCGAAGACAAATAAGAAAACAAAAAATTGGAAAAAAAATAAATTTTAAAAGAAAATTTATGGCAAAAATATTAGTGTTTTTGGGAGTTTATTTTTGCGGCGAGTACAGTAAAGAAATAAACAAAAAAATTATAATAATAACGAGAGTGCAGTAATAAGAAATAATAAGAGAAGATATAAAATTATAAAATTTATTGATAAAATCAACAAATAATTGTTGTTGTTGTTTTTCTTAATTTTCAAACCCAATGTCTAATGGGTTGTGTTGTTTTTTCTATTTTTTAATTTCATGTTTTTTTTTTCTTCTAAATAATTTCTATTTCCATCTTACTTATAGATTACTATGGAAAAACGACGTAATACCTTGGATCGCTTTCAACGTTTGGCATTTGGTCGAAAATCTTCAAACAATACAAACGCCTCCAATTCAACGGCAGCCAACAGTTCTACAAGAAATCGCAAATCTTCAGAAAAAACCGAAAAACTGCGTGAGTTGACCGAATTGTTAAGGGTGGGAGGAAATCGCTCATCACCCACACCACCACCAGTGCCGCCACCACGCAAACCCAGATCAGCCATGCAATCAATATCCCAAAATTCTGAGACCTCGGACGCCAGTGAGAGTTTTGCAAACATCCCATCAACGCCAATAATATTGCCATCATCATCATCATCATCGTCATCATCATGTAGACCGGCAGCAGTGTCGCAAACTTGTGCAGCCAATGAACCTATAATGTCATTCATGTCGACTCACTGCGATGATATATTGCACATGGATCAAGATGAACATGCCTATAACAACAACAATAACACTATAAAATCAATCAACAATTTACAAAAGCCAGAAGAGCAAGTGGAAAGCAACAGTTTCGAACAAGTAAAAGCAAACAATGCAGAAAAAGAAACTAAGCACACAACAGCCACTACTACAACAGTAACACCAGCAACATCTCCGCTTTCCTCACCCACCCTCAAAGCTAATGCCAGTCTCTCCCAATTGGAATTGCTGATAGAAAAGCAGATACCAGAAAAATCAGCACTACCAACTGCGGCCCAACTACCAACGCTGCCAACAGGTACCATAAAAGAGCATTTAACAGCTGCCATTGCTACAGATGAGGTTGATGGTGACTTGAAATTAAGTAAAACACTAAACGCATCCAAACCAGACAAACCAGAATCGCACACACTAATAGGCTCCTGCTGCCAGCAAAGCATACCCTTTCGTTCGGCCTCGTTTTCAGCCATAGACTACGCAGCAGGTAAATATAAAAAATCAGCTTTAAATGCTTTACGGGACCGATTAAAGCGTGAAAAGTCTTTAGACTCTACAAGTCCACCCAGTTCTATGTATAGCAGTATTGTGGATAATCTAACGTGGCCGCGCAAAAAACCAGAGGAAACGACAGATGAAACTAACAGAAAAAAGGAGGCTAATAAACATCCCCCTAAGTCCAAGCCAGATTGGATTTATATTCCCTTAAAGGAGAAGCCAGAACTCAGTATTAATTTATGTTATGGTCAGGACAAGACGTTGGAAGATGTTATGCAGTCACCTGATTTGATACCGGAAGAAGATGTGTTTATGGCGGATACTGTACAAGAAGTACCTGATAAGGTGGAAACGGCTTGTGTGGCCAATATGGTGGCGGCTCACGCAAAAATGGAATCTCTTACCGATACTATACACTCTGATAATGATTATATTATAGATGAATCACAGCTGCCCATAACGGTTGAATCTAGCGATCTGCTAGAAGCTAAATCAGATAGTTTAACAAGGCCCAAAGAGGAGAAAATGGAGTATTTTCTAAACCCTCTCAATGATATATTTGAGCCAAATTTGGCTACTCTAATGGAAGAACAAATCCCTTTGGAATCTCCTCCTGACAACTTTTTACAAACTGCCACCACTTGTCTTATACCTGTGCCGGTTTATGAATGTGCCGCCCAAGAGTGGGGCATGGAAAATCCTCCTCAAGAGTGGGTGGAAGCCACACCGGAAAAATTCGATATTTTACCTGAAACTTTACAACCCTTAGTATCACTGGATATTTGCCAAGTTGAAAATGCAGAAACTAAAACCCTAAATGAAATAGTGCCCACTATTTCTGTGTCTCGATCATCTGAGGAACTAGATGAAACTGCTGTGCTACGCAAACCTCAAGGCAAAGAAGAGGTTCGTCGTAATGATACCTGCGTGGAAAGAAGACAGATGTCTTTGGATAGTCCAGACATTAAAAAACGTTACAGTCACGATGACATGGAACTGATCAATGAGAAAAGATCTTCTTTGGAAAACATACCCACACGTCACAGTGCTGATGAGCGACGTAAGGCTGACATGTCTAAGCGACGTAAAGGCATTTACATAGAAAACTGGCATGATCATGCTGATGATGAAATTAATACTTCGGTACCCAAAAATTTGGCTCTGGACATAACAATAGCAAATTTGAATGCTATTAAACCGGACTCAGGCGAGGATAATATGATGTATATCAACAGCCCCTTAACCGATGACAATCGTACTCCTGGCTCATTATATTCTTTCGATCTTAATACCCCGGAAGCCGAATGCCAAAATTCACCAGTTTGGACTACTAATCATCCTATTATGGCAAGCTTTAGCCTGCAAAGTTCTGAGGAAAAAGATGACGTACCTCTGGCTACACCACCTGTCTCTTTGAGCACTTCGCACATAACTTTACCACGCAATAATAAAAGTTATCCATATTTACGTACCGATTCGATATCGGATAATGAAAGTGATCGCACACCACCACCTTCACGTGATCGCACCAGCCCGGCTTTGAGTGATTGTGATTTCAAGCGTTATTCCAAACGCCCTTTGAGGGGCCCTTACGGTCAAATGTTAGAAGCAGAAATGAAGAAACCAAATAAAATGCATTTCGAAGAAATTTTGGAAGACCTGAGGGAGTCTGATGTGTAAGTAGAAGATTTTGGTTTGTTGACTTTATTATGAATATTTTTTTTTTTAAATAAACAATAGGAATCAAAGTTTTACAAAGTTGCATATTTTTTTTTTACTTTCTTATATGGAATTTTTATGATGTTAAATAGTGCACAGTGAGGCATTTTAAAAATAAAATTTTTGATTTTTCGATGCTTAAAATTTTGCAGAAAAATTTCAAGATTACATATATATTTTCTGAGTTAAAAACTAGACGATGTTTAATTTAAAAATTACAAAATTATTGAATTTTTGTGTATTTTAGCCTAAAAATTGCCGTCATCTTATTTTTTTAATAGAATAAAATTTTCTTAAGGAATGTATAAAAATTTTATATATTTTTGTAAGCTAACAATATGCATGTACGTACGTTTAAACCAAATTTCGTGTAAAATTTATCAACCGTATAGAAGATGAAGTTCCTTCCATTTGACCTATTTGACATCGAAGTTTTGATTTTAGCCTATATGTTTTAAAATCCCAAAGCTGGCATCGGAGAAAACATATTGGCGTAATAAAGCTATATAAAGGGTGATCCTTTTCGAGGTACTTTATTTAATGGCCTCTTTTTGACAGATAATGTGTAAGTCGTGTCATGCTGTCAAGTTATTTTTGTTTAGTATTGCCTGGCATTTCATAATGGAAAGACTTACGCATGAATCACTTCGCTCAATGGGCTCTTGAAAAGTTCCAAGAAGATTCGATGTTTTCGAGGCAAATTTTTTTTGCGATGAGGCCCAATTCTGTCTTAATGGGTATGTAGACAAAGAAAATTGCCGCATTTGGGACGAGGAGCAACCTGAAGAGATTCAAAAGCTGCCACTTCATCCAGAAAAAACAACGGTTTGGTGTGTTTTGTGGGCCGGTGGAATCATCGGTCCATAATTCTTTAAAAATGATGTCGCTGCGAACGCAACCATCGATGGCGACCGTTATCGTGCCATGATAACCGACTATTTGATGCCTGAAATTGAAGCTCGTGATCTCGGCGACTTTGGTTTCAGCAAGACGGCGCCACTTCCCACACATCGCATCAATCAATGGATTTATTGAGAGAATATTTCGGTGAGCACAAAATTTCACGTTTTGGGCCGGTCGATTGGCCACCAAGATCGTGTGATATCTCACCGTTAGACTTTTTCCTGTGAGGATATGTAAAGTGTAAAGTTTATGCGGACAAACCCCTAGGCCTTGGAGTAAAACATCACTCGTGTCATTCGCCAGTTACCAGTCGAAATGCTCGAACGAGTCATCGAAAATTTGACTCAACGGATGGATCAGCTGCGACGTAGCAACGGCCAGCATTTAATAGACATAATCTTCAAAAAATAACTGCCAAAGAATGTTCTTTCAGATGATAATAAACATTCTCCATTAAATTTGAATTTTCTGTGTTTTTTTCTTGAAAAAAGTAGGTAACCTCGAAATGGATCACCTCTTATGTACTACCAACTATTGCTGAAAGTATTTCATGACCCTTAGTCCATATGTGGACTTTATGGGCAAAAAACTAAAAAAAATGTCAAACTTGGAATTTTTCGCACTTATTTTGGGAATTGTGGGAAAATCAAAAATTTTAATTTTTAAATGCTTATAACTCGCTTATTTTAAAACATAATTTAGACATAAACATAAATTATTAACTAGACCTTATAGACCATGTATAATTAAATTAAAAGAAATGCCAAGCTCTAAAAGAATTTGCAGGGGCAAGGTACGCAATTTTGAGACCACATAGCGCCACTCCTGGCAATTGAATGGTGCTCACCGTCAAATCTTAAGCTGACCTACTCCTCTGCTATGCTCATGCATTTGGATCAATTTGCCTAGCCCTTTACAAATGGCTGAGTTATTTCCATAATATTTTGATTCTTCCCCACTGTGCAGTGGGGCGAAAAAATTAAAAAAATTCAGCGATTTTTATTTTAATTTTTTGGCTGAATTAAAATAAAATTTTATTTTGTAAAATGCGAACATCAGATATTTACTTAAAACAATTAAAGTTTTTGTTGTTTAGATACAAATCAATGCTTATTACAGATATATAGAATATTTTATGAAAACTTAAAAATGATCTTCTTAACATATTAATGAATTTTTTACTACGAAATTTACTCAACAAAATGTATACTTATTTTGAACTAGTGCTTTACGTGTGGGTAATTCCACGTCAAATCAACAAGGCACTCAGCTATACTGTTATATAAGTGGGAAAATATCGCTTTTTGCATATGCGCTCGAGGATTAAATATATTCTAATTCCTGTTTTAAAAGTCCTAGGAAGTTGATGAATAGCTTATTTTAAAGGAGATTTCATACGCTATAATTTGATATCAATCATGAAAAAACAAATTTTTTTCTTAAATTTAAAAAAAAAGTTTTATAAAATTTGTAAGCTGTACTCACTAAGCCATATTAAAAAACATATGTATATAAATTTTCAAAAAATTAAAAGACACTATCTCGAAGATTTTTACTGTTTTTTAAATTTAAAAAAAATTTTTTTCAATTCAAAGAATATAAAAACCAAAGTTTCCAAAAAATCGGAAGTGGTAAATTTGAAAACAATTTTTTTGGTTGATTTGACTTGGAATTACCCTTCGTATACGAAATTTATCCCCGGATAAATGTTTAAAAATTATATAAAATTCTAAATGCTAAAAATTTTTTTAAACACCTTTTACAGATGTTTAAAATATCCCGCTTTCATAAAATAAAATGCGCTGGGAAGTATGCATATTCGTAAAATTGCGTACCTTCATTCTTTTTCTCCTCTTTCTCTTGTAAATAAAATATTTTATATAAAGAAGTGTATCCTATATTTAATTCTAGATATGTACTACAAACAAAAATATTATTAAAATCCATCTTATAGTTTTAACGTCATGAGAATACAGACAGACAGGAAAAAATTCTGTTCTATTAAACGACTTCAAAAAAAGAAGGAGGTTATTCGTCTGAATGTTGCTTTTTTATGTTTATGCCTGAGAACTCAGCCATTTCTGAACCGATTTTAAAATTTTTTTCTTTATTTGAAAAGTTATGCTTACAGATTGTTCATTATTTTAAAAATTAAATGGTGTCCCCATACAACATACATGTTTTTTTGTGTATTAAGAAACCCTAAACCAATTTAATTTAAAAAAAATTTGTATCACTATAGCTCGCACCAACAAAAAGTAATAGAAAAATAAATTTAAAGGGTATCCCCATAGATGACGTAATTTGACCTTTATGGGCCTATATTTTGAACCGTTAAAAACAAAACCTTGAAAATTTGACAAAATGTCGGTTTATATGACCATTATAATAAAAAAAGTATAAATATTCAAAATTATAAAGGGTGCTCCAATAGTTCATTTAATTTGATGTATACTTTTGAACAGTTGTACATCGACCGTTGAAATTTACAAGGAACCTGTATTGCTAAGTCCGCTATAACGCTATAAAAATTACAAAATTTGAATTTGGAAATAAAAGGGTGTCGCTATAGTTAACGTAATTTTTTGTAAGGGACCAAACTTTAGAACTGTTATAGATAGACAGTTGAAATTTATAGGTATGTAATTTGAATTTAGAAATTAAAGGGTGTCCCCATAATTGATGTAATTTGACCTATATGGCCCTATCTTTGAACCGTTATACATAAATACTTGAAAATTCGGCAGAATTTCCACTACTTTGTCTGGTATACTAACAAGTATTAATATTTAGAATTATATATTAAGGGGTGTCCCAATATTTCATGTAAGTTGATGTATGTATATGGCCAAACTTTAGAACCGTTATAGACAGGCAGTTTAAATTTACAAAAAATCCTTTTAGCCAAGTCCTCTATAACAAGTCTTTAAATTAAAATTTCAAATTAAATGGTGTCCCAATAGGTGATATTATTTGATTTTTGAAGCCGATATAGACAGACATTTGATATTTACACAGAATGTATATGTCCGCTATAGCAAAAAGTATAAAGTTGGGTGTACCTAAAGTTAATGATATTTGAATATTTGAATTTGAATATTTGAATTTGACCTTGTATTTTGAACGCTTATAGATATACATTTCAAATTTTAATAAAGCCAACATTAATATGTCCACAATAAAAAGTACTAAAAACTTAAAGGCAGTTCTCATAGCTGAAGTATTTTGACTTATAGGGCCTAGTCTTTTGAACCGTTAGAGATAGGGACTTGATATGTTCACAGAGCTTGTATTATTATGTCAGCTATAAGAATTATAAAATTGAAAATGAAATTGTGTCCTCATAGTTAATGAAATTTGAGGTATGCCTTATCTTTTGAAGTGTTTTAGATAGACAACTGAAATATACACATAATTTGTATTACTATGGTCGCTATTACAGCTATACAAATTTTTAATTAAATGGTGTCCCCATGAAAGAAGGATGTTGGTGAAAATAGCTGAACTTTTGAACAGTCTTTACTTATTTTCCTGCTTATTTTGGTGCATTTTGTAAATCTTTTATTAAGTTTATATATATAGTTCTTACAGATTACTTCTTAGATTTTTAGTTTAGAACTGGTACCCAAAAATGTGTTTTGAAGTTGGTTTTTTTTTTGAAAAAAATTGCAAAAAAAAATTTTACTGTGGGATTTGTATAAGAATTTAATCATTTCTGGTTTTTTTTATGAAATTGCCTTCATTCAGAAGGACCTCCAAGTACTCTATCAGTGCAACCAAAATATTTTATTATTTATTAAAAAAATTTTAAAAATTAATATTAAAGTTTCGTTTGTTATATTTATGGGAACTTTGGATTATGTAGAAATAATCATGATTGGCAAAAATATTGGTATATCGAATATAGATATTTTTCACTATCTATACATAGATTAGAGTGATGATTTTTCATTTCCCCGTCCCTATTCCAAGGTGTTTCATAAAAAATCTAATTGACCACGATAAAAATACAATTTTAATAAATATTCCCTGTCTCTTTGTTAATTGTTTTATTCGACCTTTAAGTACTGGGTGGCGCAAAAGTAATCCTTCTATTAGAAAATGCTATAAATTTTGCGATTGGCCCCTAATGTCAATTCTGTTTTGACATTTGTGTAGTAAACACTTGCGAAATACACGTTAATAAACAATGTTACGCTACACTGCTCCAGAACGCGGAATATTGGTGACTATTTATTTGACCAATAATCGGTCGGTGACTTTGGCACAACGTGAATTTCGTCGCAGATTTCCTGGCCGTCCAACGCCTACTGGTGAAACACTGCGACGTTTAGCCGCTCGCCTCGAAGAGACTGGCACAACACGAGATGCTGCCAGGCGTGGCAGACCTCGGAGTAGCCGTTCTGCAGAGAATATTGCTGCTGTAGCCGAGGATGTCATGGAAGCGCCGTCGACATCGACCAGACGACGTGCCACGCAAATGGGTATCAGTCGACGGTCTTTACAGCGAATTTTGGTAAAAGATTTGAAGATGTTTCCGTACAAAGACCAGACGGTGCATCAGCTGTTAGCTGCTGACCGCCAATCGCGTCACCAAGAGGAAGATGATTTTTCATAAAAAATAATCATGAGTGATGAGGCCCATTTCCATCTTAGCGGGTAAGTAAATAAGCAAAATTTACGCTTCTGGGGTACTGTAAATCCGCGTATAACCCACGAAGAGCCATTACACCCGCTCAAAGTCACTGTATGGTGTGCTGATTTCGCTGGAGGAGTCATCGGATCTTTTTTCTTCGAAGACGTCGCGGGCCAAACAGTTACTGTGAATGGTGAGCGCTACAGAGAAATGATTAACGAGTTCTTTTTGCCGCAACTTGATGAATTGGGATTGGAAAACATGTGGTTCCAACAGGACGGTGCAACGGCACACACTGCACGTGCCACATCCGATATGCTAAAGGATGCATTTCCCGGGCGCCTAGTCTCCCGTTTTGGCGATTTGCACTGGCCAGCAAGATCGTCTGATTTGACCGCTGCAGACTTCTTTTTGTGAGGCTTTTTGAAGTCGCCGGTTTATGTCAACAAGCCTCAGACTCTTGCAGCTCTTAAAGACAATATCTGTCAAGAATGTGAGGACCTATCGCCGGAAGTTTTGGCCAAAGTGATGGAAAATGCCATAAAAAGGGCTCAAATGACAATCAACTGTGGCGGCGGCCATTTACATGACATCATATTCTCGACTTGATGTAAAAAAATTAAAAGACCAAATAAAAATAGCCATCAAAAAGGCAATATTATGGTCCTTTTGCTAATATTATAGTAGCTTTTTAAACACTGCAATAATTATGATGAAAAATTCGTAAAAGGTTGAATCACCACACCTTTTTATGCAATACTATTCCTAAAAATACTTTTTTCACTAATTATTTAGGTATGCTTATAATTTTTATTTCTTAAAAAACATGAAGAGAAACTAACAAGTAGCAACTACCAAAAACAATAGTAGAAACTACCAAAATCAATATCAAACTGTTTAATCTTATAAAATGGAGATAAAAAACAAAACATAATGCAGTAAAATTAGTCAGACGATATCTCTTTTAATTCAGTCTAATGAATTACTCCCATGTATGGTTTCATAACAAAATCCACTGCGATACATCACTCACACAAGCATAACGCAGTGTGAACTCATAAACAAAATTAAAAAACATGGTTGAGTGCAAAAGGTCGTACACCTTTGACTTAACTATGAAGCAGGTTTGAAGGACAGAAAATAAAATTGGAATTGGACATTGGAATTATTAAAAAAAGCGTATAAAATAAGAAGGTGCATTTAATACTCAGGGGGAAATTGTTTTTTTTTAAATAACAAGAGTTGTTTTCCATTTTCCAAGAATGATAAAGCCATTAGACAGAGTGGTAATTGATACCGATTTATGAGGTTAACTGAAAAAAAAAAAATTAAGTCAAAATACCCAACAATAATGAATGTTAAGTAAAGGAGAAAAAATTTGGTTGTGTGCAATCAAATTGAACAAACGCACAGTGTCGAAGCAAGGTCTGCAATTTTTAGCTTTATATCACAAAATATTTTTTTTTTTTTTGCTATTTAAAAGATTTGTATAAATAGTGTTATCTATTAATTGTTTGCATGTACCGGTAGGTTAGTAGGTAGTGTGGTAGTGTACCAGTTTGGGAATTGTCGGTTTATTTACAACGTCTGGAGATGTTCGTTACTATGCGCGTTTGACCCATTACCAGCCATTGTACCTGATTTTGTACAGAAAAAACACAATATTTAAATGCGCATACATTTTATTGGAAGAGGAATAAGACGTTGTTTCTTTGGTTTTGCATTCAACATAATGTGCTTATAAAACACTAATAAACAAAATGTAAAAAAATCGTCGTAAGTTTTGATAGTTCTGCATCAGTTTTGCGAGTATTCGCTAGGTCAGTAATAATACAGCTGCGTAGAATAAAACCTACTTTATTATAATAAGTTGTTTTGATAAATTTGCAAACTGAAGAAATCATATGTTAATTGTTTAAAATGTTACAAGAAAAAAAAAAACTTATTTGGATAACTTTAGGGAAGTATAAAATTGGATGTACCCAATTCATTACAATGGCTTATAAAGTATGCATTTTTTTAATTTTTATCAAACTGAAATGGTATTTCAAACTATCAAAACTTTAACTCTTTGCAACAAACGTTTTAAAACTTTGAACAGCGCACTGAATTTTGTGTAAAGAGACCACCACACATTAAACATTGCGATTATTTCAGCAGCTCTAGATTGTAATACGGATGAGGAGGAAGGTGTTACCATTTCTTTGACAATGAACGAATTCCCATGATGTACCAGTTTTTTTTCATATTTTATTTATTGTATCTTCAATATATTTGAAAAAAACAAAACAATAATTACCCATATCTTAAATCTTAAATAAAAATAAATATACGTGTGAAGTCCAGCAGACAAAAAAATTGTATGTTTCACGGTTGCTGCTATCATTTGCTGGTCACCCCTCTGACGTTCGGGTGAGAGAAGCAGTGTCCCTCCTTTTTAGATGAATGTACCCACGTTAAATGTACCAGGTGGGGTAGAAATTTTTTGTGGATGTGATAGCGAAGACGACATACAACTTATGCTAACCGAAGTTGATCGCGGAATATAGTTAGGGGATGGGTGGTGTCGACCAGTCATTGACAGACTGATGGTGTCAATATCTATAGAATGAAATGAAATAGTGGCCACCGTTATTTGCGAGGAAAGAAATAACGGTGGCCACTATTTATCGCAATATTGTGGTTACATGGAAGCTGTATAAAGCAGCATAGTTTAAACGTTTCGCTACCTACGAATTTAGACACAGAAATTGTTCACTTCCCAACGCTTACGAGCTTCTTGCGTAGCAACTACTGCTGAAAAACACTTTCCCAGAACGATAAAAAAAACCTTACGATGCCATGTATGCCATAAGAGAATAAATCGGATGTGTTAACAATGTGGTGTAGCACTCTGTGTAGAAAAAGATTGATATAAAAATTTTGATACACTAAAAAAAGCATACTCATTATGCCATTGTATCCGTTTGGGTACAGGTCCAAAAGCATAGTTCCTGATTTTTTTTTTTGTATTTTTCTTGTTCTTTGTGTTTATTTTAGTGAACCTAAATAAACAAAATCAAAATTTTTAAGTTAATAATGGTCTTGGTTTTTAATGGGTTAATTAAGTTAGAATGTAATTTGCAGTTGTATTGTAATATTTAATACATAAATACACTGAAAAAAATATATGCGCTAATCAGAGGTTTTAATAAGTTTTAGATGCGAATTTATTTAATTGATTGAATAATTTATTAAATAGAAATAGTGGGGTTTCTTTCTTAATTAGGTATGAAATTAAATTTGTTAAATAACTAGCTGGCGTCTGCCACTTCGTCAGTGTTCTTACAATATTTTGTTCGATTTTGCTTTCACACCAAAGACCTTTACTTTTTTAGTGCTTCTGTTATGATTAAGGTACTTATTCTTTATTATATTATAAAAGGTCTCATTCCTACTAAAATATCTTACTTTCCAAAATATAAGGTGTATGCATTACTGTAAAATTGCGTATTTTCGCTGCTTTTTCTCCGCTTTTTATCTAACTTTGAATCTAGATACTAAGGTGCCGCCTCAAAAAATTTTAGCCAATATTCTACATTAGGGAATTTCGACTTCAATTTGTTGGAGTGAGCTTAAAATATCCTCTTTTTTTAGAATGAACTTTCCATATTCTCATAGAATAACCGCTTATAGAAGTTTTCGGCCAAGTCCAGCTTCAACTTATATGTTAAGCCTTTATGTCATACTTCACACTATGCTTCGATTAAAACCACACAGCAGCATTTTCTTCAAGTATAAATTAAATTGAAAACGCCTAAAATTCTAAGAGTACTCCATATCAAATTTAGAAGGTAAAACTGTCTTTTAAGTTCTGTACATATATATGACAAATAGCTGTGCCCGCCATGTCGTGGGCATCCTGACAAAATTTTCTTCGATTTTGCTTTGAAAGTATAGAGTTGCACCTATAAAAGTAAAATGCAACTTAACTAAGAAGAAGCTAAAAATAACAGAATTTTATAGCCACTGAACGCTAAATCACAAAAATAATGTAATCACATAATTGTCTAAATATGTATTTCACAAAATAACCAAATTATACAACACGTACGCGACTTAAAAATATTGTTATGTTTTCATTGCTAACCGAAGGTTGGCTGAAGCAACAACAAATATAATGTGGTAAATATTAAAGTAAAAAAGCTGAAAATAGTGGCAGACTTCGTTCTCACCAACTGACGATTGATAATTGAATACAAGTTTTCTCGTATTACTTTATCTACCATAAGTATATTAGATAAAAGAGTGCTGATGACTGACGTGGCTGGCTAAAAAATGTGCATTCCGCTCCTGCTGGTGTCTAAAAATTCAATTTTTCCAAGTTTTCTTTAATATTATCACCTAATTTGTAATTTAATTAATTCTTTCTTAGAGAGAATAAAAACGAACTTAAGCTTGATTATAAATTTCATTGTATGTTTTATTTATTCAATGGGATCTTTCAAAATTAAACAAGCAAATAATTATTTTAATTTAGACCCCTTATTCAGCTTTGTATAACTACATACGTAACTATTAGTGACACTGTTCAACATTTTCTTATATATCTACAAATCACCATTCACGTATAGGTTCAAATAAATACTCACTCGCAACTTGTGTACATATGTATGTACATATATGAGCTACTGAAGAAAATTCTGTCCCGAGTATAGAAAAATATCCGCTCTTTTCTATTATGTTTTTGTCACAAAGTAAGAAAACAAATCAAATACAAATTTTATTCAATTGGCTATGTGGCAGTAAGTAATTCATATTTTGTCAGCGCCATCTGTGTTTAAAATAACTCACTTTCAAAAATTAAGGGCGCTGTACTAATCAGTTCACAGAGCGCCATCTGTATTTCAAATATAGCACTTTCAAAAATTAAAGGTGCCGTACTAAGCAGTACTTTTAGATCGGAAAGCACTGTTTTTTCCACTTTCTCTTGGAAGTAAGATATTTTTGAGGAAAAATGTATCCTATATTGGAATCAGAATGCTAACCTTGTGACAAAATTTTGTTAAAATCCATCCTGTAGTTTTTACGTGATGCGAACGCAAAAGAAAAGCAGGAAGACAGATAGACAGACGAAAATGAGTTGCTGTTTTATTATATGTATGTATAGATAATAAAAACTCTCTACGGGAAGAACCTATCCTTACGTCGCCTAGGTTTTACTGGTATTAGCTACTTTGTTAGTTATGTGTATTTAAGATTCAAAGTAGCTAATACCAATTTAGGTTGTGTAACTACTGTTCTTATCTAGATTTAGGATAACTATTTTGCACAGGGAGAAGGTGGCTAATTCTTCTCGTCGTAAATAGCTAAAATTTGAAATTTAAAGAGTACCACTACTGTAGTTCTTCAGATATAAGACGTTTAATAAATACTATCTATGGGGACTACCCGACCCCCTAGTAACATAACGTCAAGTTTTTACCGGAAAACTTGCCTTAATCTCAGAGTAGACTAGATAATAAAAGGAATATATGTCTTACCTGACCAGTTTTTAATGAAAAAAGCGCATTAGGTTTAAATTACCTTATACTCAATTTAGAGAATATAAGATTTTATTTTAGTTCTGTAGATGAAGGATAAATATTAATTACTTTGTAAAGTCGCCTATACCGGCAAGCTTTTACCTGAAAATGTTAGTTAGAGTTAGAAAAATCTATGTTATATTCAGGAAATGTCAATATTGTAGTTTGGTATAATTACATGGTGTGGGGGTACCCTTCACCACTAGATCCCTAACAAATTGCCTATTTTAACTGCGGGGTTTTCAGTAAGTCGGTTTTAAAAACATACAAAAACAGCTGATTATTTATATTCATAATTATGTAGATGTGATGTTAGATGTTCTAAGATATTACCAAACGTTTTAGAACATCCGAATATTTTACGAAATTTCAGAATAATCCGGGATATGTTCAGAAATGTTGTGAAATGCTTTTAAATAATAAGAAATCTGTTTTGGGTTGTTTTAGGTATTTATGCAAATGCGGTAACACTCAATCAAAAACCGTAACGATCTTCATGAGTTTAGCTTCGATAACTCTTTTTTCGTACCTAGACTCCTTTCGGAATCTTCACGACTGTTATTATATGCATATTGATCATTAAATGTTATTGTAATGCTTCAAATTGGAAACTCGCCATATAAAATGAAACATCATATGCTGGGCACACTTCACGCCAAATAAGTTTATCGTTATATTTTCAAGATATGCAACAATTTATATTATTCGTGTGGACGGCAAAAAATATTTGTTTCCCTTCGTGGAAAAGTTTATTTTTAACACAACGACCAAAAAGTATTTTACATTTTTCATACGTGGATTCTGTTACATTTAAGTTAACGAAAATATAAAAAAATTCAATCGAAAATTTTCTAAATTATTCACAAAAACATTTATAATAAGATTTATTCGACACTAATGGCAGGTGTCGAAAGAGGCGGAAATGTGCCATAATTATGTTTATTTACTCAATATTAATTATAATATTTAATTCGTATTAAGACGTATGTGTGAGTCTTTTAACACTTTTACTATTTAAATTCTACTCTTCAAGTTGAACATATATATATTTATATATGTATGTATGTATTTCTTTGTCGATTTATTTGTAAATCATTTTGTTATGCTTTCTCATTTGCAGTTCTACACAACCGAGGCGCCAGCGTTCTATACAAGATGACGCAGGTGGTCGTATTAATTTGCCCCTGTATTCCAATTCGATGCGTGTACGTAAAACAACGAATAACACATACTTGCCAGTGCCACAACATACGCGTGCCGCCTCAACACCTTCGCAAATTGAAAATGTTAGATGTATTGGCAGCAGAAATGGCGCCCCAGACACTGAACACTATGATTATGACGATGATGTGTTAATAAAAGTTAAGCCATTAGAGAAAAAATGTCAAAGTACTTTAGATACAACGACCGTAGGCAGGGATGAATTGCTAACAACAACCACAACACCTGTTGCAATTGCAACAACGGTGGCCTTAACAATGCCATTGCCAACATCAACACCATCTTCCAAAACATCGAAATCATCCAAAACGTCTAGCACACTACAGCGTGAGCAAAAACGAGCTTCTTCTGAAGCACCCGTCTCTAAAACACAAAGTAAACGAAGTCAATCAATGAGTTGCACCGAAAAGCCAACAATCGCACAGTTGCAACATGTGCATCAACAGAAACGTAGCCTAGACGTGACCAATAATAACAAATCAAATAAAAACACTCACATTAACAGTGACAGTAACAATAGTTTAACAGTTGGTCATAAATCCAGTGCACCAGTATTAGGACAAACGAGTAATTCCAGTTCTGTGGCGACCACAAATATCCTGCCCACGCCTGAATTGTTAGCTCAATTGCTTAAAGGTTCAAGTGAGAAATTACTCTCGGAACAGCGTCAGCAAATGTATGCGGTAAGTCATTAATTCATATTATGCTTCATGTGTCTGACATACTGTTGTAACAACAACTATTCAATTCCTTACACAAGAATAATTACGATAGGGAATTTGACAATTTGTAAAAAAAATCAATAAGTAAGGCAATCATTTCTTATTTTTAAGGGGAAAGTTTTCTACCTGTTATATTTATTTATCCTTTAGTTTGAAAATTGTCTTAGTGTTAAAAATTGTGAAGAACCTTTTAAATTTAAGTTGAAAGTTTTCAGAAGGCAAATTTCCTAGAAAATTCAAAGTCGATTTCTGAACTATTATTAATTATACTCGTAATCAAGTGGGAGTTGTCAGCTCTGTTTTCTTGACATATAAAAAACTGAATATTTTTTACAAAATATTTTAAAATAATCAAAAATCAAAATTTCACCAATAAGTTAAAATTTATAAAAAAAAAAACGAAATTACACAACCAATATCATGAAAAAAAATAATTGCGTTAAAAAATTAACACTTAAGAAACCATAACACAGTGCAACACGGAAAAAATAACCATATACGGACACCACTACGTGATAAAAGACCAAAAAAAAAAGACCCCTGTCTCCCAGTTTTGCCCAAAGTCCTCCAGGTTTTTTTTTTATGGGCCCTCAATGATGTGGGGCCTCGATGTCATTTTTGCAAAAAAATGATCATTTACTCAA
Organism: Phasia obesa; assembly: GCA_949628195.1. Lineage (NCBI taxonomy): Eukaryota > Metazoa > Arthropoda > Insecta > Diptera > Tachinidae > Phasia > Phasia obesa. Next base: position 176,857,715 of record OX451215.1, read on the forward strand.
GCTCATATTTTGCAAACCGTTTGGAATTTTGATATACTCTCTGAGGCGAAGTTGTAGCTCTTGTCATAAAGAACAACAACTGTTAACATATAAAATAAAAAAAACTTCATCTTCAAGGTCAAAATCGCAAAAAACTTTAAAAAATTCAATTTTGTTTACCTTTTTTCCTCTGTTCAGGTCCATAGGTAGCAAACCGTTCAAAATTCAAGGAACAATCAACTATAAAAATGAACCTAAGATCTCAATAAACAACTCTCTAGAACATATGAACTTCCTATTAATGATTCTTAACACCATTTAGGTAGCGCGGCTACCTAAGAATCATTCCTAGGAAGTTCATATGTTCATATGTTAATTACACAGTGTGTAATTCACAAAAAAGTATATTAAACAAAATTCGATAACTAAAAAAAATTAATTACGCACAAATCAAAGTTAAAAAAAAAAACAAAATTATACATAAAAGAAAAAAAATATTAATTTAACTATTTTCTTTTAAGCTTTAGGTCTTTAAATAATTTTAATTTTATTTTTTCGATAAATTGAAAACAAATGTATCTAATGCACCTAGATTGTATGGACTACCAAAAATTCATAAAGAAGGATTTCCTTTAAGACCTATTTGCTCATGTGTCAATACTCCTTCTTACGAATTATGTAAATATATTACAAACATTTTAAAAAAGATAACGGAGCATTCAAAATATAACATAAAAAACTCTCTAGAATTTAAAGATAAAATAGTAAATCAAAAAATAAAAGATGACGAAAGGTTGATATCGTTAGATGTAGTTTCATTATTTCCTAGTATACCTGTTGATTTAGCAATTAGTACTATTGAAGAAAAGTGGGATATCATAGAAAGACACACAAGTATAGAAAAAAGTTTGTTTTTACGTATCTTAAAATTTTGTATTGAAGATAACAGATATTTTAAATACGATAATAAAATTTATAAACAAGAGAAAGGACTACCTATGAGATCTCCTGCTTCCCCAATTGTAGCAGATATTGTTATGGAGAAATTACTAGACACAAGTATTGAAAAGTTAAGTATTAAACCAATAATATTGACTAAATATGTAGATGATTTATTTTGTATAATATCCGATAGGGCAATTGACAATTTACTAACGACATTTAATAAATTTAATCCTAACATTAAATTTACAGTTGAGATAGAGTCTGATTTTAGACTTCCGTATTTAGATACATTACTCATAAGGAGAGGCAATGACATATTAATAGATTGGTATCAAAAACCAACGTCTTCCGGAAGAATTATTAACTATTATTCGAAACATTGTAAACGAATAATAGTTAACGCAGCTAAAAATTTAATAGACAGGGTTCTGACAATTAGTAATAAAGAATTCCATAAAAATAATAAGGAAAAAATAAGAAATATTTTAAATGATAATAATTTTCCAAAACAATTAACAAATAGATTAATAAATCAATATGGGAGAAGAAGTAATCAAAATACAAGAGATATTACAGAACAAAAAATTTATAAATCTTTAATATATGTACCAGAAATATCTGAACGTTTAGAAAAATCTAAAATCTTTGATAGTACTAAATATAAAATGGCTTTTAAGACTCAAAATACTTTAAACAAATTATTTAGTAAAACTAAAGATAGAATCCAAAAATTAGAATTGTCAAATATAGTATATAAAATACCTTGTAACGGAAATGAAAATGAAAATTGTAATAAAGTATATGTAGGCACAACGAAAAATAAACTTAAAACTAGAATAGCAGGACATAAATCAGACCAAAAATATAGGAATATTAATTCGCAAAAAACAGCATTATCTTCTCATTGTGCTGAATTAAATCACTATCCCAATTTTGATAATGTTTCAGTACTAAATTCAGAAAACAATTATAAACGTCGTTACATATTAGAAATGTTACAAATTATTAATATACCAAACACACAGAGAATTAATTTTAAGGCAGACACAGATAATGTAGCTCAAATTTACAGACATTTAGTAAATAAGAAATAATTTAATTATTGTTTGTACTTGTTTAAAAACTTTTTAATAATTTTATGACAAAAATTTTTTTTTTTTTTTTTTTTTTTTTTTTTTGAAATATGTTACTTTGAAGAAAATTTTTTCAATACTTAATTGTAATTTTCATAACGTTAATTTGTTAATTTTTTCCTGATGATGCTACACAAAGGAGTAGCGAAATATCGAAAAAATAAAATTAAAATTATTTAAAGACCTAAAGCTTAAAAGAAAATAGTTAAATTAATATTAATAAAAAGGTCAAATAAACTATATAAAATAGAAAAAAAATATTTTACAACAAAGATTTTTTCCCGAAATTTTAAGTATTACTTAATATTAAATAAAATATTACCTAAACTTAGATTGTAAATCCTTCTAAAAGTAAAGCAGAACTTTACAAGAAATCTTAACATCACAATAACGACGCAATTTCCCCAAACACATCAATTATTCATCACAAGATGGAGCTTTAACCGATAAATTGAAATGTTACAAAAAAAAAAGAAAAATTTTTCAAATATTCTAAATTTTTATAAAAACTTCTTTAGTGTAAAATATTTAAAAATCTAAATTTCACAAAAATTGAAAATATTTGGTAAAACGATATCTTACAAAACAAAAACGATAATTCAAATAAATAATAAATTTCACTAAAAAATCGATAATTTAAAACAAAAATTTAATTACTCACAAATCGAAATTAAAAGAAAACAAAATTATACAATCAAAAATCGTTTTACCAAATATAAAAAAATTCTGAAGTTTCGCTAAAAAAGCCATATTTTACACAAAAATTAGTATTGACGAAAAGGCAGCTTCACAAAAATTCTAAATTATTGTTAAAGTTAAAATTCTAAGGAAATAAAAAATAATAATAAAATTCACAAAAAAATTTTCGCAAAAATTCTTATATTCCAAATGAAGATTTCACCAAAGTAATTAAAAAATCTAAAATTTACAAAAACCGGAAACTATCAACTACTAGTCCAGAGTCTTTGGTGGGAATCGAAACCACAACCCCTAGACTGATAGACTAGCACATCTACTACACTGTTTTCACAAAAAAAAAAATCCGAAAAAATTTATGTTTCCCTAGCGCAAAAAAGCATAAATTTAGTAAAAAACTTTTATCAAATAAATAAAAATTTCTCAGATAAATCATATAAATTTAAATTTTGAAAATTTTAATTATTATTAGTCGAACTGTTTTTACGTATTACATACAATGAAATTTATAATCAAGCTTAAGTTCGTTTAATTTTCCCAATTTTTCTTTAATATTATCACCCAATTTGTAATTTAATTAATTCTTTCTTAGAGAGAATAAAAACGAACTTAAGCTTGATTATAAATTTCATTAAATTTAAATTTTATTTGAACTATTTTTTCAATGAAATGATAATTTTTCAAGCTTAAGTTCTTTATTATAAGAGATAAAGTATGAAATAATTTTCTCATATCCTATTTCTTTGCTAAGATAGTTTAAATAGAAAAACAAGCAAGAGTCCTATATTCATATATATATATATATATATATATATATATATATATATATATATATATATATATATATATATATATATATATATATATATATATATATATATATATATTTTTTTTTTTTTGCAAAAATTTTATCGAAAATTTTTCGTAAAAATTTTATCGAAAATTTTTGTAAAAATTTTTCGAAAACTTTTTGTAAATATTTTTCGAAAATTTTTTGTAAAAATTTTATGTAAATTTTTTTGTAAAAATTTTATTTAAATAATTTTGTAAAAATTTTATGTAAATTTTTTTTGTAAAATTTTATCGAAAATTTTTTGTAAAAATTTTATCGAAACAGAAATATAAAATAACAAAATTTAACACATCGGCAAAAAATTTGTTATTAATAAAAACACTTATTTTGGAAAAAATAAAGTTTCACAAAAAAAAACATCGAAAATTGACTAGAAAACAAAGCTTTGTTATTTTATAAAAGTTATTAAAATTCCATTAGAAAACTGTAGTTTTACTGATATTTTACAAAATTTCGTAAATATTGCGATAATTACAAAAAAAAAATTCTACTTTCACCAAAAATATACTTTTACAAAAAAATCGGGAGATTCCTGAAAATTTTTAATTAAAAAAAAAACTTAATATGTTTTATTTTTTTTTACAAAAATATGTTTTTAAAGACTTTTTCATCAATAAATTCAATTAATGAAATGTTACTTAAATTTCTTATTTTATTAAATATATTGCTTATAAAAATTTTACTTAAAACTCAGTATTTTATTGCGCTAAGGATTCCTTCCTTTTTTTTAAATTATCGATTAAAAAATAAAATTTTATTACATCTGTAGTTCTGTTCTCTTTTTTATTACAATTAAAAAACAAAATTATCTCAAGTACAATACACGGCACAGAATTAATTGAACATAATACAGAGTACTAAGTTCCATTGTAAATATTGTAACTTGTACTTTAAGTCTTGAAATGTACCAATTCAGTAGAATTGTACTTTTTTGTATAATTATAATGCCAAATGTACAGCTGTACAGCAATGACAAATTTTGTACAATTAAAAAAAGGTAAAAGTCGTATACATATGTATATATTTACGTTTATGATTTTAAAATTTTGTATATTTTTTATATAATTTTTTTTTTAATTTTTTTATAAAAATTGTGTTCTTCACTTTTTGAAATCCTTTGAATCTTTTAAGCAAATTGAAAAACATAGAACATAGCAAAGAATGCAGTCTGTCATAATATATTTTGCGGAACATCCTTAATTTTTTGGTTTATGTTACATACAAATTTTCTTGTGAAAAACGGAAGTTGGATATTGATTTTAGAAGCTCTTGAGATCGTGGAAAATTTTTTTAGGATTTTTTGTTTCTGCTATAGTCTTTGTTAATTTTTTCGGTCCCAGATTGACCCACTCGAATGTACATGTATGTATGTAAATACTTATTCTATTATTTGTTTTTTTGTGCACACATATTACATATACTTATGTATACTTAGATATATAAAAATTGTCATCTTAGTACAATGAAGGCAAAAAAAAAGAATTTTTTTTTTTAAACTAATTAAATTAAATTAATTTTGGTAATGTGATTTATCATCCCTGGTATTAAAAAGTGTTTTTTTTATCATTAGTCTACTTTTTACAGTAAATGTTTTTTATTATATATTATTACTAGATGTGCCCGCAATGTCGTGGGTGTTCTGACATTATTTTGCTCAATTTGAAGGTATTCCACACCAATTGTAAGACTCTTACTGTTATAGCTCATCAGTTATGGTTTATGTATTTATTTTATGGTTTATGTATTTACTTTATATAAAGGTACCCAACCCAGGATAAAATTCTAACATTCTAAAAATTTTTGTAAAGTTCTGTAAGAGGTGTTTAAAATTTTTAATAACATTGTAATTCCACAAAGTAAAAATACAAATCAAAAATATAAATTTTATTCCACAAGCGCCATCTGTTATTTAAAATATCAACATTCGCTTGTATAGGAGATATTTTTGCATAAAAAATGCATCCTATATTGGAATTAGGATACTAAAGAACCTCCTCACAAAATTTTGGTAAAATCCATCCAGTAGTTTTTACGTGATGCGAACGCAAAAGAAAAGCAGACAGACAGACATACTGAAATGAGTTACTATTTTATTATATGTGTATACATTTTATTCTTCTAACTCCCACTGGAGCATAGGGCGCCAATAACAGCTGTTCTCCATCTAACGCAGTTTTGAGCAATATACCTAAGTTCATTCCATGATATTCCTAGTTGGTTCATTTTGGATTCCGTTTCACGTCTCCATGTTGTGCATGGCCTGCCACTTTCTCTACCGGCTTGTTGAAATGGATTCCATCTAAGATACTGTTTATATACATTGTTGTCGTTTCGACGGAGGGGATGTATCCTATCCATTGTCACTTTCTTTTACATAACTCGGTTGCATTGGGTTTCTCTTTACTAGCAACTCAGCATTTTATATCTTTCAATGCTAAAAGATGCGTAATGATCTCTTGAAGCAGCGAGCGGTTAAAAGTTTAAATTCGTCTTGTTCTGACGTTTTTGCATTTATAGGCTATTTATTAAGCGATTCTTTAGCAAATTGGAGTTCAGAAAAGTGCGTTGCTGGCCCTCCTTTCTTAGATTGGTGATAGAACTGCTATCTTTGTGTCCAATCCCACGTTAAGTCATGCAAATATTCATGTAGTTTACCTACTTGCCTGAGCCGTTAAGTTGTGCTGTTACCCTTCAGCCTATATGACTAGGCGCCTTCTCACTAGAACTAGCTCTCAGAGGAATCTGAAAAGATATTGCCCGGGAAATATTTGATCAAGGACCGGAAGTAGTGATATGCTTGGACATTTATTCGTGCACACCCATACGTAAACTTTTACCAAACTTTATCTTTCAAAACTTTTTTTTTTTTGTTCTCAATGTTTACTTTTCTAGCTGGGTACGTTTTAAGACATAATTTGTATATATATAGATTATACGATCAAAAATAATTCAAAACTAAATGGCACAATCGTTTTCATTCTTTATACTTCAGTCCCACCAAAGATCGAGGGGCGTTTTGTTTATTGTCGTACACTGCTTTAAAGTAATAAAATTACACAATTGATATAACGATACAAGCAGCTTATGAATTGAACAAATAATCGCTTGTTATATTTGTACTTTTACAACAATTCTGGTTCTATGCAATTTCCAATTTGCTGCCCATTTATTCTTTCCTTCTTTATTATATATTTTTTTCTTAGTGCATTGTTTTTTTGGTTTTATTTTTTTCATTATTCTAGAAGTTTGTAACCACTTACAAATTATGAATTGACCCGTTCTACTGCAGATACATACATATGAATTTCATATCAATTTCCTGCATTTCTCTTTTTATTCGATTCGCACATTATTCTTGTTTTATTTCCCAATCATTTTTCTTTCACCTACCAAATGTTTTGTTTGTGTAATTTTCAATTCAATTAACGGGAGAACTGTTTTCTTAAAAAAGTAAAGGAAATTTATTTGTGTTTATTATTTTACAAGGCCACTCATTCACTGAGTACTATACTCTACGTCAGGGATGGAATATTTAGTACTATATAAAATTATCAGTTAAAAAAGAAACAGAAAAGTTCTGTAGCTTTTTTTTGTGCTTTTAGTCTGTTTTAACTGTACATAAAAACTTTGTATAATTTTTTTTTATTTTATTTTTTAATTGATTTATTAAAAATTTCATTTATAATTCATTTATAAAATAGTTTAATATTTTATAATTAAAATATTGAAATATTTCAGTTGGTAAGGCCTAACTCATTTCCTCATAAGGGAAAAAAATAAATAAATAAAATTAGAAATTAAAGGGTGTCTCCATGAGGTATATGCCTACATTTATTTAACTGTAATGAACAGGTACTTAAAATTTACACAGAAAATTCAGACCAATGATGCCACCCCACCACGGAGTTTTACTATCACCACTACGAGCATTTTGTTTTGTTACAGCACAGTTGGCCACAAGCGATTAGATTAGTCACAGTGATGTCTAAGGAAGCATGTTTAGATGAAAAAGCAGCTCGAAAACAGTTTTTTAATGTAAATTTTATAACTAAAATTTTTTATTCGCAAATATAGGGTTAACTGTGTAAAACTTTAATAGATGGCAGTTACATTTTCCACTCCTTATTATAAAAATATGTATATGGAAAATGGCTGTATGTTTGTCGATGTATTCCCAGAAAAACAATGTTAGTTTTAAAAAGCCAATTTAAGAACGAAAGTATTTTTATTAGCGCTCCAACTAGTACGTCTTTCCAGAGAGTAGGTTGTAGTAAAAAGATTAGAAAATCGGTATTACCAGATCAATTTTACTTTTTGGATAAAAGATATTTTTTCTTAGCATCGTCTTCTCTAAGCTCGATACCCGTGGTGCGGATGGCTTCATCGTATTCAAATATTAATGCGAAATGAGATGTATCCTTTCGGTTGAGATGCCTACAACTTCAGACACCTAAGTTACTCTAATTATCGGCCATTATGATTCCATCCACTATTTCTGGTCTGACGATCTTTCTTGTGTTACATTTGCAAATGTTTAACGTCATTTATGATACGACTATTTCTGGCATAACGATGTTTTTTGTGATTTGAACGCTTTAGTCATTTATGCTAGTATAACACAACGCACCTTAGTATACCACTAAGTCGTTGAGATTGATGGTGTAGAGTTTCGATAGCATTTACCAAGCCTATATTTGGTTGATCAGAACACGTAATTCACCTTTTTTCATTTTCGTTTGAATTAATTAGGACAAAATGTTGTATAAAATTGGAAGATCGGAGAATGAAAGTGTGTGAGGTAGCTGAGGCAACTTAACCATTCATTAAGTTTCATTTTGCATGAATACTTGGATATGAAAAACCACGCAATGGCACGCAACCATGTGACCACACTAATGGAGTGTTTGACGATGTGCAAGCGCAAGTCTGCAGTTTTTTGACTAAATATGGATCCATCGCAGGACACCAGAGATTAAAGTCAATCAAAGCAACCAAAACAAGCTAAGAAGGCTATAAAGATTGAATATGATGTCCGACAAAGCCTTGAATTCACAGGGTGCCATTCACAGGGTTTTCGTTAAAAAGAATAGAACAATCACTGGCAACAAAAAAATAATTTTTTGGACTCATTTAATACTGGCTGTGTCCGCTACTTCGTCAGCGTCCTTGCAATATTCTTATCCATTTGCCTTTGAAAGTAGTCCACACAAAATTTTAAGACTCTTACTTTTATAGTGATTCAGACATGGTTTATTGATTTACCTTATTATAAAGGTACCCATCCCTGGGTAATTCCTCAGAAACATAGGCTTTATATAAGATTCTAAAATTTATATAAAATTCTAAAATTATTATAGAGTTCTGTAAATAGTTTTTAAAATTTTCCTCTTACAAAATTAAAAGGTGCCGCCAAGTTTGCAGTACCATTGAATCGGTAACTTTGCGAACTTCCACTACATTTGCTCTTTTTTCACTTGGAAATGAGATATTTTTTGTGGATTTGAACCAAGATACGAAGGTACCTCTGTAAAAAGTTTTTTTTTTACATTTATCCAGAAATATAATTAAGCCCTCAACGACTATATAGGTTTCCCAAATTTAAAGAAGATGAAGAAGAAGTCATCATTTTTTATTTAAGTAAGGATGATACCCTTTCTGTAAAGTACATACATAAACCGTAACTGAAGCACTAACCGATATGTTTGAACTATGCATATTGGTTAGTGCTTCAGTTATGGTTTATGTATTTACTTTTTTTAAGTAGGGATGATAACCTTTATATTAAGTAAATACAAAATCCAAACTGAAGCACTAAAATGTAAGGGTCTTTGGTGCAGATAGCTTTCAAAGCAAAATCAAACAAAATATTGCAAGAACGTTGACGAAGCGGCGGGTACAGCTAATTAAAAACTAAAATTATTGGTTAAGTACTGTTTTAAGAGACCAGTACTATTTAAAATTCAAAATTCAACTTCACTCTTATTTTTTTTGAATTCATATATCTTGCTGTTGTTTTAATAAAAATATTTTTTTTTTAATTTTTTATTTAAAGAATTTCACGTTTAAATTATATACTAAATTGTTTGATTTGGTCACTCTATAAGACAAAGCTTTTTCTCTTATACATATGTTTTAGTTTCTGACTTATACGTTTTTGGTTCCTATACGTTATTGGTTCCTATACGTTTTTGTTTTGGTAAAATGCTTTTGGAAACACTTTGTTACAATTTAGTTTGCATATTTAAAATTCATTGCAAAATGGGTGGTTGTTATGTGTTTACCAATAAAAGCTTTTCATAAATACCTGTATTAACTTAACGTAGGATTCGGTATTACTTACTACTGAACCAGTTCAGATAACAGTGTGATTTGGAAAGAGGTATACACATATCCAGCTGCTAGGGGAACATTGCTCGGTGCTGGCTTTGAAGGCTTCCATATTAAGCCTTAGAAATTTATTTGTGTTGTTTATAGCCTTCGCTCTTAGGCCGAGTAATTTTTAAGCATTTACAGTAAAACTATTGTCATGAAAGTCTACTCCCACCATATTTTTAGTATATTGGGAAATAACTCTGCTAATTGGTTGGTTGGTTTGCGTGGCAGTTTTCTACGTTTAAGGTTTCAAATAGAAAACAAAAAATTCTCCGTTTTGAAACCACCACATTTGCATGGAGAATAATGTCGATCTTTATTTAGATCTTAGTGGATAGTTTCAGCATGCTGTTTGCGTTGAGAAATCCAGTAAGGTCGCCTAGACTGTCTTCAGATAGGTCATTTATTATGTTTGCTTTAAGAAATTTGCATTTTGCAAACTTTATTACCGGGCTCTCTCTAACAGTATATAGTATAGATGTGGAAAAAGATTAACGTGGGCACCTGCCGTGATGGCCTTATCCCACGGTGGTCTTACCACCGAGTGAAAGGAGAGAGTACTCAGGCGCCCCCATTGTGCAGTATAGCAACACTTCACGATATGACGATGAAGCCAGTATAGAAATTTATGTGTGATACAGTCACAATGAGTAGCAATTTATATAACATGGGAACCCAAAAAAGCAAACCTAGAACTCATGTTCTAACCTCTTGCTTAATGTTTGTAGACTATCTAAACTTCGTTGTGTTGAGAGTGCAACAGCACACTTGGTCGACCGTGCACCACATCTTCATAAATCGATATTAACCACAACCAGTACGTGTACCCCCGAAGGGGACCTCACCAATAACCGATCACAGAGAGGAGTAGGCTCACTGTGGGGCTACCGATTCCTGTGATACCAGTCCTTTGTGCACAGGTCGGGCTTTGAAGAGAACCCGTGTTATAAAACAACAGGTCTTTTCATCCAGATTTGGGCTACAGGAACCCTAGCGTCTGGTGCCCCTATTATTTTCCACAAAAGCACTGCGTCAAAGCTTGTGCATGTACTGCAATGAGAATTGGTACCCCCGAGGCGAACAGTATATAGTACAGCTTTTCCTTTGCCGTGTACCTGACAGCCTCGACAGTGCCTATTATAGGAAAGCTCCAGTCTACTATCATATATACACATACCGATCGTCCAGAGATCCTCTAGCATAGCCATCAACCGTGGAATGTCCTGGCTATGTTTAGTTACCAATTCGACCGAAAGCTTAGTATTATAAAGGCTGTTCTAATACAAGAAGTGATTTTGACGAATATTATTATTCTTTTATTGCTAGAAGTGCCCGCAACGCCTTGTGCGTCCTGACAACATTTTTTTCGGTTTTGCTTTGAAAGTATTTTACATAAAATTTTAAGACTCTTCTTTTTTAGCGCTTCAGATATGTATTTACTTTATATGGAGGTACTCATCCCTGGGTAATTACTCACGTATTGTTTTAGGGTTTTATCAAATTCTAAAATTATTGTAAAGTTCTATAAATAAAAGGTAAAATAAAATAAAATAAATAAATAAAATAAATAAAATAAATAAAATAAATAAAGTAAATAAAATAAATAAAATAAATAAAATAAATAAAATAAATAAAATAAATAAAATAAATAAAATAAATAAAATTAATAAAATAAATAAAATAAATAAAATAAATAAAATAAATAAAATAAATAAAATAAATAAAATAAATAAAATAAATAAAATAAATAAAATAAATAAAATAAATAAAATAAATAAAATAAATAAAATAAATAAAATAAATAAAATAAATAAAATAAATAAAATACATAAAATAAATAAAATAAATAAAATAAATAAAATAAATAAATTAAATAAAATAAATAAAATAAAATAAAATAAAATAAATAAAATAAATAAAATAAATAAAATAAATAAAACAAATAAAATAAATAAATAAAATAAATAAATAAAAGGTGCTGCCAAGTTTGCAGTACCAATGAAACGGTAGAATTGCGTACTTTCACTGCTTTTTCTCTATTTCTTCTTGATAGTGAGATATTTTTATGGGAAAAAAGTATCCTACATTTAAATCAAGTCAGTAGTTTTTACATGATGCGAACACAGATAGACAGACAGACTAACTGCAACAGCAACACAATTTTCAAAACTTATTTCATGTACAGAAATGGTCGTGTAACAGTTTTATTATATGTATAGATTAGAGTCGATGACCAGCTGCCGTTTTGAAATTAGTTTTTTTTTTTTGGCAAACATTATTTTAGTTTCCGCTTATCTCAGTTAAGTGTAATAAAATTTATCATATTTAATGAAATATTGAATTTTCTTGAATTAATACATTGAGAAACAACATTATTTCAAGCGCAATTTCTTTTAAAATTATTGAAAATGAAAATTATTTAGAATTTCAATCAATTACGATATTTAAATATTTTCCTGTGTAAATTGCAACATTTCTTCACACTCGATTAAAACAATTCACTAAGCAAAACAAAAACAATGAATTTTATAGCTGTAGATCCCAAAGTCTGAAACTACGCACATTTGTGTTAAAACTGAAAGGCCTTTAAATAAATAAACAAACACAGACAGACGTTAAAAGCCAAATAAAAAATACAAAAAATGAAACAAAAAACACAAAAAGAGCCAACAAGAAAGCCAAGTGCCACATGCAATTTACCACTTGTCGAATGCAAAATTATCAGGTAAAAAGAAACGAAGGAAAATTGGTTGCTTAGAGCAAAAACAAAAAAGCTGTAGTGAAATATCATTGCTGGAATGGAGTGAGAAGGCTGGAAGGAAAAAACACCTTTTAATTGGATGGAACAAAACAGCTGACATAGAAGGTAAATGAAAAAAACTGTTGCTGCTTAACAAAAGTACTGCTTAAGTACTTGAGAACACATGTTATCGCAATGAGTGGGCAAGTGATGAAATTGTAGAATAATATGAAAGAAAAAGGAAGAAAGAGAGTGAGAGAATTAAATTTTAATACGTGTATTATAAAACCTACAGCGCATGTGGGGAGATTCGATGAAAATATACATAAGTTATAAGAGATTTTTAAAATAATATTAGAGTTTCCAAGTTTTCATCAAGAAATTGATTCCATAAAAAATTAAAAAAAAAAAAACATTCAACAAGTTTCGGGTCTAACCTAGAAAAAATACATTTAATTCTTCTTTATTTATCCAGATAATTATAGCAGAATAGTACATTTATGCCAATCAATAAATGTAAACCATTTTCGAGAACAATTTCTGTTTGGATTCGAATGGGTATATATAGGTATTACTTATTTTTTAACGCCAAATCTATTACATAATTTGAGATTTGCAAACAAACAATAGTCTTTTTGTAGGGCGATACCGAAGCAGACCACAGATTTTATGGGTCCTTTTTTGACCTTTTCGTTCCTTAATGATATCTGGTATCCGACTCTCGACTGTACTAATTTCAGACTAACGACTGATACATGTCGACATTTTTCTTCATCACAGAGTCTAAGGTATTTGCTTAAGGCAAAGGGTCATAGCGGCACCCACAAACCATACTTACTAGGAATAACTCTGAAAAATGCGGTGCTTAGAGGATCAATTCGACTTGGGACTTGTCGCAATGTCTTTGTGAAATATAAATTTTTGCTACGCATTCTTGAATGTGTTATCTTCATTCTTTTACTCAATATGCACGCAAAGAAAAAATCATAGTTGTGGTATGGTTACAAGAGCCACATTATGTTCTCTGTAACAATATATGGTTATGTATTTTAGTGGTTTTTTTTAACATTTTTTTGTTTAACATTTTATCATTAAATTTTTACTACACCCAACAAATACAACAGAGTTACTTTAAACTACAAACAAGGAAAAAACATGGTTGAGGTAACAATAATCTAAGAGAAGGTATGTTGATATTATGATTAAATTATTGTTATTAAATATATTATTATTAAACATAATAAGAATATTGTTATATAAGATCTATAGTATTACCAACCCTGATAAAAATATAAACAAATTTTAATAAAAATATATGTGCCCGCCACGTCGCACTGTGGGGTGAAAGCCTTCACAAGTGGCGATTAATTCAAAAGATGAACTTTAACTTTCACAACCGTATTTGGTACCATATGAAAGTAAATAAAATTCTACATCACTAACTGCAAAAGTAAAAGTTCTTGGTAGTTTACTTTATTTGCAGTGTGTGTTCAAAGTTCAGTCATTTTTGTTATTTTTGCGCGCATTGATTAAAAGAGAAAAATTTTATAATTTAAGTGTTTATAGTTTTTGTTAAGACTTCTATAAGTAAAAGTTTTATAATGAAACCGTCAACCTTATGTATATGAGCATTTAAAAAATTATTTTTTTGTTTAGATAAATGTTTTAGAAATATAAAAAAAAATTAAATTTATCTAAAAATTTGGTATTTTTGACATATACATTGAGTTTCAACAACTTTGCGGATGAGTGCAGGAAAAAATGCTTTTATGCTCTTAAAATATAAGGTTTTAGCTAATAAATCCCAGAATACCTATTTGCGCATTTGTGCGATTTTTGAGTTATGAAGGTTTTTGTGAGAGAATTCCAGAAAAATACCATACAAGACGTGTTCAATAGCTTTCTTTTAACTTCTGATCCATTCATTTCAAGCATGAGAAATAGTTGTAAAAAGAAAATGTCAAACTCTGCATTGGAGTTATTTATTCTTCCCCAGAGTGAGAACGATAATGATGACAATGATGAAGACTATTTTAATGATGATTGTGAAGATAATGATGATTAGGAAGTTAATATTGCTTTTGAAGTTAATAAAATGAAGTAAATAAAAAAGACATAAGTTTTTTTTAATGTTTATTATCTGAAATATTTGTTTTCTGTTTATAAATATTTATAAATAAAAATTCATAATATTTTCTAACGTGAATTTTTTGAGTTAAATCTCTGGAGTTATGGATTTTTGGAAGAAAAAAAACGGATTTTATGTTAAAACTTTGCTAATATAAATGCATATTAAATATTTATTTTTTTATTTAAACAAAAAAGAAATATTTTTTCTAAAGGCATGTAAAGTATGCTCTAATTTACAATTTAAGTTACTAATTTCTCGATTTTCATTCCAAAGTTACAGCAAAAATAATTAAATAAGACTATTTTCTCCAAAATACAAAAAAGGCCATAAAAGGTAAACAATTTTTTTTTTCAACAATTTTTTTTTAAATGCTGGTTTTTTATGTATCTATTAATATTCATCAATAAAAAATAAAAACATTTTAAAATTACGACTTCTATGAATTAATCGCCACTTTCTGTACCATTCACCCCACTGTGCGTCGTGGGCTTTCTGACAATATTTTGCTCGATTGTGCTTTGAAAATATTCCACACCAATTGTAAGACTTTTACTTTTATAGTACTTCAGTTATAGTTTATGTATTTAATTTATATAAAGGTACCCATCCCTGGATAAAGTTCGAAAATTTATAAAAAATTCTAAAATTAACAAAAACTTCTAAAAATTATTGTAAACCACTGTAAGAGATGTTTAAAATATTTTAATAACAATGGAATTCCACAAAGTAAAAATACAAATTTTATTCAATTGGCGCCATCTGATAATTTCAATACCTTTAAACTGGAAATTGCGGACTATCACTGCTTTTTATTTTCTTTCTCTTGGAAATAAGGTATTTTTGTGGAAAAAAGTAACCTATATTAAAATCAGGCTGCTAAGGTACCTCCACACAAAATTTTGTCAAAATCCTTCTAGTAGTTTTTACGTGATGCAAACACAAAAGGAAAGCAGACAGACAGACGGAAATGAGTTACTATTTTTTTGTATGTATATAGATTAAAAACCATGAAATGTCTTATGGGAAAGAGGTGTTTATTTTAACATTTTTGATAATGAATTTTTTATTTAT
The DNA here is from genome assembly GCA_949628195.1 of Phasia obesa. Taxonomy (NCBI): domain Eukaryota; kingdom Metazoa; phylum Arthropoda; class Insecta; order Diptera; family Tachinidae; genus Phasia; species Phasia obesa. Next base: position 176,873,635 of record OX451215.1, read on the forward strand.
TATTTCATAAATTAACGATTTCATATAAAATACATGCAGATTGCGTTTATACATAAATTAGAAAAACTTAATATTCACCTTATTACTTCCGAGCAGCTCTTAGAAACCACTGTATTTTATGATTTATGTTGTGACAGCAATTGTATCAATTTCATGACACATTAACTGGTAAAATTTGCATAGAAGAAAGAAGTAGGGTTGTAATATTTGATTTTTATATTTTAATTTAGATTTGAATTATAACGGCCTGTATAATTTCTATTAAAATGGTATGTAATTCTATTGATGACAAAATTGTCATCATAGGTATTGTTGACATCCCGAGAATAACAAATGTCACTGCAAAAGAAAAGTAATTGTCATAGTATTAATGACAGATTAGAGTTTTGACGTACCTCGAAAGGGTGATCCATTTCGAGGTACTTTTTTCAATAGCCATTTTGACAGATCACGTGTGAGTCGTGTCATGTTGTCATGTTAGTTTTGTTTAGTATTGTTTGGCATTTCATAATGGAAAGACTAACGCCTAAATCGCTTCGATCTATGGGCTCTTAAAAAGTTCCAAGAAGATCCGACATTTTCGAGGCAAATTTTTTTTTAGCGATGAGGCCCATTTCTGGCTCAATGGGTTTGTAAACCAACAAAATTGCCGCATTTGGGACGAAGAGCAACCTGAAGAGATTCAAGGGGTGCCACTTCATCCAGAAAAAACAACGGTTTGGTGTGGTTTGTGGGCCGGTGGAATCAACGGTCCATATTTCTTTAAAAATGATGCCGGTGCGAAGGTAACCGTAAATGGCGACCGTTATCGTGCCATGATAACCAACTATTTGATACCTGAAACTGAAGCGCGTGATCTCGGCGATATTTGGTATCAGCAAGACGGCGCCACTTCCCACACATCGCATCAATCAATGGATTTATTGAGAGAACATTTCGGTAAGCACATAATTTCACGTTTTGGGCCTGTTGATTGGCCACCAAGATCGTGTGCTATAACACAGTTAGAACTGTACTTGTGGGGATGTGTTAAGTCTAAACGTTACGCTGACAAACTCGCTTCGATTTAGGCCTTGAAGGAAAACAACACGCGTGTTATTCGCCAGTTACCAATCGAAATGCTCAAACGAGTCATCGAAAATTAGACTCAACGGATGGACCATCTGCGACGTAGCAACGGCCAGCATTTAATAGACATAATCTGCAAAAAATAAATGCCAAAGAATGTTCTTTCAAATGATAATAAACATTCGCGATTAAATTTTAATTTTCTGTGTTTTTTTCTTTATAAAAGTAGGGTACTTCGACATGGATCCCCCTTTACTATATAAGGGTACTCCTAGAAGTTTAGGTCTACTCTCAGACTAATGGAAGTTTGAGAAAATTACACACTTCTTTAAATGAGTAATATATAATTTTAAAAGGGGAGAAAAAAATTATTAAATTTTTTCCCAGCTCTACGATGGTCAACTAAGCCACACATCTAGTCAAACTGGGCAAAAAAAATTAGAGTACTTTACAACGTTTAAGTTTTAAATTTGCATTGAGAACAGCTATAAATACACAAAAAAAGCTTAGGCTTTCTCCGAGATTTAGAAGGTCACTTTTCAAACTAGACGTGTTAAGGTAATGCTAGGAACACAATTGGGGCGAGCGACGATTTTTTCGGTGCGAATTTTCGTCTTCAAAAATAAAACACATTTGTGGTTATGAAAATTAATACAATACCGTCGTCAAACAAAATTCGTCGTGCGTGACAAACACTGCGATAGATTTATTTCTATTTTTAACGCCGACGAACGACGAACAAATCAGTACAGAGTTACCGCGTTTCCTTTTTATTTTCAAATATATTAGTAAAAGAAGATATATTTCAATATTTTATAATTGTTTGATTTTAAATAACACAATTTAATTTAAATATACACAATTATTTACCATAAAATTGCTTTTTAATTGCTTTTTGTTAATGCTTAATTTTTGCATTCAAACCATCATAAACATGATGTTTATTATTTTAATAATTTTAACCAAACTCAAAAATCTTTGATTCATATTTTTTAATATTTATCTTTTGCCACACACTAGAAAAAATTCTCAATAAATTAAACTTGAACTTTAATATTTATTTTTTGCCACACACAACTTTGTTTATTAAGATTCAGCTGAATATCTTCCTTACGTCTAAAACTTTGTGATTTTAAATATGAGTATTTCCATATTTATCACACTTCGTTCAGTTTATGTTACTGATTTATGTTATGTTACTGTAAATCGATTAGTTTTTAACTCAGAAAAGCTATAACCTTGAAATTTTTCCACAATATTTTAAACTTAAGTCGCTAACGAAGAGAAAAAAATCAAAAAAGTTTGCTGAAAATTGTACTCCTTATTTTGAAAAAACTGCACCAGGGTATCCAAAAATCGAATATTTTAATTTTAAATTGCTTATAACTCTCTAATTTTAAAACATAATTTATAGATTAGGTATTAACTAGATCTTTAAGATCATGTATAATTTTTGAGTACCTCGCAGGTGCGAGATACTTTGAGAATACATAGCGCCACCCCTTGAAAGTGGATGGTGTCCACCGTCAAAACTATAGCTCAGATACTCTCTATACCCATACTATAGCTCAGATACGCGCTATACCTCTGCTATACCCATATCAAATTTTGGATCAATCGGACTACCCCATTACAAATGTGTGAATTATTTGCGAAATATTTTGATTTTGCCCCACTGTACGGCGCCCACTACCATCCAATCTGTTATGGCTAAACTATGCGTATTAACACAAAAATAATTTTTCACTTTATGTGGAAGGTACCACTCCTACTATCCTAATCCTGAGGGTTACTCGTGCAAAGTTTCTAAACTTTACATATCAAAGTTCAATAATAATTTTTACTTAGCATGGAAGGTACTACGCCCTCTGTCCCAATAATGTCTGTATTTTACTAGACTCTGCACATTAGTACGAGGGTTACTTGTGCAAAGTTTCAAGACTCTACCTATTGCAGATCCCCAGGTAGACGATAATAATTGTTCACTTTATTTGGGAGCTAACACTATTCCAATCATGAAGAATTTCATGGGAAATTTCATCTTTTGCAAAACATAGTGATTTAAGGCTTAAAATATGTTTTAAAGGATTTGATTTGAAGGATTGCAAGTGTATTTTGGCGATTTTCCCACAAAATTATGCAAATTTTTATAAATTTTTTTGTGGCAACCATAACTGTAACATATGGAGATTTTTCTACAATTTTCCTTAACTTTTCAAATTTGAAACAAACCGTAAAAATTTATTAAGATATAATTTTATGAAAAAAGGTCCTTGATTTTTGACTTTTTTTATGAATTTAAAGAAGAAGCTTTCAAAATAAAACTTTCGAGATCTCCTTATATATTGCCTTATCTTGGGTTTTTATATTAATTTGCTTGTTTTGCGCCCGAGTAGAAGAGTTTTTGGCTGTGGTACATGAATAATTTTTGTTGAAGTGGCCAAATGGAAAACTAAAACAAGAGAGAATGCTAGCAAGTCAACTGACTGTGTGAGTGTGTGTCTATGTGTGGGTATGTATTTGTTGTTTTATTGATAGTAGTGGCATTATGAGCATATTACATAGCTGTACAAAGTAATTATTTCAAGCAGCAGGCACTAACTGAAATAAAGAGGTTGTTTAAAGTACATGCGAATTTCAAGCATAAAATTATAACATTTGCTGGCTTAAGAAAAAACGTCGGAAGAAAAGCAAATGAAATAATAATTTGTTAATGTTAAAAAAGAAATTTGTTTATTTTTGCGTTTTATTTGGTAATAAAATTGTGAAAAAATAAAATAAATTAAAAAAAAAAAAAAAAAACGCTCAAGTTGAGTATATTTTAAACAGAAGCGAAAATGTTATAAAAAGTATTTGTTAACTGTGTGAATATTTTATTAAAAATTACAAAAAAAAAAAAACACAAAAATTATGAAATTTCAAATTATATGAAATAGAAAAACCAAAATATTATTTTAACAAAGAAAAGTATGAAAAATATTTAATTGTTTAACAATATATTTATGGAAAATTAAAAGAAAAAATTAAAAGAACTTACAGAAAATTAATAAAATTTAACAGAGAAAAAATTAAAACAAAATGTTGGTTACTATTTGAAATGTTAAAAAAAGTCCTTTAAGTCTGTTAAATAAAACAAAAAGGCATATTTAAGAAATTAAATAAAATATTGCTGAAAAATTACTGCCAAAAATGAAATGGAAAATTTTTTTAAGAAAAATAATTTTCTGCTCCAGTGTTTTTTTTTAAGTTTTCTATTCCTAAATAATTTTCATCTTCAACCTTTTTTATTTTTTGTTTGCTACATTGTGTACACACAATAATAATTGCACCTGCGTATAATGTATGTGTTTCTACCACTACCGCTATATATGTATATACATAAATGTGTAAACTTAACAATCTTATAGAGACAGTAAACCAAAAACAAAAAAAAAAAAAAAAAACAAAAATTACAGCAAACTTTGCAACATATTTGACATTCAAAGTTGTTGTCGTTGCTATCTTCAAATTTCATTAGTTGGTGGTAGTAGTGCAAAACAAGAGATAATAAAACATTTTTTTCTATATTGTTTAAATCGGTTTTACTTTCCATTCGCCAGAATATGGTTATTTAAAGCTTTAGGGATTCCTTTAAACCAACACTCATATACATACATAAACAGAGTAGACAGATACTTATACATATTGACTTGAACTCAACAAAGAAGCCACTGACACAGACTTGTTTGATTATTCTGAGAAAAATTAAGCTCGTTGGGACAACGAGGATAAAAATTATAAATTGACTCAATATTTTTTCTTAAGAAAAAATAATTTCATTGAAAAACATTTAAGGCTTTAATAGATACGAGGGTTGCTATTTGTATTTAATGTAAAACATGTAGTACAAATTTTTGATTAAAAATGGATCGAATTCTCTATGATAGTCAGTAAATATTTTCGTACGATTTTATACTTGTAATTACAGCGAACATCTATACCTATAAAAAAGTAGTAACTCATTTCCGTCTGTTTGTCTGTCTGTCTGCTTTTCGTTTGTGTTCGCATCACGTAAAAACTACTAGACAGATTTTAACAAAATTTTGTGAGGAGGTTCGCAAGTAACCTGGTCCCAATATAGGATACTTTTTTCTTATTTCCTCGAGAAAGTGGAGAAAAAACAGTGAAAGCACGCTTTCCGGTATAAAAGTACTGCTTAGTACAGCTCAGCACCTTCAATTTTTGAAAGTTGTATATTTTAAAACACAGATCGTTTTAACTACTTAGTACGGCACGGCACCTTTTTTGATATTTAATCACAGATGGCGCTAAAAACATATGAACTACTACAACTGCCAAATCGCAAATTGAATAAAATTTGTATTTTGTGTTATACATACTTAGGTAATTATTTTTGTTATTTAGCTTTAATTTTTAAACTTGGTAAGAATACAAATACAAATTGAGTGTGGCTATAAAATTCAGTTATTGTTAGTTTCGCCTTAGTTTAGTTGTATTTATAGATGATACTCTTTGTAAGTAAGGTGTGGAATACTTTCAAATCAAAATCGAGCAAAATATTATCAGGACGCCCACCACATGGGGGCACAGCTAGTCTATAGATATAATAAAACAGTAACTCAATTCCTGTTTTCCTGTCTTTATTTCTGTGTTCGCATCACGTAAAAACTACTGTATGGATTTTAATAAAATTTTGTGAAGAGGTACCTTAGTATCCTGATTCCAGTATAGGATACTTTCATTCCGCAAAAATATCTTCTTTCGAAAAGAAAGTGGAGAAAAAGTTTTTACCGATTTAAAAGTACTGCATACTTTAAGGCATCTCTTATTTTTGAAAGCGGGATATTTTAAACACAACAGATGACGCTTTTTTGAAATAATGACAAAATAGGAATTACTTATTGCCAAATTGCCAATAGAATAAAATTGGTATTAGATTTGTATTTTTACTTTGTGGAATTTTATTTTTATTAAAATATTTTTACTTAGCTTTACAATAATTTTTATTATTTTAGAATTTTATATAAATTTTAGAATATTATCTAGGGATGGGTACCTTTATATAAAGTATAGTGTGGATTACTTTTAAAGCAAAATCGAACAAATTATTGTCAGGACGCCCACGTGTGTATGTGGAGACAGTTAGTAGTAATATATAGGCTGTGTAATTGATTGTTTGTAAGTGATTGTCACACTTTACCCTTTAAGTCTTTCGTATTCTCCCTTTTTGTGATTTGGGAGCTAAATGATGCCGAGCTTTGTGAAAATTTTAAATGGTTCAAAAGATACGAAAAATTGGTATGTGTTGTATGGGGATAATCTTTGATTTAATTTTATTGTTTTTAAAGAAAATGCTTTACCTTTGCTAGTGTCTAAATAAAGATATGCCCCAACAAACTTAAGCCTAACTTAAAAAAATTATTAAAATTTTTTTTAATGGTACCAAGCCTCTTAATAAATTTTTTTTTTCGAAATCAGCACAGAACGAGAGAATTCTGTGCTCACAAAAATATTAAAAACAGATGATTTGATAACCTGAGATTAAAAACCTTTACGCAAACGTTTCGTCTAAAGATGCAAAGTTTTAAAGTTGTTTTACGTGTTAAGCAAGCAAAATATATGGCTTTTCACTTATTTATCGACTTGGCTGGCTCTACAATTACAAACGTACAACAAAGCGAAAAAACCAACATCCAAACATATTTTTTGAGTTGATTTGGTTCGTTCGATTTTCGAGTGCTGATTTTGTTCATGAATTGCTTTTTAGTTTGTTTTTCTTTTACTATTTTAGTCTATGTTGGAGAGTATCAGTACATTTTGATCTTTTCCTTATTATTATTAATAATGCATAGTACTTTAAAATGCAACTGTGTTTGCTTTGGTTTGTTAACTTTCATTTTTTTTACCAGAGTTAGTTGCTTTGCTGTCTTTGAAATGAGAACCATGAGAACGAACAATATTTTGTTAAACAAACTCTAAACAAACATTAATCAATAAAAAGTGAATTTATCTAATACAATAAAATAATCAGTTTGATAATTATTTACAAAACTACAGTCCATTTCGTGAGTTTCGAACAATATTTTTGGTCCAATTCGACCCGGATGGCATGAGGAAGTGAGTGCATAATCGGTAACATACATACGTGACACGCGGTTTACGTAGTTTCGATTACATACAAACTTTTAAAAAGCGGCTTCGGTAAAATTGCCTAAAAATTTATTGTACAAGATCTTAAATTTACTGAAAGTGATTAAAGTGACATACATATATTTCTGAATAATAAATCTTAAAAAGTGTTTGTATAATTCAATAAGATTTACATATGAAAATTTTGTGCATATTCAGATTATTCAGATTAATAAGCATATGGCAAATAGTACAGCACTTCTGCATAAATAAAAACGTACATACATATATACATAAATGTATGTGCACGTCTAGAAATTTCTCAAAGAAGTCTGTTAATTTAAAATCAACTAACATACATATGTATATCAAAGCAACTAGTGACCATTCAATTGAAATATTACAGCGAGTGAAAAGCTAAAAGTCAAAGTAAAGAATTAGACTCGTTGCATTTCAATAATAAGCAATTAAACAAACTTAACGCGGTCAATAACCTGGTTTGTGACATTAATAAGATCGTTATAAACATCAAAGGTGACTGTCAAACTTTTATAAGTTGTGTCAAGGTCAACCAAACAGTTTGAAGACAATTTTTGGACAATTATATAGGTCAGTGTGTCAAGGACAAGCTCTAGTTTGCAAAGGCCTGGAAAATTCATATTATATTATAACACAGTAAACATTTTCATATTAATCTTAATATAAATTAACTTTGAACAGTGAAACTAAGTTTTTTGTAATATTCAATGAAAATTCATAATATTTACTTCTATTATTTATTAAAATAAAATCGTTACCTAAATAAAATCTAAAGTTGAATAATTTGATAAGAAAGGTAACTAAAATGGAATCATTAAAAAGAAAACGCACACAAGTAAAGCGATCCATAACGAAAATTCATAATTTTGTAAATAGTCCTGGTGTGTCCAACAATGAAATCAAGGTACGTATTATGGAACTTGAAAATATATATTGCAAATTTAAAGATCTTCAAGAGGAAATCGATGCTTTATGTACAACTGAGGAGGAAAGTGAAGTTGAGGGTGCATACAGGGATGAAATTAACGATATATATTTTGCTGTAAAGACACTTTGGTGTAGAATATCTGAAGATACTGCAGACGAATCAGTTGGAACAGGTGCTCAAGCCAGCACACCGAATATAGTAGATGACCTAAATAATTCAATTCGAGCTATAGTTCACCAGCAATCAACAACCACATCAATTCTTGAGACTGTGTCTGCTACGTTGTCTGCAGTTGTTAGTAATCAATCAGATAATACTCATGCGGACTTGCGTCTACCTCCTATACAAATTCCTGACTTTGATGGTAATATGACCAACTGGATCAGATTTCATGATTTATTCAAAGCTATGGTTGATTCCAGAACAAACTTATCTGACATCGAGAAATTAGAATACTTACAAACAAAATTAAAAGGTGAAGCTTCTTCCATTATAAAGCATCTTCCTCCAACAAACGATAACTATAGAGTAGCTTGGAATTTAATACTTGAAAATTACAATAGACCAGACTTATTAGAAAAACAATATTTTGATTCACTTTTTAAACAAAAACCATTAAGAAACCCAACTTATTCAGAATTTAAGAGATTTTACAATAGTACAATAGAAAACTATAATGCACTTAGAGTTGTTAATAACTCCATAGATACTTGGGATCCTATATTTTTATATCATATTGAAGATAAACTAGATTCAGAATCAATAGTTCTTTGGTGCAGAGAAAAGAAAGAAGGTGAAAAACAAACATTTTCACAACTAATCAAGTTTTTGAAGAAACGTCTACTAGAATTAGAGGAAACTCAGCAACCTAAGAACACTTTACGACAAGTACAAGGCAAAACATTGGCTACGACAACTGTTGATCAAAACTGTCCGTTATGTAAAGGTGATCATTTCTTGTATAAATGTCGCCAGTTTATATCGTTGAACGTAATTGAACGCAGAAAGATAGTCTCGTCTAATAAGCTTTGTTTTAATTGCCTTAAGGAAAAACATTTTTCAAAAGATTGTAAATCAGGTTCATGCCGAACATGTAATTTGAAACATAACACCTTATTACACATAGATGAACAAAGTTATCGCAAGTCACAAAATAACAACAGAGTTCCGGTAAGCATAAATTCAAGTCAACAAACAGAGCAACATACAACGATTTTACCAACTGCAATTATAATGGTTCGTGATAAGAATAATGCTTTACAACCTTGTCGTGCTTTGATAGATTCCGGTGCACAATCAACTCTTATAGCGGAGGCTTGTGTTCAACGTTTACGCCTAACACGTATATTTGACCAAACCGTATTTTATTGTGTTGGTAGGAACAATCCTAACCATTCGAAAGGAAAAGTTCATCTTGAAATATTTGTACCTAAGTTATATAAAACTTTAATTGCGCAGTCATATTGTCTTTCAAATTTAACACAATGTTTGCCTTCAAAAACTATCGGTAATACAGATCTAGAATTTTTTAACAATTTAGAACTTGCTGATCCTGCATTCTTCAAAAAAAATCGCATTGATGTAATTATTGGAGCTGATCTATTTCCCCAATGTATATTAGATGGCAAAATCCGACATCCAACAGGATCACCAACAGCTATAAATACCATATTCGGATGGATAGTAATGGGAAATGTGACAGAGTCGCAACAATCAACTTTCATCGCCCACATATATCCCGATATTGATGTTCAACTTCAGAAATTTTGGGAAATTGAAGATTGTCAACATCAAACAAGGTTTTTGAGTCCAGATGAAGAAAAGGCTGAAAACCATTATTCTGAAAACGTCCAACGTCTGCAAAATGGAAAGTACATGGTTAGACTTCCATTTAAGTCAAATTTAGTTGAACTTGGTGAATCCAAATCTCAAGCTTTAAAAAGATTACAATCAATGGAAAGAAAATTCATCAAAAACTACGATCTTAAAACAGGAATTCACGGCTTTATGGAAGAATATGAAAATCTTCAGCACATGCAGATTGCACAAGATAATGCAAAATATTATATGCCATATCATGCGGTTTTCAAACCTTCAAGCACTACAACAAAACTACGGGTGGTATTTGATGCCTCATGTAAAAGCTCAAATAACATGTCGTTGAATGATCATTTACTAATTGGACCTACAGTACAAAATGATTTATATACAATTTTACTCAGATTTAGAAAACATGAAATTGGTTTTACAGCAGATATAGAAAAAATGTACCGGCAGGTGATAATGCATCCTGCAGACCGAGCATATCAGACAATATTATGGCGTAAAACAACAGAAGTAGAACCAAAAGAATACCAACTATCTACGGTGACGTATGGCACAGCAGCAGCACCATTTTTGGCAACGCGTACTTTACAACAAGTAGCCTTTGATAATAAGGACAAATACCCGCAGGAAGCACATGAGATAATGAATAATTTTTATGTCGATGATTATATGTCAAGTCTGGCAGATTTAACATCCGCAAATGCTCTTCGGGATTCATTGTGTGGTATACTATCCCAGTCAGGTTTCAACTTACGTAAATGGTCATCAAATTCGTCACAATTTCTACAAAATATTAACGCAACAGATAAATCTTCTTCACCAGATACCATGATTAATTGTTCGGAGACTATTAAGACCTTAGGTTTGTTATGGAACACCGCATCCGATTGCTTTCAGTATAGCATATCGTTTTTTGAATCACCTGATCAGCTTACTAAACGGTCCATTTTGTCTGAAATATCTAAAATATACGACCCCATAGGATGGCTTGCTCCAGTTGTAGTTTCCTTTAAGTTATATATGCAGAAGCTCTGGTTAAAGGGAGTGACCTGGGACCAGGAAGTACCTACTGACTTGGCTGACGAATGGTTGCGTTTGAGAAAAAATATGTATCATATCAAAGATCTTAAAATACCAAGATGGTTTCAATTTTCTGATGGTGATCAAGTAGAACTACATGGATTTTCAGATGCGTCGGAGCTCGCTTATGCTGCAGCTATTTATATACGTATTGTAACAAAAAATCGCTCAGTTTCCACATTCCTATTGACAGCGAAAACAAGAGTAGCTCCTTTAAAACAAATCACACTTCCACGTTTAGAGCTCTGTGCAGCTCATCTTATGGTCAAACTCATGCTTAAAGTAAAGGACGCTTTACGTTTCAGTGACATGTTGACATATGGTTGGACTGATTCTACGGTTGTATTGTCATGGATTAGCGATCATCCTCGCAAATGGAAAACATTTATCGCAAATCGCTCTTCGTATATAATACAACATTTACCGTCAACACAATGGCATCATGTTGCATCTCAACAAAATCCAGCTGATTTAGCTACAAGGGGTATCTCATCGATTGACGTTATTAACCATTCATTATGGTGGAAAGGACCTCAGATCCTACAAGATCAGCAATTAAAATTTCAATTATCACCTCAAGTCCCAAAGAGTATTGATCTAGAGGAGAAAAAATCTGTAATTTCAACTTTGGCTACTTGTATTATGGACAACGTAAATGTAACAGAAAGATATTCCGATTTTACCAAACTTTGCCGTATAACAGCTCTTTTATTACGTTTTGTCCACAACTGTAAATCAACATCATGCAAAGACAATAAGAAGATTGGCGTCATTACATCCACAGAATTGGAGGAAGCAAGAAGATCGTTGATAAAATATTCTCAACAAAGATGTTACAAAAGTGAAATACATTTATTGACTTGTAACAAACCATTGCCCATGACAAGTAAGCTATCGTCATTAATTCCATTGTTAGATGTCAAAGGTATGCTTAGAGTTGGTGGTCGACTAGAGAATGCAAACATAAGTTACGATCAAAAGCATCCATATATACTTCATAAGGATGATTCAGTAACCCAATTAATAGTACAACATTATCATAAGAAATATCTTCATGCTGGAGTTAGACAACTACAATATCTATTGGGTTTACAATATTGGATTCCTAACGTTACTTACCTAATCAAACGAACTGTCTACAAGTGTACAACGTGTATGAGATATCGTCAATTGCCTTATCAACAACGCATGGGTGATCTTCCTTCTCACCGCGTAAAAGCAGTGTCAACATTTTTGTATATCGGCATCGATTTTGCAGGTCCAATATTCATTCGTTCATGGAAAGGCCGTGGTTCTAAAACGTATAAATGCTGGGTTGCAGTATTCGTTTGCTTAAACACGAAAGCAATTCATCTCGAGGCAGTTACAGAACTGACTACCGCAGCATTTTTGGCATCACTACGTCGATTCACTTCGAGACGAGGCAAACCATCTCACATTTACACCGATAATGGCACAAATTTTATTGGATGCGACAGGAGACTTAAGGAATTATATGAATTCCTGCAAAACCACTATGATGTCATCTATCAAGATTTAGCAACCCAGAAGATTCAATGGCACTTTAGTCCACCGTCAGCACCACACTTCGGAGGCATCTGGGAGGCAGGTGTCAAGTCTATGAAATTCCACCTAACTCGTGTGCTTGGTAACTCTCTTGTGACATATGAAGAACTAAACACATTGTTATGCCAGATTGAATGCTGTCTTAACTCACGTCCGTTAAGTCTGAAGTTTGTTGGTGACCCAGATCCATTGACACCAGGTCATTTTTTGATTCTTCGTCCATTCACCACATTGCCTGACGAAGACTTCAATCATGTCAACGCAAATCGTTTAACTAGATGGCAATATATACAGCAGTTGATTGGTCAATTTTGGTCAAAGTGGTCAAACGAGTATCTTAGTCAACTACAGAAAAGGCCAAAATGGGTGAGAAAGCTACAAAATCTACAACAAAATGATATGGTGCTCATTAAAGACGAAAATCTACCGCCAGCGCAATGGTTGATGGGCAAGGTCATTGAGACTCATCCGGGTAAGGACAGCCTAGTCCGTGTGGTGACAGTTAGGACAAAGCGAGGAGAGCTCAGACGCCCTATTACCAAGCTATGTCCTCTGTTCATTGACTGTTGAAAGGACTCCTTTCAACGTGGGCCGGTATGTTGGAGAGTATCAGTACATTTTGATCTTTTCCTTATTATTATTAATAATGCATAGTACTTTAAAATGCAACTGTGTTTGCTTTGGTTTGTTAACTTTCATTTTTTTTACCAGAGTTAGTTGCTTTGCTGTCTTTGAAATGAGAACCATGAGAACGAACAATATTTTGTTAAACAAACTCTAAACAAACATTAATCAATAAAAAGTGAATTTATCTAATACAATAAAATAATCAGTTTGATAATTATTTACAAAACTACAGTCCATTTCGTGAGTTTCGAACAGTCTAAATAAGCAGTAATAAAAATAAAAAGTCTAAGAAGCTGTCTCTAAGTATCTCTTCTAAATTAAATTTGTATACCGCTTTAATACATTTTTTATTATAATGAAAATATCAAAAATTATAAAACGTTTGCGAAAGGTTTTTATCTCAAAAGGTTTTTGTTTTGCTCGCATTGTCTTTTTTTACCAGAGTACGTTTAAATGAATGTTAAGTTTGGGTTTACGACCAAAAGCAATACAAAATTAAATAGGACAATCGTTCTTAATAAGTTTGTCATTCCGTGTGTAATTTCTACAATATTTATTTCCGACAAAGGATATACATATATTCCTTATCTCATTACAAAGAGAAGTTGATTGAGCGATGTCCGTCTGTGTTCGGGTTAATATCAACTTTGCCAAAAAATTTTCAATAAAATATCTGCAAAAAATTTTGATAAAATTTTTACAAAAAATTTTCCATAAAATTAAAAAAAAAATTATATACCTGTATATTAAATTTGTAATAATGAAGTTGAAAATCATAAAAATAAAAATCGAATGTATATTATTGTGAAGTTGGAAACATAACAGTGGTAGGCAATATTTAACTTTACTTGTTTTTGTGCTCTGATTGATATTTCTTTTCATTTATTACTTTTACACTTGACAAAAACGTTTGAAATTATGCCACGATTAACACGTATTGGACAGATTTTTTAAAGAGAGTTAAAACAACAAGTTGCACTTAAATTTTAAAATTTTCATTTACGACTTTGTCTAATAATAAAAAATAAAAAATATCCTTTTACTTTGTTGGTTAAATTGGTTATATATTTTTAAGCAATTAATTACCTCTGACACATTCTGTTTTAAATATTTTTAAACATACCAAAAAAGTTATTATTATATTACTATCACAATATTATTGCCTTCAATAATAACCGGTCCTTTAAAAAGTCTGTTTTTTATAGTTCATTTAGCAACCCATATATAAAACAGCAAGTCACAATGTAAAATTGCATGTACCCACTCAAATTCTTATTTTTAACTTGTATATTACATATACGAGGTATGTTTAATATAATCGGTATTTCGATTTAGTTAAAAAATAACTTTTTTGTTTATCGATATTATTTTGTCCCCTTTAGTCCTTAGATAAATTTTTTAAATATTGAAAGCAGTTTATACATTTTATCTCAAATTCTACTTTCATAGACTCTCATCAACAACATGCATTTAGCAACATGTTGTATTTTTATAGTTCTTACGTTTGGATTATTTTTGTTAAGTGTGGCAATATGACAATTGTGTTCACATTAAATATTTTTCTCTTGTTAAAAATGAAAATGTTGTAAAATAAAATTATGATGATACTTTAGACGGAAATATAATTAGTTTTTTTTCTGAAATCCAAATTATAAATTGCGAAAAATTATAAGTTGATTTAGTATAATTTAAACACACCTCGTTATTTTCGTTTATTTGTTGGTTATATTTAAGACATGATATTTTTGTGTGTTTAAAATTTTCTGTAACTTTATTCATTTAATGCTGAAAAACATATTCAGTAAGGACATACCCGTATACTGCTTTATATTGTTTTATTGATTTTGTATTGTATTGTTTTTGGGCAATATTGAGTTGTTGTATCAGGGTATTGAATTTTAGCTGTTGGGCTTATATGGCTGCTGAATGTGTTTAAAAGGGTTGGGAAAACTAATTGGCTCTGTAAGAATATCTTAAAATAAAATATTTAATTATCAGCAATTTTACTTCAAAGAAATCCTTTTTTATAAACAGAAGTAATTTTTTTTTTAATTACTTATAATAAAAAGTCACAGTTTAATGCTTTTGGTTGGATTTAAAAATTAATTGTTATAATAATTTCTGAAATTTTTCCTAATATTGATCTGTCAGATATACCTTCTAAAATTAAAAAATTGGTCAAATCTGGTCACAAATGACTGAGGTTGGACAAATAAATCGCAAAATCGAAATTTTACAAAACATCGAGGTATCACAGAGTAATCGCAGTTTCACTAAGCAAATAAAAATTTTTCTAAAGTTTGAATTTCTACCAAAAAACCCTGCATTTCTAAAAAAAACGATATATAATAAAAAATATTGAATACATAGTACATACATAGTAAAAAAAAATATATAAATCAAGAAATCGAAGTTTCACTAAAAAAATAAAAAATTTTCTAAAAGTTTGAATTTCTACCAAAAATTCTCCCATTTCTTAAAAAATTCTGAAAAATAAATAAAATGTTCTAAAATCCTAAATTTAAAAAACCAACCCCAAAAAAAATAAAATTTTATTAGAAAGTAATAATTTCTACCCGATTTAAAAAAAAAAAAAAAAAACAAAATTACTTGAAAACCGGAATTCGATAATAAAACTTAAACTATATGAAAAATATTACCAAATAATTAATAAAAATTAATTTCACTAAAAACTACTTTTCACGAAGAAATCCAAATTTAACAAAAAAATATAAATTTCTCTAACATTTTTCAATTTCATAAAAAATTCGAGTCTTCACAATGAATTGAAATTTATCTAAATATTAAAAATCGATATTTGAATTTGCACCAAAAACCAAAATTTTACAAAAAAAACGAAATATAATTAAAAATATTAGATTTTATAAAAAAAACCGTAATTTCATTAAAAAAAAATTCTAAAATTAATTAATTTTATTTAAGAGTAGAAATTTCTACAAAAACTTAATTTTACCAAAAAATCAAAATTATTAAAAATCTGGGGATAAATTACTATCGAAATTTAATTTCTAATGAAATCAAATCAAAAGTTGTAATTTGCCTCATGAATATGACAATAAAATTTAAACTTAAAAAAAAATTTTACTAATAAAAATTATTTTACAAAAAAAAAAAAAATTCACAAAGAAAACAAAAACGATATATCACAAAGGCAGAAATATTACTTAAATAAAAAAATCTGGAGTGGCCTACACGTAACATTATCATACCTAATGGAAAAAGTAAACTACCCCTTGCCCCTTCCAGATTAAGCTTAAAATATACACAGCTCTTCATCTCTATATCCCAAATGCAAATACTGAATTTATGTATGACCTGTACAAACTCCACAAAAATAGTTCCATACACCCACAGACATTATCGCGAAAATAGTATATTTTAAGCAATGTTGCGCAACAGATGGCGCTGTTTCAAAATGATGACTAACTCATTTCCTTACTGTCATTTACAAAGCCTTAGAATAACTTTTAGAATTTTATATAAATTTTAAAATTTTATCCAGAGATGATTACCTTTATATAAAATAAACACGTAAGATTCTTAAATTTTGGTGTGAATTACTTTCAAAGCAAAATTGAAAAAAATATTGTCAGAACAACGTGTGTATTACATAAAGTATAAAAATTCAAAGCATATTCGAATCGAAAATATAATTATAAATAGCTCTTTATATCAACATACCATAGGAAGATGCTGAAAATGGTAGCCCATACACGCTTTACCTTTAAATTTTAGTTAATTTTTGAAACTTCCTAGCTAATCGATATTTAAAAAAAAAATAATTTTGGATCCTTGTTAAAAAATTTAAATTTTTAATAAATCTTATATTTATCAAAAAATTCAAAATTAAAAAAAAAAAATAAATTTCGTATGTTTTTTAATAAATATAAAGTTTCGACAAAAATCTAAGTTTCACACGAAATATCACTAAAAATCACCAATATAATCGAAATATCACGAACAGAATCGACATTTTTCCTAATTTTTGACAGTTTTCAACCTACAAAGTTTCATAAAAAATCAATAATGAATCGATTTTTCGATTTTTTACTACACTAAATTCCCCTATTAGAAGACGGTTTACGATACTCCTCATATTTATAATGATTTTATTAGTAGTTGCTGTCTCTTATTATTAACACATTAGACCATATTAATTTTTAGGTGCAGTAGTTTGTTCACCACTGTTTCAGACAGAAGAGGCGTATTATAAATAAAATATTGATTTGTTGCATGCAACAGTATAATGACTTTATGAGTATGTATATAAAAGATATTTTTAATTTAATATAAAAAAAAATTATCTTTAAAATATTTGGCTGCCAAATTGTACTGATAATAATTTCATAAGGAATTTTTGTAATTAAGCTTCGCGGTAAAGCAGTTAATTTTGTTATTTTTTTTTTTAAGGAACATTCGAGTTTTAGTTTTGAGAGCGAGTTTGTTACAATTTACAAGAGCTGTATTGATAAGGCCTGTAAAGCCCAAAAAAAAAAAAATAGTCAACTTGTGGTAGTATGCTAAATTTCTTTTATTTTTGACCTCAATAAGTCCAAAATATAAGAGATTCAAAAGTGCCTAAGACTTGGTGCGCTTCGCTACACCCATTTACAAAAAATACAATAAACACTTGGAATAAAAGTATGGCCAACCATTAACTGGAAAACGCACCCTATTCTCACATCGCAAATGTTTTAGTTTACTGTTTTCATCCAATCTATTTTTTGCTAAACTATACGTATTAACACGATAATACTTTTTTACTTTTTATGGAAGGTACCATTCCCACTATCCTACTCCAGTCTGTATATTTCTAAACAATGCACATTACTCTTAGGGTTACTTGTTCAAAGTTATAAGACTCTACCTATTGTGGTTCTCCAGGTACATGATAATAATTTTTCACTTAATATGTCCCAATCCAATCTGTTTTTTTCTAGACTACGGACATTTCTCTGACGGTTGCTTGTGCATAGTTTCAAGTCTACCTATTGTAGTTCTTCAGGTATACGATAATAATTTTGTATATTTGTATATAAGTTACCACGCCCACTGCCCCAATACAGTTTGTATCTTGGTAGACTAAGCGCATTAGCATAGGCGTTACTCGAGCAAAACTTCAAGGCTTTATCTAGTGTAGTTTGTCAAGAACACGATAATAATTTTCACTTTATATGGTAGGTACCACGCCCAATATTCAAATTCAGTCTGTGTTTAGCTAAACTATGTACGTTAATATGATGATTACTGGTGCGAAATTTCAAAACGCTGTCTATTGCATTTCCCGAGATACAGGATAATAATTTTTACTTTTTATAGGAGGTACCACGCCCATTGCCCCAATGCAGTTCATATTTTATTAGACTAAGGGCATTAGCATAGGCGTTACTCGTGCAAAGCTTCAAGGCTCTATCTATTGTAGTTTGTCAGGAAGTCGATAATAATTTTCACTTTGTATGGGAGGTACCACGCCCGCTACTCCAGTTCAGCCTGTGTTTAGCTTGACTATATGCGTTGTTATGGGCATTATTGGCTGCTACTTAATTCAGTTTTCTCGATACAGGATAATCTTTTTTCGCATCGAATCCAGTCTATCTTTCTCTAAACTATGTATGTTAATTTAGTGATTGCGGGTGCAAAATTTCAAGGCGCTACCTGTTACTATTGCAAAGCTACACTATGATGAATATTTACTTTGTATGTAAGGTGCCACGCTCTCGTCGAATATCAAAAATTAAGTAGCCTATTTTGCCAACCGTATATCTAGAAAGATCGGTTCACTGGTGTAGGCAGTTATAGCTTCCCTCCATACAAACAAATAAACACATTTTGTCCTTTTTATATATAGATTGCCTTTTCCCCTCATTTCTCATATGTATGTGAGTTGAGGTTTGGAAAACCGACATAGCAAGTTTTACGTCATAGATGAGGGCCTAATCATTGATCGCAATGAGTTCTGTTGACCTCCCTCCAGTTGCTCAACAGTTGTTGGCATAAAGCATAGACTTAACGTACTCCCTAGAACTAATTCATTGCAATGTTGTAATGGGTGATTTTTTTGAGGTTAGGATTTTCATGCATTAGTATTTGACAGATCACGTGAGATTTCAGACATGGTGCCAAAGAGAAAGATGCTCAGTATGCTTTGACATTTCATCATGAATAGACTTACTAACGAGCAACGCTTGCAAATCATTGAATTTTATTACCAAAATCAGTGTTCGGTTCGAAATGTTCAAATGTGACAAATTTTGTTCAGCGATGAGGCTCATTTCTGGTTGAATGGCTACGTAAATAAGCAAAATTGCCGCATTTGGAGTGAAGAGCAACCAGAAGCCGTTCAAGAACTGCCCATGCATCCCGAAAAATGCACTGTTTGGTGTGGTTTGTACGCTGGTTTTCATTGGACCGTATTTTTTCAAAGATGCTGTTGGACGCAACGTTACGGTGAATGGCGATCGCTATCGTTCGATGCTAACAAACTTTTTGTTGCCAAAAATGGAACAACTGAACTTGGTTGACATGTGGTTTCAACAAGATGGCGCTACATGCCACACAGCTCGCGATTCTATGGCCATTTTGAGGGAAAACTTCGGAGAACAATTCATCTCAAGAAATGGACCGGTAAGTTGGCCACCAAGATCATGCGATTTGACGCCTTTAGACTATTTTTTGTGGGGCTACGTCAAGTCTAAAGTCTACAGAAATAAGCCAGCAACTATTCCAGCTTTGGAAGACAACATTTCCGAAGAAATTCGGGCTATTCCGGCCGAAATGCTCGAAAAAGTTGCCCAAAATTGGACTTTCCGAATGGACCACCTAAGACGCAGCCGCGGTCAACATTTAAATGAAATTATCTTCAAAAAGTAAATGTCATGGACCAATCTAACGTTTCAAATAAAGAACCGATGAGATTTTTCAAATTTTATGCGTTTTTTTTTTTTAAGAAAGTTCTCAAGCTCTTAAAAAATCACTCGTTATAAAGTATAAGTAAATTCACGAACGTCTTCCAGATTCATACTTTTTAAGTTTTTATTATTACAATTTTTATTACATATTGTTTTTTGCTTTAAAATTAATGACTTTCCAAATTTAAAAATAAAAAACATATACTTATAGTCCATTTTTTTTTATTAAATCCTTCTGCCAACAACCTTGTGAAGAAAACAGCATCTTTTGCACAAAACTCAAAAGAAAAGTTCTTAATAGTTTTATACTTAAACTTGAGATTGACACCTATACTTCCGTAACTTGAAAAAAGCAAATTTCTAAAACATTAATCTAGAAGAAAAAAATAAATTGAAGAACACAAGAATAACCTTCGTAACTTTTGATATTTTTAATTTCCTCTAAAATCTGAACAAACAAAAAATGAACTTTATGAAATTTATGAAATTTATATAAAAAAATTAAATTTTCTTGTAACTTGTGTTCGTATATTTTGCGTATAAAAATTTATTGTTTGAAAAAACAAACTGTTGCTTACACAGCAGTAGTAAGGAAAATTTAAAATAATGTTTAATACAATTTTCTATAAGTGCAAGTTTCTAAAGGAATGAAAACATTTCCGAAAAAATAACCCTCTTCTGTAACAAAATAAGCGCTGTTTTTTTATAGATGTAAAACTTTTAATGGATATAATATTATACTGAGATTACAT
Source organism: Phasia obesa (assembly GCA_949628195.1). Lineage (NCBI taxonomy): Eukaryota > Metazoa > Arthropoda > Insecta > Diptera > Tachinidae > Phasia > Phasia obesa. Next base: position 176,894,580 of record OX451215.1, read on the forward strand.
ATTTAAAACAAAAAGATGCAACTAGACTAGATTAGATTTTAGATAAAAATTTAGATAAAAATTTAGATAAAAAAAATAAAAATCAAATTTTTTTTCGTTCAATTATTTATTTAATTAAAATATTTTTTTTATTAATTAATTGATAAATTGAACCATACAAAATGTATTTAATTTGTATCTCCCCAAATAACTAAAACCTCAAATTGTCGCAATTTTTTCTGTATAGTATTGGCAATAATCTAGACCAAGTTGTCTTCCAATTTGTGCTAAGTTACTGCTTTGATTGCATAAATTTAAGTGCATCCACGTGCTGATTGGTAGTATGATAGTCCATAAGACTGGGGGTTGAGGGTTCGATGTCAGCCAAAGGCTCTGCGTGTTTTCTGCAGACAATCCAGAAACCTCGAAGATATTGGGTCTCAGGCATAAAACGTGAGCTTGAGCTCGGACTCGATTTTTTGAGTAAAAGGTGCTTGTCGTATGCATAATAAAATTTGAAGTATTTGCTTCTACTCACAGCTCACGTTTGATCTCGTCGTGCTCAGTTTGAAGTAAGTGAGATGAGCTTGAGCTCATTTTCATATGCATAAAAACAAGCTTTTGCTTTCTTTTGTGAGCTCTTGCTCAAATTTTGTTGAGCCTGCCTTATAATTGACTCGCGTACACTAAAAAGGAATCATGGCTGAATATTTTGTGCCACAAAGAAATACAATATGTTATCAACAGCGTAAAACAAATTTAGCAAGTGAGGATAAAAACTTATACAGGTTTGTATTCTTTATTATTAATTTTTTTTATATAATTAACAATAAAATGATAAATACATAGGTTTGATGATAGTAGCATCTGCTGGTTGGCTAATTATTTTTTTGAGGGTTCAGAAGAAGCAAGATTGATAAAATTTGATTGTTTTTAAGATTTTGTGCAGATCCTGGATTCCAAAATGGTATAGCAGATATTGGAGTCCATCAATCAACTGTGTCCCGAACTATTGCGGAAATTGTGAAACTTATGTATATCGGCAAAACAAGCAAGTGCTTTCCATTTGCAATTGGAGTGATTGATTGTACTCATATAAAAATTAAAAAAACTAACAAATCAAAGCGATGAGTATATTTGTAGAAAAGGCTTCCACTCTATAAATGTGCAGGCAACTTGTGATGGAAAAGAACTTTTTACAAGCGTTGACATATCCTAGCCTGGTTCAGTTCATGACTCACGCATCTTACAAAACTGCGAGGTCTGTAGAATAATACAAAATGCAACGAACGATGCATTACTTCTATGGGATGAGGGCTATGGAATATGCCCATGGCTAATGACACCATTCCGAAACCCAACAACTGACATAGAAAAAACATTCAACAAAGTGTTTACAAAAGAACGTGTTATTATAGAACGGTGTTTTGGGCAATTGAAGCAAAGATTTTCGATACTTCAATACAAAATTCGGGTATCGACAGAGTTATCGCCCCACGTAATAGTCAGTTGTTTCATTTTGAATAACATAGCTAAATTTTTAAAAGACGATTATAGCCTTATCAATGACGATTACAACAATACTGATATATGGCAATTAGGAAATGATATCGAACAACAAACAGCAAGAAATTCTTATTCTACTTCACTTTCACTTGAGGGCATGTTTGCACTTCAATAACAATTAGACGTTTGATCTCCTCAACTCAGCGCTTTTACTCGTTTTTATGCATGAGGCCCAGTGTCTTTATAAAAAAAATCGGTCAAGTGCAAGTTAGACTCACACACGTAGGGTTCCGTACTATGTGCAGTACAACTTAAAATACAAGTTGTTAATTTGTTCCCGTCATAGGAGGCGCCCTTTAATTTTTAAGTATTTTTTGTACTAGAGTATAGTGCAATATACCTTGTCCAAATATCAAGTGCCTGCCTATAACGTTTAGAAGAGAAGGCAAAATTCCTTAAATTCGCGACAGTTAGGGCACATCTTTTTATTTTTATTAAATTAATTTTCATTACTTGTTGTTACAGTAGATATTGTAAAATATAATCTGCGTAAATTTTATATTTATATAAGACCTTTCTATGAAAATATCAGGAACCTACCTATTGCGGTTCAAAAAATAAGGCAATATATGTGAAAAACATGTTACTGTCGGAACACATCTACTGTAAAAATTTCGAGAGTCTACTTATTATAGCACTTTCGGAACACCCTTTAATTTTTACTATATGTTATAGTGGCCATAGTTATACACCTCCTGTAAAAATTTCAAGATTCTACTTATTCCAGAGATAAAAGACGGTGACAGACAAACGGACAGACGCAGAGACATTGTAGCAAAAACAATAGGGTTACGTTTTTACCCTTTGGGTACGAAACTACCCCAGAGAACAAATTTTAAAAAAGTTTAATCGGTTCAGGATCTTAGTGAGCAATTGACTAAAAAATTCGAGAAATAACAGGTTCAAAAGTGTTTGCTTAGGTGAGCCGAAAAATTGACGTGGTGATAGAGATGAAGAGCAGTATAGTTTTTAGGCATAATCGGGAGGGGGAAAAGGCTAGTTTCCTTACCCCCAAATTTTGTGAACGCTCTACAGGTCATACCGTATGATATATTTAAACGAAATTTGTTATGTGCCTGAAGAGTTGTGTAAATTTTGGGCATAATTAGGAAGGCGCAAGGGGTAGTTTACTTACTCCCAAATTTTGTAACCGCTCTACAGATCATACCGTATGACATATCAAAATGAAATTGAGTATGTGTCTTTGGTTTATCGAAAAGAAGCGATGTATAAATTTTGGGCATAATCGGGAAGGGGCAAAGGGTAGTTTACTTAACACCCCAAACCGAAAATAATTAATTTTTCCATTCGAATATACTTTGAACTTTTATTCTTTATGTAATATATATGTATATGTATGTCCATAAAAATATTTGTTTCCATTGGGTATAGTAAAGTTGAGTGTAGGCCACTCCAGTTATATTTAATTTCTCTTTTAAGTTCAGTGTTTCAGTTTTCAGTCAGGCAAACAGCTGATTGCAATTATTTTAATATTATGGCTTCATCTTAAAAAATAAAATTGCTTTCAAGTTGCGTACTACGTGTGATAAACTTGAAAGAATTACTTGAGCGCATGGCTGCAGTGTAGGATCTGTCGAATCTAATTATAGAAATTAATTTTTTTTAACCATATTTGTATATTGTTTTATTTATTAGTACGAAAATCGCCAACTTGTTGTCAACTTACATGGTAAAAAATCCCTTGTGTTTGGTGCTTGGTAGTGAATATTTAAAAATTTTTATTCTGGATTTATCTCTCTGGTATTCACTCTTCTGCTTATTCGAATAAAGGTCGTCAAGGTAAATATTGACTGCCTATAGGTGAACAACTATGAAAGCCATACTGTAAATATTTTTGTTTCGGATTTTTGCAGTACCACATGCTCTATTAGTTGGGTCCTTAGTGAGAGTATTGTCAGTCAATTAGTATCAAAAAATAGGATTTGAAAGTAGTCAAATTAGTTTTAGCTTATGTCGTTTGCTTTTCAGAAATGCATTTTTAAACAGGTCTTGGTTTCATAAGTAATACATGTTTTTTTTTTTACTTTACCATACATATATAATCAGCAATTACAGTCCTTTATGGACCAATGCTTCTGCAACTATTGCTCTCCACTGTGCTCTTTGTAAAGCTATTTGTCTGTAGTTTCTAACTTTCATTAGTCTTAAGTCTGCTTCGATATCATCTTTCCATATTTTTCTCGGTAGTCCTGGTTTTCCTGGTTGTTGTTCAAAAATATTCTTCACTGTGATATTAATTTCCATACGCAAAACATGCCCCAGCCATTATATTGGTTGAGCTTTTATAAAACGTATGATATTTAGGGCATCCAATTCATCATTGTATCGGGATCTGTATACATCTGTTTCAATTTCTATTGGACCAAATATTCTACGAAGTATTTTTCTTTCAAAACACAGTAATTGATTTATGTCAGATATTTTCAGGGTCCAGATTTTACACCCATATGTAAAAACTGGCCTTATGAGTGTACTGTAGAGATGAAGTTTGAGTTTCTTAGATAACAAAGAGGATCTAAAGAGTTTTATGTGGATAAACCAGGTTCTGTTTGCAGATTGCATTCGATCCTGTGTAGCTACAGTCGTATCACCGTGCGCACTTAAATTTACTCCGCGGTATATAAATTCATTAACATATATATATCTTGCATCATCAATGACGAGGTCTGCTGTTTCTTGGCGTTTGTTTGATCCCTGCATATACTTGGTTTTTCCTGTGTTTATCATTAGTCCTGTGCTATGTAATTCGTCCTTTAATTTCTTGAATCCGTCCTTCAGGGTGTTTATACTTCTGGCCATGATTAAAATGTCGTCAGCATAAGCGCAAATTTGGGTTGATTCGTTATATATTGTACCCTTTTGATCAATTTTCTTTACTACAGAATGTAGAAATAGATTGAAGACCAGAGAGAATAGAACATCACCTTGCTTCACCCCGGAGATGACATCGAAAGTGTTAGAAAATTCGCCTTGTATTAAAGGCTATCAAATGCTTGTTAAAAATCTACGAAAAGGTAATGATCTGCAAAAATATGTGTTATGATAAACACTTGGTCTGCTGTATATTTGTTTTTTTTTTCGAAATCCACACTGATAATCTTCTAATACCATATATGTATAGTATAAGGTAAAGTATAGTAATCATGAAAAAATCGAGATCGGGATTTTAACGGATTTCTTCCGACTTACTTTTCAATTTTAGGGCTGAAGTTTGTTGTTTAGATTGCAGGTAAAAATATAGTAGGCATTGTGAGTGGCTGGTGTACTATTAGAATTTAAAATATCAGAGGATGAAACGTGTTATGTGGTTGGCATGGATAACTGCGTATAATTGGCCGAAAAAAAAATACATAAAACCTCGAGTTTAAGATCGCTTTACTATCAGTATAAACAGTGACAACTATGTAGTTAGCAGTTTATTTCCCATATTGCATATGTACTACGTAAAAAGTTTTCAACTGGCAGAGGTAAATATATATTTTGTTTACTGATGATACTGTCTACAATACAATGCACTATAGTGGCACACTATATAACGATTTAATTTTTTGGCGGTATTTTAAAAAAATTATCACAATAGGACAAGGAATTAAAGCCTGAAAAAATGATACATTTCCTTAAAACACAAGTTATTTAAACCACTCTTTTAATTTAATAACGTTTACTTATGCCATAAAATAAAATGATTACAATAAACAATACATACTTTTATAATTGTTTTGGAAAATTTCTATAAAATCAACTGTAAACAAATGATTACACACAAGCAAACGCACTGAAAAGAAAAACAAAATTAATAGAACAAATAGAAGAAATAACTATAACAAAGCATCAATAATAACAATAACAATTTTTTATATTATTTTTTTTTTCATTCAAAATAATATCAAACAAATCAAGAATAACAATGTTGAGGAAGAGGAAACAGCAACAAGTACAAAAAGCAAAATAATAAAACAATAAAAAAGATATCAAGGCAACACTCTCTCACACACATTGGCTTACCCTTTGCTCTTATAGTAATTTTTTCATTCACTGTATAACGTTTTCCTACGAACTATCGCTTCTTTTTATGCAAAAATTAAAAAATAAATAATAGATGTGTATATGGGGCGTTCCACGCTATTCTATAAATTTAAAAAAATTTTTTTTGGCAAAATACATATTACATACGATACATACTTACATATATATTTTTGATTATTAGCTGTATGTATACAAGATAGCTTTTATAAAAAAATTAAAAAAAAAAAACAAAAAAAGTAATTCCGTACTTCGCTACTGATTTGATTCTAGTTTTCGAGACATGGTGTTATAGAAACAAAAAAGTGAGCCAAATAATAGTCAGACATTAAAAATACAAGATTTTTCTTTAAGTTTAAAAGATAGAAAATATATACATATATATTTTTGTTCGCAATTTTTTATTTATTGTATCTTCAATATAATTGAACTATCAATAATTACTCATATCTTAAGTCTAAAAATAAAAATATACATGTTAAGTCCAACCAGTGCTGCACAAAAAAAATGTATGTTCCACGGTTACTGTAATTTGCGGGTTATCCCTCTAATGTACGGATGAGAGGAGCAGTGTCCCTCCTTCTTAGTCGAATGTAACCAGGTTCATTTAGTATGTTACGGGCCAGTGGATTAGGATGAGTTTCTTTAAATAACTTATGGCAAGTTTCGCTATTTCCGCTTTAACTGTTGGCACGTTTAGGTCTTTAAGGATGTTCGAGTTTTTTATATACCAAGGAGCAGATGTAATTATACGAAGAATCTTGGTTTGGCGCCTTTGAATTTTTTCTACGTCGGTAGCTGAGGCAGTGCCCCATAATTGAATGCCATAACACCATATTGGTTTTAGAATTGACTTGTATAATAAAAGTTTGCAATCTAAAGCTAGAGTAAAATTTCTGCCAATAAGCCAGTTTAGTTGGACTGCTTTTAACTTCATTTGTGTTAACTTTGTTTCTATGTGCCGTTTCC